>CM077199.1:20674358-21039358 GCA_039654625.1 Rhinogobio ventralis
CAAGAATGCTACACAAACACCAAAAAGTGCTGAATGATTTACCTTCACCTCAAGGAAAAAGAGTTAGAGTTAGAGAGAGAGAGATAGAGAGAGAGAGAGAGAGAGAGAGAGAGAGAGAGAGGAGAGAGAGAGAGAGAGAGAGAGAGAGAGAGAGAGAGAGAGAGAGAGAGAGAGAGAGAGAGAGAGAGAGAGAGAGAGAGAGAGAGAGAGAGAAAGAGAAAGAGAAAGAGAAAGAGAGAGAGAGAGAGAGAGAGAGAGAGAGAGAGAGAGAGAGAAAGAGAGAGAGAGAGAGAGAGAGAGAGAGAGAGAGAGAGAGAGAGAGAGAGAGAGAGAGAAAGAGAGAGAGAGAGAGAGGAGAGAGAGAGAGAGAGAGAGAGAGAGTCTGCTTCCTTCTTTGCTCAATATAAAGAATAAAAAAATGCCATGCAAAGCTGCATGGTTAGTAAGAAAGTGAAGTAGATGGCCATATTAGTAACTGGATATAACATTGTATTTGTATTATTTGACGTAATTTCATATTTATTCAAGAAAGAAGGCCAAGAGTCTGATATTATATCTTATATTTTCTGTGATATTATATGCCTTTTTTTTTATTAATAAATTAAAATAATAATTGTATTATATAATTGATTTTACTAAAAACACATTTTTTTTTAAATAATAATGACAAATTGCTAATAATTTTATTATAAAAATGTTATCTTATAAAATAAATATTTTTTATTTATGTATATACATATAAAATAATATAAATACCATATATAATACAGTCTAGCTAATAAAGTAATTGAAACAAAAATAAATCCAATTTACACCAGAAAAAAAAGAAAAAACAGAAAGGGAAAGGGAAAGGAGGAGAAAAATAGGAAGGGAAGAGATGGCAGTGTGAGATAAGGCATTGGGCCTCTGATTCTCAGACAGTAGGTTGATGATAAGAATGGCATCTTTCACAGTCCGATCAGCCAATCTGGCCAGGCGTCCGTGGCAGCTTCTGTTTTGTGGCGGGGACTTCCAGGTCAGGGGCAGAAGAATGGAGTCAGTGAGTGTGTGGAGAGGGGGCCTGGGGCAGGTGGCGAGTCGCTATTGAAAGAGACAGGCTAGGGCGGCAGGGAGAGCGCTGGGTCACGGGAAAGGCTCCCCAATCTATAGGCGGCTCAAAAACACCTCTCATTGTTCAGGGAGATCATGTGGCACGAGCTCCTCCTTGAGCCGCGTCAGGATCCTTCTGGCTTGAATGTGAGCAGTATCTCTGACAACAAGCCACCTTTATGCCCATCCAGGTAATTACAGACCACGGGTGAGGATCCATTACTACTGGACGCAGGTAGAGTCCAGGTGCCCAGTCTCTGAGCGCTCAGCCATGCTGGGAGAGGAAACCAGGGGAGCGATCAGGCCTGTCCCACTGGCCTAAAGGCATGACCAGCACAGAGGAGCATACTATACTACACTAAAACACAGAGATGGCTTTGTCTTGCCACACACACACCCTGCACCTGAGTTGAGGGCTGTGTAAGGGCAGTAGATAAAACCCAGGGCACACACTCTGATGATGATAAGTATCGGTGAGAGCAGTTTTACAGTCACCATGTGATAACGGCCAGCAGCACTGACCACCGCCATGCCTGCACTAATGTAGGCAACAAATGTAGGTTAGAAATGTATTATTTAGAACAATAAACATTTGGTAACAACAATAATACTGAATGCAATGAAATAATAATAATTCAATTGAAAAAGTTGTTTTCCCCCTTTCTTCCTTCCATATTTGTGGCTAAAACTGCAGGCCATTGTGTCAATCACAACTATACAGCACAAAAATGTATTTATGTTGCAGTACTGCTACGTTTGTTTAGATGACATCATTTGAGAAATATTTTACCTATTTGTCGCCACATGGAGTTGTGGAGTAAATAAAACCTTTGCGTATCTAAGAAAAATTAAATATTTTACTTCTGTCAAATTTACCATTTTATTTTCATAAACAATTTAATTATTTTATTGAATTTTCTATTCTATTCACTTCTGTCATCTGGAGAAAAATTGTGTCAAATCAATTTCAGTGTCAAATCATATTGTTTGTATTATTTAGTTTGGCTTAATTTAATAATTGTATTTTATTTGTATTTTATGTGTTCTGGACAAAATAAGGACCTTTTTAGGCATCTGAAATATACGCATACTGGTAAATTTTACACTGAGGTAAAAACCATGATGAACTCTCGACAGCTGTTTTCATTAATAGATGTTTTGTATGACCTGTTTTTCAGTTACAACCATGTAGTTACATTTCAGTTCCTAATAAAAGTTACTGATCAAGTAATGATTAACTTGTACTCACATTTGGCACTTTAAATCCATACCCCAACATAAAAACAATATACACTCAAGCAGATGAAAACAAACAAAAACATGCGTCATTGCCCTTGACACAATGCAAGACACACTTGCAGATATCAGTCAGGCTTCTTCTAGGACGCGATAGCAAACTCACAACACGCCAGCATCTTTCGTGCACTGTCGCCCGCTCATCTCCCGATCTCCGACAGGCCCCTGCCACCCTGCCACGCCACACACATAACAACTGGGCCAGGAAGGAAAAGTGCTCTCGCCGAACAAATGACGGGGTGTTTCTGCTACTGAGTCATAACAAAATACAATCAAAAGAGATTTCTGTTCCTGCTGGCTTTATGGTTCAACTAGATAAAGCGCCTCCTGTCTTCCCTCGCACAATGCGCTGTGTAGTCTAGCAGGGCCGGAGTGACGCTCCTGGGACCAGATAGGAGTATCGATAATGCCGGCTGCATGTCCGATTGATTTTGGGAAGCTGAGACAGTGGCTGTGTGATTCTTTCTTTCTCCTGATACGCAGTGTCAAGCAGACGGGCGCTGCTTATGATGGGTTTAGTGTCAGCACACACATCCGGCAGAAATGGCCACATGGAGCCGGCTCCCTTAGGGGTGGTATATAACACAAAGGACACCACATAAACACACAGTGCAGCAGCATTAATGTAAAGCAGCCAGGGAAGCTATGATATCTTCATGTGATCTTTCTGAAACACTTACTTTCCACAGGTTTATGATCTGCCTAAATATGGTCATGTAATGCTTTAAAGCATAAACAAAAATACATAGCACATCCAGAAAATTGTCTTAGTATTAAATGAGTAACAACTTTTTTTTTCATCTGTTTGCTGATTTTAACCAAGCTT
Source organism: Rhinogobio ventralis (assembly GCA_039654625.1). Taxonomy (NCBI): domain Eukaryota; kingdom Metazoa; phylum Chordata; class Actinopteri; order Cypriniformes; family Gobionidae; genus Rhinogobio; species Rhinogobio ventralis. The sequence goes on from CM077199.1 coordinate 20,677,570, forward strand.
GTCACAATGCATTATGGGATTGACTTCTCCACAAAGGATACATGTGATGCTGCCTAAAGGCCCCAATATATTTCAAGCGAAATTGAATAATGAACTGCTGTGACGTAATTTCGAACAAAATCAGTGCAAAATGAAGTTCGTTTGGAGTTCGTTTTGGGAGTTCGAAACAGCTTGCCAAAGCGAACTTTCCGGAAAAGTACGCTTCGGCTGGCAAACACCTTTGTACTACCATTGGTCGGTGCCAATTACGTAATAAGTAGGTGTGCGATTTCACATGGAAATCTTTTCTGGTTCATTTGTCCTGTTCAGTCGGTCAAGGTCAGACATCTGTGAGTGAAAACATTAACACAGTGGAGAGCTGCTTTATAGTAGAAAATTAAGTCGTACCGATTAAACGAGACACTGACAGCTGCTTGATTTTAAGCAATCTATTGCATAAAGTGCTATATAAATAAACGTGACATGACTTTACTGGAGTGCCTATGATGCTTTTCTTATGCTTTATTAAAATGCTTGCTGTTTTCTCAATTTTGTTGTGTGTTTATTTTGTTATTGAGAGGAAAGCGCGCAGCACATATTTACATACTCATCTAACCATCGCTCTCAGCAGTGTGGACGGCGTCGGATGTTCGATAACAATATATCGCTGCTCACGTATTTCAAACTTTAATTTACCCATAAACGAAGAACAAAAAAGAACTTGAAAAGAGTTTATCAGGGCCTTAAGAATCTGGTTAAAACAAAGTATAATTAAGTTAACATGTTTTTATTATTTTTTAAATATTTTAATTTATATAATTTATTTTATAAAATACAATTTCTAAAATATAGACTATTTTATTGTTAAAAATAATAATACTATTTGTCAACACATGAAGTTCTAGAAAATGTGTATTTATAATAACATAAAATGTATGAAATATACACTATTCTATTAAAAATACAAATAAAATAAAAAAATGTATTAATGCATTTTATTTTATGTTATTCTACATATTTGTTAACACAAGAACAAAAAAACACCCTATAGGCATAAACAAAACATTTTTACACTGACCTTTGAGTAATCAAGTTGCCTTAACAGAGTGCACGTCAATATGAGCAGACATGAAACTGGGAAAATGTTTAAATAGGGCCTAAACAGTAAACAAGATAGAGACACTGTCCTGCAGGACAGCATTAGATACTCCAAGACAGCCTGGACTAGAGAAAGACATTGCGGCAGAGGAGGTGCGTCTGCACTCCGCGGGACAAACAGGGCCGTGCTGTCTTTTGAAGGCACAAAGACAAAGCGATGAGCGCTGATAAGAGCAGGCGCCACACTGCTTGAAGCCCTGAGAGCTGAGCAATCACACACAGACTGATAAGCATCAGCCCATAAAGAAGACTCCGGCAGCTCTCCTCCAGACGGGCCGGAGAAGAGAGAATGAGAGGGAGGAGAGCTGTGTGATAAAGATGGTTACTTTCTTTCTTTTGGAGGTGAGGGTTTAGAGGAGTAGCGATGTGAGATGATGACGAGACAGTTTTCTTGACAGGAAGTCACTAGATGCAAAGGAACAGCAGGTACGTTTGAAGACACCGCAGAGAGTTAGTGCAATCTTAAAGATGAGCGTGCCTGACAGTGCGATGCAGCTAATGTGTGTCTACAGGCGAAGCACTAAACATCACAACGGTCAACACGGCCTACCTTCTACTGACAAACCACATTTTGGAGCTTTGCTTTGATTTCAATGAAACATGAAAGATACGTGTGAGCATACACAGCAAAATATCACTCTGCGACTGAAAAAGAGCAAACAGTGCATTGTACTTTGATTCTCTGAAATTGATTTTCTCTCTTGTATTGTTTAGACTGTAGATCTACATACTGTATACAGAAGCTCAAAATGGAAAGAAATCTTTTAAAAGCACAAGCCTGTCTAGATATCTGTTGATTGGATTATCTTAACATGACAACTGGAGGAATGAAAAAAAGAGAAATCAAAATCCATTTAATCTAACTCAAAGGTCACAATAAGCATATTTACCAAATGCAGACTGCTGAAATGCAGTTTTTTAGGCAGGTTGCAACTGTCTCCGTGTAACATACATGAAATAAAAGTGCATACAAGTCAAGTGAGAGACTATTCTTTAGAATTCATTACACTGGGAACCGCTGTTTGTAATCCAAGAGCTTCAGAACCTCTGTAAAAAAAAAAATAAGAGCAGCCAGTGGTCTTACCTGAGCCGGTATCTATGACCGTGGACTGGCCTCTACGGTCTGCCACCAGACGAGAAGAGCCAGGCATGCTAACAGGCTCTGAACGCACCGGCTGGATCCTGCAACACAGGGAAAAAAAAACTGAGATTTACACTAACTGATGCTTAACTTTAAATATATTTTAAAAAGCCCCCAAATTAATAGATAGATAGAAAAAAATAGAATGAAAGACAGACAAACGGACAGTATCAGACAAATAGACAGATAGATAGACAGACAGACAGATGCTCTGTATTGTGCAAGTGCTAGACTAGAGCTGGTCAATATGTGTATTTAGTGAATTGCTGTGGTTAGTAACATGAGTCTATGCTGTCACACTGTGAATTTGGTGTTGATGATGGCAGCTGGTAATGTGAGCAGTATTGTGTGTGAATGTGTGTTTAAGCATTGGCACCTGAGGCTGTGCAGGTCCAGGTCGTCTGTGTCAAAATCAAGAAGAGGCTGCTGGGTGTCACTGGGCCCTTGTGACTGAAGTACAGAGGAGCTGGAGGAGATAACCGTGGTCTGACCTGATGGATGGATGGTCTTGAACTGAAACTGAGGGCCCATCCAGAGTCTTCGGTGAGGGCCAGTGTGGGTAACGATCTCCACCTGTAAAGTGTAACACATATAGAGGAGCACTTAAACAGTATTTGCAACATATTTAACTTTAGTGAAGTGTTATTTTTCGAGTGCACAATATTTGGGTGAATCTCACAGGACTTCTCTGCACCCAGATTTTTTATTATTTTTTATTTAATTTATTTTTCTTCTTAGAACAAATATTTTCAACTGGTAAATATATACGAATAAATAAATAAATAAATAAAGAATTTTCCTAAAATATATATTTTAGGAAATTGTATAAGTAGAGGTATATAAAGCATTTAAAAACATTTCTCAAAATATATATTATCTGCACGCCTACATTTTTACGAACTATTAAAATATGCAAAACTTAAATAGTAAAAATAAACTTATTTCTGTGTACCGCATTGTTGTCTTTGAAATCACATAAAGGAAAGTTAACTGAGAAACTTAATACTTCAAAAAGCATGTTGCATTTATAAAACTTAAGTCACTAACAAATATTTTATTTATATATATATATATATATATATATATATATATATATATATATATATATATATATATATATATATATATATATATATATATATATATATAATATTATATATATATAATATTATATATATATATATATATATATAATATTATATATATATAATATTATATATAAAATATTATATATTATATATATATATATATATATATATATATATATACATACACACACACACTCACCTAAACGATTATTAGGAACACCTGTTCATTTCTCATTAATGCAATTATCTAATCAACCAATCACATGGCAGTTGCTTCAATGCATTTAGGGGTGTGGTCCTGGTCAAGACAATCTCCTGAACTCCAAACTGAATGTCAGAATGGGAAAGAAAGGTGATTTAAGCAATTTTGAGCGTGGCATGGTTGTTGGTGCCAGACGGGCCGGTCTGAGTATTTCACAATCTGCTCAGTTACTGGGATTTTCATGCACAACCATTTCTAGAGTTTACAAAGAATGGTGTGAAAAGGGAAAAACATCCAGTATGCGGCAGTCCTGTGGGCGAAAATGCCTTGTTGATGCTAGAGGTCAGAGGAGAATGGGCCGACTGATTCAAGCTGATAGAAGAGCAACTTTGACTGAAATAACCACTCGTTACAACCGAGGTATGCAGCAAAGCATTTGTGAAGCCACAACACGCACAACCTTGAGGCGGATGGGCTACAACAGCAGAAGACCCCACCGGGTACCACTCATCTCCACTACAAATAGGAAAAAGAGGCTACAGTTTGCACGAGCTCACCAAAATTGGACAGTTGAAGACTGGAAAAATGTTGCCTGGTCTGATGAGTCTCGATTTCTGTTGAGACATTCAGATGGTAGAGTCAGAATTTGGCATAAACAGAATGAGAACATGGATCCATCATGCCTTGTTACCACTGTGCAGGCTGGTGGTGGTGGTGTAATGGTGTGGGGGATGTTTTCTTGGCACACTTTAGGACCCTTAGTGCCAATTGGGCATCGTTTAAATGCCACGGCCTACCTGAGCATTGTTTCTGACCATGTCCATCCCTTTATGACCACCATGTACCCATCCTCTGATGGCTACTTACAGCAGGATAATGCACCATGTCACAAAGCTCGAATCATTTCAAATTGGTTTCTTGAGTTCACTGTACTAAAATGGCCCCCACAGTCACCAGATCTCAACCCAATAGAGCATCTTTGGGATGTGGTGGAACGGGAGCTTCATGCCCTGGATGTGCATCCCACAAATCTCCGTCAACTGCAAGATGCTATCCTATCAATATGGGCCAACATTTCTAAAGAATGCTTTCAGCACCTTGTTGAATCAATGCCACGTAGAATTAAGGCAGTTCTGAAGGCGAAAGGGGGTCAAACACAGTATTAGTATGGTGTTCCTAATAATCCTTTAGGTGAGTGTATATTATATATGCCATTAAACTGGGGATTGTGTGACACCAACAGCTCCAATACGCACAAGCACACACACAAAGGGCCGTGTGGGTAAGTGTCTGTTTTCGACCAGCAGTGTCAAATCTGGGGAAGGGAGAGGGGGGTGGAGGGTTACATGTGTGTTAGACAGACGCCACTCTTCCTCCCCAGTGAACTGCATTAACATGGCATGACACTAACATCATGAAGCAAGAGAGAGGGAAGAGCGGAGGAAAAGAGCGTCCATCCGGCCAGCATCCCTCTCTCCACTTCATTTCTCCATCTTTCCTGAAAGAGCATGGCGTGGGGTCAACTCTTCCGTCCTCTTCCTGTCACATCTGTGTAAATGAGGCTATCGGTATGTGTGTTTTTTCTCCTCTGTAGTTAACACCAACAGTGTTGCACAGCCCTGAGAGAAACAGATGTGGTGCTAGCTTTTTTCTGCTTTCATGGAGGCTATGGCCAGATGTTGCTCCCCTCTGCACTCTCTCTGCACTTCGCCTTGAGCCCGCCATATTGCAGCCGCCTCACACTGACAGCACTTATTACACACAGCCCACTGCCATTGCGCTCACAGAGGACTGTGCTTTTTATGCTATTGCCATAACACATAACAGACAAGGAAACTAATTGCAATCACATATAAAGCAGATAAATAGAGCCATCAACAGGGTTTAGACTGTGTTTAGCCAATAGCTGTCGCTGCACGTGTTAATGGTGTCATTAGGCAGGCGGGATGTGATGGGGGATGTATGCTGTCACTAATGCTGGTACATTAACAACCTTAAGGTTTAAGAGCTTTGGCTGGGGCCGTTCAGGCCACACAAAAACTGCCACACACATGCTGGACATGTTGCATCTGGGTAATCAAGAATATTAGATCTTTAAACATACAGTGGGGTTCAAAAGTCTGAGACCACATTGTAAATATGGGATTAAGAACCTAATTTCAATTAATTTAAAATGAAGTATTTAATGATGTAAAATAGATTAAAAACTTGAGCTTGAGTGCTGTTGTTATTAAGCATAATACTAGGAAATAATGAACATTATATTAATTTCATTCAAATTGTTATGCTGATAATATGACACTCTGTTAAAAAAAAGAAATGTATTAAAGTGAAATAAAATCAATTGAAGTATTAAAATCAATAAAACTGAAATTAAAAAAATCTTAATAGAAATTAAAAAAAAATATATATATATATATATATATATAAATATAAAATTTAAAGCTAATAAATACAATAATACTAAAACAACACTGTAAATAAATTAATAAAAGTGTGTTTAATAAATCAATCATGCATAACAGTGCTATGCTTTAGTCTGGACGACAAAAGATGGAAATAAAAGATAAATATTTGACCAGATCCATGTTAGGTGTATATACCTGGTAATGGGGCAAGAAATTATTTATGACTTATACTGGCAGCAACTCAGTGATGCATTATCAGTGTAAGTGTTTCACTGAAATGTGTGTAGCTTAAGTGCTGTTTATTACCGTTAAAGTTAAGCTAATGCAGAGATGAAGGCTTTCGGAGGAGGCGGGAGGTTCTGACTGACCTGTGAGAGCCATTCTTCATCCTCCTGGCCACTGTGATCGGAGGCCAGGCTGTCATAAGACTCGTGCCGAGTGATGGGGCCAGGGCTGCCAGGAGGTACCACTGCACAGAGAGAGAAAATAGTAAAGATTAGTTATGTACTAAAATTATAAAAAATGTATTATATTTTATTATATATTATGAGATCACCTTCCTAATAAATAAATAAATAAAACCATTATCACTGTTTCTGTAAGATGTGCACTGCAAGTCACTTGCATAAAAGGCCAATATATTATATTGTTATATTATATTACATTATACGAGTGCCTTGCAAAAAAATAAAATAAATAAATAACAATTAAATAATACAATGAAAATAAAAATACAATTTTCATGTTGTTCCATGATGTCAGTTTCTATAAGAAGTGCACTATAAGTAATTTGCTAAAATAACTATTATATTTATTTTTATATTATATGATTATATTATATTATATTATATATTAATTATGAGATCACCTTCCCAATAAATAAATAAAACCATTATGACGGTTTCTGTGAGATGTGCAGTGCAAGTCATATTTTTATTTTATATTACATTATATGTCACTTATATGAGTGCACTATAATTCATTTGCTAAAATAAGTATTATAACTATATTATATTATATTATTATTGCCTTCTTCAGGTTGTTCCATGATAAGCGTTTTTGTACAAAGTGCACTGTAAATCACTTTGCATAAAAGCACCAATAAAACATCTAATTAGCAATTAACATTTCTGTGCTGCGGAAAGCCAGTAAAAATGTTCACAGTGTGTTTTGGTATGTGAGAGAGAGTCGGACAGATAAAAAAGTGCGGAGCTGTCAGCAGCAAAGACAGCACGGGCAGAGACAGATGGAGCACTTGGAGGCTTCACTAAGCAGGCGCCAAGTATTCAGACTAATGTGCACAATCAGTGGTTTCCCTTCCCACCTCCAGGCAAACACATGCCTTTGTTACCAATGTACATAATACAGCAGTGAATAATAAAGATGTCAAGCCCTCATCTGGAGGACACAAGGAGCCCGTCGCTCTTGTTCCCTCTTCTTCTCTCTATCTGTCTCGAAGACATAAGTGCTCACACACCAGGTGTTCAGACACACTTGATGAGGTGTTCCTGCCAGGTTCATGGCGCAGTCACTACTGTGTGAGTAACAGATACACTGACACCTCCACTCGAAGGGGAAAGCTGCTCGCTATCGGCCCCACTCAATCACAGTAACACTAGCCGCTGCCAGAGCGTGGCCTCCGCTATCCCAGCACGCTGCATTATGCGGACATAAATCGTAGAGTGACTTACCGACCTCTGATGGGTCAGAACAGAGCCAGACCATGTTACCTCTTAAACACAATCAAGCTCTGGCCTTCCTCCTTCCCCCCTCCCAAAGCCCAGGGGGACAATAAGTGTTGACTAATAAATAATTGAAGCGTAAGAACAGTAGCTGGCTCTGTAGATCAGGTTACAGTGGGTTCATAATGGCCGGGCTTAAGAGGTCGAGGACTCCTGGACTGTTAAGAGCAGTTTATCTGTTGTGAGTTAGAGTGTGAGCAACAGAATAAGGACAGGAAACAGGCCCTGACCGCATAAACCCGCAGTATCACAGTCACAGCCTGGTTACAAATTTGCTTTGGCCACCAACACACAAACCATGTACAAATGACCTTTCAGTTAAATAATGTTTGTTCAGGTGCATAACGGTGTAAGCATTGACACCTGGAAACAGAAGCCAGACAAGGTTTTGTTAATGTTGTTGCCACACTAGTTTTCTCCACACCAGAAAATAGCTACAGTAATAAAAGAAATACTCATATTTTTTAACCCTTTAATAATTTTTTTTTACAAAAACAAATAAATATATTTAAAACTATATTTATATATTTCCATATTTATATAAAGAAGTCTGTCAGAAGATTATATGTGAACATCTAAATATGTATAATTTTATAAATATGTATAATAACGTTTTTTTTTTTTATTCATTCAAGGGTGGTCTCCACTTGCATTAAATGCTTTTGCTATTACTGTTATTTCCCCCTAATTTCCTCAAAATAAATAAATGTATTAAATTTATAAAGAATTTATGCTAAATAAACGTGCTAAATGCTGTAAAAGGTCACAAACAAAAACCTCACACCTTTCTTTAAGAAGTCAGGACTCATTCATTAGAGAGCTCTCAGACACACAGCCGCCACTCTCTGCTCAACGACAGCTAATGTCGCAAGCTGAGGATTCCCTGAGCGCTGTCAGTTGGACCAAAGGAGCTTCGCTGGGCCAGCGTGTCCTTGTTATCTACCCATCATCTGGGTATCATCAGCAGTGGCTGGGTAATGCTCCCCTTCCCGAGAGCTGCCAAAGGCTGGGCAGATGGACAGGTGGAGATAGTGACCAAGAAGTGGCGCCACGGTTGCTTTTATCACCAGTCGTGCAGGCTCCAGCTCCTCTGACCCTACCGTCCACATGCTGCATTTTTAATCAGCCAGGTCATCCAATCTAGAAGCAAGACCAGAGCTGTCAATCACAAAGCCCTGCTCGCTGCGAGTCCTCACAGTTTGAGGGTAAAGGCACGCACCCCCGCCCCTTTCTGAGATGACTGAGCCTGGGAACTGTCCACTACCAATGCACCTCTGCTATCTCCAGCTCTCTTCCGCCATCTTTCTTTGTATTCACTCCTCTTTAGAGTAGCCTTTTACGAAGTAATTACAAAGAAAACAAAAGGCTGATAACATTCGTTGTGATTGATCCCTAAAGGAGGCGCATCACTTCCTCTGTAGAACTGCTTTACTGAGAAGAACCCAGTGAGAATCTTGTCAACAAAATTATTCATGGAAATGTTCATTAAAGGGTTTTCTTGTCAATGTTAACAGAGATGAGAAAAAAGTGCATTAGTATGATAATTATTTAAATTAAATAAAAAATATGAAAGAAAAATGATATATTATCACAAGTAAAGTGAATAAAATAAAAATCTGTTGAAAAATGAACACTGGGAAATTCTAAATCACGCACATTGCATTTGTCAGTCGTTGCCATTCATGATATTGACAAATTAACAATCTAACAAAAACAAAGTTTCAAATAATCCAATCACAGTCAATAATGTCATGGGGATATTTGTCTTAATTAATATATAAAATATTTGAATATCTGGATAATTTTGCACTTTTTAACTACAATGCCAATTTCATTGAGTAAAACTAGATGCTATGTTCAAGTAAAATAAATGACAAAGAAAGTTGGTAAGACTTTAGTATGAGGAACACATTTACTATTAACTATGACTTTTGCCTCAATAAACTTCTAATTTACTGCTTATTAATAGTTAGTAAGGTAGTTTTTTTGTAGCGTTTAAGTTTAGGTATTGGGTAGGATTAAGGGATGTAGAATATGGTCATGCAAAATAAGGCATTAATATGTGCTTTATAAATAATAAACAGACAATATCCTAGTAATTTGCATGCTAATGCAAAGTGTTACTAAAAATGTATTTAAACATTATGTAATGATATTATAATATGCACACACACACACACACACACACACACACACACACACACACGTGTACTGGAAAACCCTAAACTACATTGGATATGTCAGTGGTTGCTGCTCGCGGCGCGACACAATGCAGCAAGCAATCAAAGGTGGCACATCGTGGGCTGTCCAGCACACTGAGGGCCGAGGGCAACGGGCAAACGTCGCCACATGCATATGCACAAATTCTCTCCTGTGTATCAGGTCGGAAAGGTTCAGCTGTAACAGAAGTGCGCAGGGCAAAGATCTCTGGCTTATTTTAATTAGACATTAAAGTTAATGCACTGAGCAAGCTTATTATGCCTTTCTTTGCCCCTGGTGAACCGCATCCACACCAAGCCGCTGCCGCGACCGCTCACGCCCGGCTATTTCATCACTCTGACACATACACGGCGATTAGACCGACTTCTAGAGAATATTCTACCCGTTAGGCCTTGAGCACTTGGGCTTTAGTTGCAGAGAAGAAATGTGAAGCTTGGCCTGAAGGACCCAGACAGCTAATTACTCATTAATGTTTATGATTATCCAGCTAACGCAACAATGCTCACTTATTCAACATATATTAGATGTGTGGTCATCCGTGAGCCTTCTGCCCTCGAGTTGCATTCTCTTGCCTTTCATATGTCAACCCAAACTGCTCACGCTCTCTATGCACTTGTTATTAAATTACATGGGTTTAAAACCACACTAATTGGTTTAATCTGAACTTCAGGTTAATTTGGCTCTATGATGAGTTTCAGGGCACAGATGTACTACCGAGCGACAAAGGCCTGATTCACAACACCACCGGAGACAGAAAAACGCTTCACCAACTGCTACGTCAAATGGAACGGGCTTATCTTCTGCAATCTTTCAAAAACGGGCAGAGAGAAGATATTGAGTTTACCGTGCATGTTTCTTGTGTTGTGGTGGACCAATAAGGGCTAAAAACAATTGTCTCCAGTGAGACAGACACACAAACATATACTTACATCCAGCCAGGAGGTATTGATAGTACTGCACGAAGTCTGAGGCCAGCACCAAGGGGTGGTTGCTGTTGAAAGGTGGTTGTAGCTCATTCCACTGCGGTGTCCTACTCAAAACAAACACAGAAATCAATTTAGGAAGTGGATATCAAAGGGCCAGATGTATATAACAGTCTCCAGCTGAGCTATAATGGACTCAAACTGGAACTTCCATTTCTCAAATCTCATGTGGACCGCACGGGCTATACAGCTCAGTACATATAATCATTGAACGTACAATCAGATCAGAAAGCCATTCTGAGAGTAACCCCTGCCTGTTTCCATTTTCTTCGCTTGGTCACAAGCATTATTGCATTACCACTGAGCTCAGCGTCTGGGTCGGTGACAAGCCGTGACGTTAATCATTTGCTTGCCCTCATTAAGGCGCCATATAAGCTGTTTTATGTAAATGATATGACTGCAGTGGGTCGTGTCAGGTGCTTCTGTTGGACTGAAGGTGAAGTGTAAAAGCAGGTAAATAGGTGTGGTGCTGAGAGCCTCGGGGCAAGACCTGGCTAGATTCCAACAGGCTCTCGGACAGGTGTTCAGCTCCAGAGGCGTGTCGTCACCTATCTTTTGCGCCGTGCTGATTGGTCGAGGCTCCAGCACATGTTCCACCAGGTTTCCGTAGCAACTCAGGATGTACAGCGATTCAACAACAGCCTGGCGAGACTGATCTAACGGAAGAAAAGTCAAATCCAAGTTTTTAAAGATTAAGATAGTGGTTTCTAACATGACCTCAGAATTTTATTTTATTTTTATTTTTTTTGGAACAGATTTTGTTTCATCTGATACCACTTAAAGAATCAAAAAAATAAACAAAAGGAGGATACCAGCGCTTATAATAAATAATAAAATATAAAAATATATCAACTAAAAATACAATGAAATATAATAAAAAATAATGTTTAACTAATTAAAAAAAGGCCAAAATAAAGAATCAAAGAAATAAACAAGAAGAGGATACCAGAGCTTATAATAAATAATAAATTAATAAAATATATCAACTAAAAATACAATGAAATATAATCAAAAATAATATGTTTAACTAATAAAAAAAAAAAAGGCCAAAAAAAAACGCTCATGCACTGACAAACCTTTCTCTCTCTTAATGTTGGGGTTGGTGATGAACCAAGAGCGGGACGAGGCGAAGACTGCAGCCACACAGAACTCCCCACCGCTGGACTTACTGGGTGAGATTTGGGGAGGCGGCTTGGCTTTGCTGCAAAAAGAGAGACACATGTGACAATAAGAATATAGAGAGTGAAAGTCTGCTTTTGGAGAATTGCATCCAGATTAGAAGAGGAAAAATATAGCCACATCACTGACGAGAAAAGAGACCGTTGAGATGTATAGAATCAAGACAAATTTTCCTGCATATGAATGATATCACTCAAGAGTTTCCAATGAAATTTGCACATCCACAAATAAAATACTAGGCTTGTAACCAACAACATAAAGCACATATTCATACTTCATGCAAGTAAAAAAAAATATATAAGTCACAATCCAAAGACACACAGTTTACAATAAAATCACATCAAACTATTTAATAAATAAAAAGTTAATAAAATAAATTGTTCAATACTTTTAAATTATAATTTTTACAGGATTCTAATATCACTTCATTTGTATTGGGAGAAATAACCACTTTTAAGTTAATTGGTACAAGTACAGTTTCACCACAGTTATCAAAACCAGAAAAACATGGCCTCATTAAACTGCTATCTGAGGTTGTTTTATATTTCTGTTTTGTGTGTATAATGATGTTGTTAAAGCTCAACACACACATACACACTCCAGGAGTCTAGTCAGTACAGATACCACATAATGGCAGTCATTTTCTTATAAAGCTCAAATGGAGGCTTTTAAGATGCTTTGGAAGGCCTCATTCCAGTCTTGGCATTTGAGAAAAATTATTAGGGCCTATTGAATTATTATTTATGTCAGTAATATTTTGAAGAAGCCAAGGAGAAAAAAATGGCCATGAGCTGAGAGATAAGGGGTTGCATATGGAATTTATCCTAGAACAGTAGTCATGTGGTATCATTGTCTGACTCCTGCACTAACCCACACTGTAAAACCTGCCCTCTATATCTCATACATACAAAAAACTCTGACTGGCTGTTTCACACTGAACCACACTACAGATATCATCAGCCATGCTCACATACACACTCAAATACACACAAATGGATGGGAATGGGAGCCAGCAAAATAAAATATTAGGGTTAACAATTAGGGTTAGCGCATGAAATTGTGATTGGATGAAGTACTTGATAAAGTATTCTAAAAACGCAGTACTCAATGCGCAAAACAATAAAAAAAACAGAAAAAAAAAAACAGTGAAACATATAAAACAACATATTGGTTTCTAATGCAAACTTTTGTAACATTTATTCAATATTTTTCTTCTGCCAAAATACTATAATGTCTAAATTACAGTATCTTCACTTAGGTACTTCTCTCAAATTTTTGAATACCAAAGACTTTCAAATACTATAGCCCTATGATTAACACAAAATTTAAAGCCAGCTATATATTTTCATGTAAAAATATCCATTTATATTAAGTGAGAAAATAATATTATATTAAATAATAATTAAAAATTAAATGAAATAATCAGCTTTAATATTGTTTTACAGCACCGTTCAAAAATTTAGGGTCAGTAATATGTTTTTTTTTTTACTATTATTTAAACTTTGATTTAAAAAAGTACTAAAAAATACAATGATGATAATAAATGCTGTTTTTTTTTTTTTACTTTCTATTCATCAAAGAATCCTGGAAAAAAAAAACCAGAATTTTCACAAAAATATTAAGCAGTACAACTGTTTTCAATATTTTTATTAGAATAAGAATAATAAGAATAAGAATAAGAAATGTTTTTTGACAACCAAATCAGCGTATTACAATGATTTCTGAAGGATCACATGACACTGAAGACTGGAGAAATTATGCTGAAAATTCAGCTTTGCCATTAGAGGAATAAATTACATTTTAAAATGTACTCAAAAAGAAAACTAAATTGTAATGATATTTTAATTTGTAATAATAGTTCACATTATGACTGTTTTTACTTTATTTTTTATCAAATTAATGCAGCCTTGGTGAGATTATTAAAAACTTTTTTCAAAAACATTAAAACCGACCTCAAATATTAGCATATATTTTTTAGATTTCTATTGTACTAAAGCCAAATCAAATAGTTAAAATATTATTTGAAAAACATTATCTAAAATATTAGATGTATAAACCGGAAGAGAAACATTTCAAATTTGCTTGTACAATGATATTTAAAGTTCATTTTTAATCCCCAAAATGTTTTGCAGGCCCCAGACGCAACCTTTCAGTTTGAAAACCCTTGATATATGTGATTAATTCATCAGCATATTAAGCAATTAATTCAATTCCAATCTGCAATCGAATGACAGCCCTAGTCATTATGCACTAAAAGATCAGATAACTGCAAAACAAAACTGCCGATTGTAATGAAATTGTTGTAGACCATGGAGTCTGGACTGGGAGTTAATGTGGATGAATTGTCCAGTGTTTGAACCGGGACTCCTCCAGCCTTGCATTACACTAATAGGTGTTGAGTGACCTGTTGCTGAGCTGCACTCTCACTCTGTCACTTCCCTTAAAACTGTCATCAAGTCGTAAATTACTCTCAGGACGAGGAGTGATGTTGACATCTTTGTTTAGCCGACACCAGGCGAGGATTGCTGGTCGGGAAGGACTAAAGACAAAAAAGACAAAGTAAAGAAAAGCAGGGAGAGATATTGGCACATGTTTATTGGTGTTGGACGGAGGTGAACCGAATAACTAAAAAGCTGAGCAGTGCATGCTGCTGATGGGGCGATACGAGAGGTTTGTTAGTGTATATCCTTTTGCTGAAGCAGGCGTGAGCATCTTGCTATCTGTCAGTGTAGAACAGGGGACACAGCACTAAACAAACACGCTCTGCCGCCAAAGAATAGGAAGAGCGGAGTACAGTGAATTGTGCGTTTCCTTTTTTCCTTTTTTCTAATAAAACCAGCAATCCCAGGGGGATAAAGAGGAGAGAAGACAGCAGACATTTTGATAACCTCAAATCTTTAGAAACGCCACTTCCTTTGCCCTGACTATCACTGACCGTAGAGAAAAATATTGAGTGTAGCTCAAAAAAGCATTTAAATCCTTCCTGCCCCACCGCTGAGTTCAAGGCAGCGAGGAAAGTGAACGAGCTTAGCAGTTTTCCAGTCTAGGATGCAGGTGAAGATCTGGCATTTTCAGGTTTGGGGGAGCTGATGCATTTTCTTGAAAGGAAAACTGTAAAGGATGGGCGAACAGATGTTTTTCATAACAAAACCAAACCGACTTTGGTGTGACTAAACATTTATTCCTCTGAGATCACAGGCTGACGCCGTCCGCCACAAATCTGAGAGGAAACTGTATCCGTTTCTGAGTGCTTTGCATAATAAATCTGGAAATATTCTTTAAAAGGTATATAATGTCATGCCAGTAATGATGATGAGACCAAAAACACTGCAAAGAACCAGTCTGAGCTAAAAGCCGGGCATAACTTTGAGCGCTCATCTGCTAGCGGTGCACTAAAGCTGGCCAACTATGGTAAGAGCTCTTTGAAGAGGCTTTGGTCAGAAGATGATTTAGTCAACATGTTCTTATTTGAGTGCACTTCACACTTGCATTGCATCTGAATTTCCTTGAAACGACCGCTGGAGTTGGTTTGTCTGTATATGAAATCACTTTTTTCCTCTGGGTCTCACTTAAAGTGGCTAGTATGACTCAAGCTGCAGTGATTCAGGGGGCCATTTGAGCGAACGGATTATTCTAAATAAATATTGGCATGGGGAGCGGCTTACACAAAAATGTATCCGAAAATCAATCAATTATGAAACTTAAACATATTTAGTGAGATGGAGGAGAAGGGAAGACAGACGTTACTAAACAGAAGCCAATTTCGTCTTCCCCCTATTGGCATTTCCCCTGCTGCTTCTAGAGTGTTTTTTCCTCTCTCTCTCGCTCTCTAACTAATTCACTGAAAAGACTCCTTGCATGTCATTTCCACTTTTAATTTAACATATGAGGACTCTTGACGTGAGCTAATAGCTTTTCCTCAAGGGCATAATTCAATCTGTGATGTCCACCATCAAAGCCCGGCCACATTACAGTCCCGGCCACAGACGAGGCGCCATCAGGGGGAAGGCGGCCCACATTTGTTTTCAAACAAATGCAACGTAGTGCTTTAAACGGCAAGAAGGAGCACGGACTTCATTTTAACGTATCGGGGGACTTGCCGTGACAAGCTGACCATATGGTCGGTGTACGTCAGGCAGCGGGGCCTGTGTTACAACGCTCATGAAAGGATAGTACAGAATGCAGACATATCTCTCAACGTCACATTTATTATCTCACAGCAGCTTTTCTTCGGATATGGCTCGGGCACACAGCCACGGTCCACACACACCGTGGCAGCCATTTGGGAGGCCGGCATCAAACGCTAAAAGAGAAACAGAAATTGTTCCCCTCCATTTCCAACGTTCCAGCTCATTGGGATATCGTTGAGGAAGGTGCCTGATTCGGCATGATTTCCCTTTTCCTTAGAGAGATGCTGGAAAATATGAGTTCCCCAGGTGTGAGCGCAGCTGTCTATGGTATTTACAAGCTGCCAGGTTTTAAGGTTTGTGATGGTTGTGCTTCGTTCTTGGTTCTATGGTGTACAGGACAATTCTGCGAGTTTGAAAAACATGTTACATCATTCAAAACTTTTCCTGAACCTCATATCATACCTTTTTTTTTTAATGTTGCAGATACTATTTCTATCAGGAGTTTTGAGAATGTAAAAAATTAACAGGAAAGTAGCTACAAAAGTGGACAGATGCACTCGGATAGCATTATTTTTTTTTTTTCTTCTTTTCAGTTTACTCTTTGATTACATTTAATTTACTTTAATTCATATGTCTCCTGAGCTGTTTATAATGAAATCTTATGTTCTGCCATTTGTATTTTTTTGCGTGGGAGTTTTCTGTTTTGGAACACTTGATGATTCTCTTAATACGTCCATGTGATATTAAGCACATTGTTCACTTCTCTAAAAGGAAAAACTAATTAACATTTAGTACAACATCTAAAATCAATCATATGTTTCCGATGAAATGTGGAGCTCCGGTTGTGTCCCACATTAATGTGCCTAGCCCAGTCAAGAGGAATCTATGGGGAATATTAAGATTTATCATGTTAATGATGAGGCTTTGAAACACATACGTCCTCAGAGATCACAGTAGAGCAGTGAAGGAAAAATATCTAATTAAAACGCATGTGAAGATACCACAACAAAGCTAAAACCTAGGCCAGAGGAAGGACAGCAGCACATGTGGGGGTGGGGGGTGGGGTGGGTGGGTTGTGGGGCGTTGGTGAGGGATGCCGCAAAATGATGCATTGCTTTCATAATAATCGACCCCTTTTTATAGTAAAGTAACTTTTTGAGTTTGCATCTAATAAAAAAAAAAAATTCTTCATATACACTCAAGACAATGATTAAACATTGTCCAAATAAAATTGTCACATCAAATTAAAGGGTGAAGAAGATGAATGGCTGCAAGTGCATTGCACACATCTGACTCAACCATCGTCGAGAGCTGTGTGCGGCGCATCAATCATTTTTTCACCCTAATTCCAAATGTCACCAGCCAATAAAATCATAACGACAGCAATATGAATGTGAACACAAAGGCATTTTTGAATAAACAACCTCTGTCTTCTGTTTGGAAAAAATGAAGCAGGAAAGGAAAGATCACTTTGAAGAGAAGGTTCGTTTAAACCGCAGGACGGACTGACAAACAAAGCTCTGGTATTCTCTAATGTAGCAAAACACAATATTTTGCGATGAACTCTAGAACAAAAACTCTTTTCTCTTTCCCATGAATTCCAATGGCTCTGAATAACTTGACTTAAATGCCAAGCTGATGTCTTAGATATACTTATGACCAACAAAATAAATGAAATTCACTAACATTCCTCACAGTGGCCTTTCCATACAGTACTATTCAACAGGCAATATTTTCAATTAAAACTAATTAGCAATTAAAATAAATACACAAAAGCCAAACAGCAAATCCACATACAGAAACAGAACAAAAAAAAGTACAATAAAAAACACATCTCTTGGTTCTTCCCACAGCGTGCTAGAATAAACTGAAAAAAAAAAAACAGGAAAAAATTCTTGGAAACAAATGAAAGATGGAATGAACGCAGTCGTTTGCTAAAGCGCGGACAAAGCATGCTGGGAGTGAATCGGAAAAACTCACCATGGAGTTTTAATGGAAAAACATCCAGCCCCAAAGAGGTAGGGTCTTCATGAAGGGACAGATACACAGAGATAGATGGGAAAAGCATTATTATTGATTTGACTGGGCAAGCAGTTAACTGTTTTATGATACAGAAATTAAAAAGCCATAGAATAGTGTATTTTTATTTCTGGATCAGATCAAAATAGTGAATATATATAAATATATAATTTTCATTAAATGTCTAAAGAAAACTCCATTGGTGGTATTTAGGAGGGACATGGGAGACATGAGGTCAGTTTCTTCCAGTCTGACAGTTCAATAGAAGTTCAATAGTGGTTTAATTGAAGTAAGATGCTGTGAGAGATGTTGTTTTATGCTGAAGAGTTAGTAGAAAAGGAGAAGTGGATCCCTGATCTACAGCCAGAGCAATGGATGACCGTAAACATTTTACAGCCAATAGTGTTTCCCAAAAGCAATAAAAAGGACATGAAATCCAACTCTGGCAGAAGAAGTTGCACACTCTGCGGCCCTTTGGATGAATTTACTATTCAGTAGGGGTGAATCACTCTCTGCGAAACAAAACCTTACAGTTTTACACAGACATTGAATCTTTCTCATTGGCAAACAACTATCATGAAGAATTTTCCAGATCAAACAAATCGTGGCGAAAAGAGATGAGTGATGGTCATGGTAAGTTTAGCTTATAATTGCCATGGTGTTTGACATTCTGAATAATGAATGAATCAAATTTGCACAAAGGGCTTAAGATACCCAAACATCACGGGCCGAGCTAAACAATCAAATCGGCAGGTTGCTTAGTTGCATCTCAAGTGTTATGGCAGTAGAACCCTCAAGTGAGACACTTCAGCTGAATGGACACAGCAAATATCCAGCTGTGAAAATGAATGGACGCCAATGCTAAATGAATACGTTTCCAAGGAGATGGAAACATGTTAAACCTGGGTTTGTTTAGCAGCATTGATGATCGGTTTGGTGTGAGATATAAAATGCCTATAAAAGATTACAGGACACATCTGCATTGAAATAAGTAGGACAACACCATACTATCTATCACATGACACGCTCATGCACTTCTAATAAGATCAGACCTGACTGCAAAACATAACAATAACATAAAAACCAGCAGATTTCATTCAAATCCGTAGAGTACCATGAGGGTCTTTATTCCTGAGAAATGTTTACAGGGAAAGATGCGTGTTAACAGGAAGCAAGAAGTCACATGATGACATCCAGTGAACGTCGAGGGCAACAACCTCACTTCAGCAGAACAATCTTTCACACATTTATCTCTCTGCTCTCTGTGAGCCTAATGCTGCACTTCCAAAAGGCATTAAAATGAGGTGATTTGCTCAAAAGCTTTATGCCATGACATGTCACATGGCTGGGTAGCACCCGAGCTCTTTAAGAGACAATGAGACAATGGCCCAAGAGCAGCTCAATTCAGGTATTACACTAAGCCTACTACATCTGTGAGGTTAGATCCACCCATTCAGCAACACACACATTCACACTCTGCTATATGAGAGAAGAGCACCATCAGTTAGAGGTAGAGATTTTGTCACTAATATAAGTAAGAATATATATATATATATATATATATATATATATATATATATATATATATATATATATATATATGTGAACAGGAATATTATATATATATAAATAAAGAAAAAAAATCTTGGGGAAAAACTTGTAGACGAAAATGATGAAAAACTTTGTATTACTAAACTTGTAGACGAAAATGATGCAGGGCAACAACTCACGGCGTGATGTAGCCTATAAAATGCAGTTAGAATGCCCCTAAAATTCAAGATATCAGGGGAAAAAGTGTTTGTCTCATATATAGGCCTATATATGACATAGTCGCGCAATAGCACAATTGCAAATGTGATATTGATTCTATAGTTTATATTTTACACACAATATTGTCTGTTACTTATAATATAAATATTACCCATAAAAGCCAGAGCAGAACTGTTGTGCATCTCTAAGCAACACACAGCGGTGTTTTGTTTCTGAATGAATTCGTGATTTGAGCCAATCAATCGGGTGAATCAATGATTCAATGGCCCATTCATAAACAGAGCCATTAGGTGTGTTGGACTTGAGGTGGCGCTGCGCAGACCGATTGGTCAATGACATCAAAGTACCGCGAGAGTGATTACAGAGCAGACGGCTCCGTATGCTTTCGAATCACTCTCGCGGTACTTTGGTGTGATACTGTGATCGGTCTGCGCAGCGCCACCTCAAGTCCACCACAACCATTTACTTCATTCCTGAATGAATCAACCATTTGAAAAATCAAATGAATCAGTGACTCAAAAAATTACACATTTAGACATTTACCACCCCCTGCTGGCAGTTTTAGTTTTGCCCAAAAATTTAAATTCTGTTTATTTACATTTACTTGCCCTTGTATCATTTCAAACCCATATTACTTTCTTTCTTTTGCAGAACATTAAAGAAGATATTTTGAAGAATGTTGATATGAAAACTTTTTTGGTCTGTAAAAAAAAGTCTATGTGTAATATATTCTATGTTAAATCAAATCAAATATTTATTTCTAAAGCTACTTTTTGTACTTGTATGTCTATTTGATACTATTCTCATTTAACACAATAATGACTTTAAATTATATTTTGGGGGTAATTCTGCAGCCAAATTTAATATGAGATTAATTTGACCAATTGGCACATCAAGTAATTATTTAGATTAATTAAATTGTAATTGCTTGCTAGCCCTAATTTCAAATATTTTGCCTTCATACTCAAAAGCTACATTAAATATAATTTTTTACATGTAAAAGGTATTTGAAAAGGCAAAAGTCAATGAGACTTTCATAAGATTAAGTTAATAAATACTATATCAATATAAACCTACAAAAATTATTATAATATTGGTTGCTTGTTGAGCACAAGATAAATGGTAAAACTACCATCAAATAGAACTGAAACAGGAATTTGCATGGGACTAAAACAACCTCAAGCCCACACTGTAATACTATTTGTTGTTATAGTCTGTCTTTAAAGACAGGAATAAAGATACCAAAGTCCTTTTAGCACCTTCACTACAGTCTTATTATACTAATATGCAGGTAAACATGGTCTAAAAATGGTACTGAGCTGGCTGATGAAGGAAAAGGAGGAGGAAGTAAAAAACAAAATGAGGTCACTCAGTAGAAAGGTTACTCATCACTTAACAGACACATGGAAAAGGGGTGATGAAGTCATCAGTGCTGATATCAGACCTCACTGCGCTGGCTGATTTGACAGTTGAAATCAGGTGAACAGCTGAAGTGGTTTACAGAAAAAGAAGGTCACACAGTGGCACAGCTCCTGGAACGGCAATGTACATCAACACAGCGCAAGACTCACACTGCAGTCTCACCCAGACACTTCTCGTGCTGACAAGACGAGTGTTTTCAGCGAGTAAAGTATTAGGTGAGCTATGGCCAGACATGGTGCTTATGGTGCTTATAGTCATGAGGTTTGAATCGGAATCAGTCGTCTCGCAGCATCATTTGTTCTTTCTTGTGTACAGACTGAAAAATCAAACTTGATAGCAGCATAGACATTAAAAGTCATCAAGGCAAAAAAAAAAGTATTAAATATAATAAAGCAAGTATGTCGCAAGTACACAAGAATGTGATTTTGCAGTCTGACCAAAGAACTCTTAAGTTCAAAAACAGTGTTGTTATTGCTAACAAACTATTAAAAATCGTTTTTGTTGATTGAAAAAAAAAAAAAGCTGAAAATAAAACAGGGTATCTGCAGGGTTTTTAAAATCAAATTTAAGACTTTTTAAGACCTTTTTTTAGGACCTGCACAGATAAAATGAAAGCCGTATGAGTAGGGCAATGTTTATGGTAACATACTAACCCATTAAATGACTCTATAAACTATGAGCCTTAAGAAAAAGGATGTAGTCGGCGCCAATAGCCCAGTGGTTAGTACACCGACATATAGCGCAACTGTGCCTCCGGCAACCCGAGTTTGATTCTCAGCTCGAGGTCCTTTGCCGATCCCGTTCCTGTCTCTCTCCACCCCACACTTTCCTGTCAAAATCTCTACTATCCTATCCAATAAAGGCACAAAAAAGGCACAAAAAAGGCTAAAAAAAATTTTTAAAAAAGGATGTCAGAAATATAAATGAAAAGCGACATGTATTTACTATGTAACGTGTAGGGCTCACATTTATTTAAATAAATGTGAAGTTTATTTAAAGTTTAAGAAATCATTAGTTTAAAAACACATTAAGCCGCAATTCCTGTTTTTCTGTCTGCAAATTTAAGACCGCTTGAAATGATAATTAAGACTTTTCTTATACCATATAAGAGAAGATATTTAAGATTTAAGACTTTATGGCCTTAAATGCGATAAAACTGAATTAGAAATTGCCAAATAATTGAAATAAAAGTTTAAAGTATTACAGTGCATCTGGAAAGTATTCACAGTGCTTCACTTTTTCCACATTTTATGTTACAGCCTTATTCCAAAATTGATTAAATTCATTATTTTCCTCAAAATTCTACAAACAATACCCCATAATGAAATATTTGCAAATTTATAAAAAAACGGAAGAAAAAAAAAACATGTACCCTCAAAATTGAGCTCAGGTGCATCCTGTTTCCACTGATCATCCTTGAGATGTTTCTACAACTTGATTGGAGTCCACCTGTGGTAAATTCAGTTGATTGCACATGATGTGGAAAGGCACACACCTGTCTATATAAGGTCCCACAGTTAACAGTGCATGTCAGAGCACAAACCAAGCCATGAAGTCCAAGGAATTGTCTGTAGACCTCCGAGACAGGATTGTATGGAGGCACAGATCTGGGGAAGGGTACAAAAAACATTTCTGCTGCATTGAAGGTCCCAATGAGCACAGTGGCCTCCATCATCTGTAAATGGAAGAAGTTTGGAACCACCAGGACTCTTCCTAGAGCTGGCCGCCAAGCCAAACTGAGCGATCGGGGAGAACGGCCTTAGTTAGGGAGGTGACCAAGAACCCAATGGTCACTCTGAGAGAGCTCCAGCGTTTCTCTGTGGAGAGAGGAGAACCTTCCAGAAGAACAACCATCTCTGCAGCACTCCACCAATCTGGCCTGTATGGTAGAGAGGCCAGACGGAAGCCACTCCTCAGTAAAAGGCACATGACAGCCCGCCTGGAGTTTGCCAAAAGGCAACTGAAGGACTCTCAGACCATGAGAAACAAAATTCTCTGGTCTGATGAAACAAATATTGAACTCTTTGGCCTGAATAGCAAGCGTCATGTCTGGGGGAAAGCAGGCACCGCTCATCACCTGGCCAATACCATCCCTACAGTGAAGCATGGTGGTGGAAGCATCATGCTGTGGGGATGTTTTTCAGCGGCAGAAACTGGGAGATTAGTCAGGATCGAGGGAAAGATGAATGCAGCAATGTACAGAGACATCCTTGATGAAAACCTGCTCCAGAGCACTCTGGACCTCAGACTGGGGCGAAGGTTTATCTTCCAACAGGACAACGACCCTAAGCACACAGCCAAGATAACAAAGTAGTGGCTACGGGACAACTCTGTGAATGTCCTTGAGTGGCCCAGCCAGAACCCAGACTTGAACCTGATTGAACATTTCTGGAGAGATATGAAAATGGCTGCCATGCACTGACGCTCCCCATCCAACCGGATGGAGCTTGAGTGGTCCTGCAAAGAAGAATGAATAGGTGTGCCAAGCTTGTAGCATCATACTCGAAAAGACTTGAGGCTGTAATTGGTGCCAAAGGTGCTTCAACAAAGTATTGAGCAAAGGATGTGAATACTTATGTACAAGAAATTTGCAAAGATTTCAAACAAACTTCTTTCACGTTGTCATTATGGGGTATTATTTGTAGAATTTTGTGGAAAATAATGAATTTAATACATTTTGGAATAAGGCTGTAACAACAAAATGTGGAAAAAATGAAGTGCTGTGAATACTTTGCGGATGCACTGTATATTACTAAAACTGAAAAGAAAAAAAAATTGGAGCTAAACAGAAAAATAAAAACAAACAACCAGTCTGAAACCCTGTATATACCCTGTATAATTTACAGCATTAACAGAGAGATAATTTCTTACATATGTGAGCAAAATTTAACATTTAACTGAAATGTACTTAAATGAATTGGAATCGAAACACTCAAATCAACGCTGTATTAATATACAATATCGCTCACTTGAAGTTAGACATTTGTGGCAAGGATTCAACCTTTTTTCAACCTCCCACACCAGGCTGCTTGATTCAGCCAAAACACTAAATGTCCAGTTGCATTATTACAGGCTGTGTCAGTAAGGAGGACGATCTCCCATGTGGTGGCTAGGTCATTTACTATCCACCAGCCACAGCTCTGAGTGCTGCACATCTGAGTGTAGGGTTTTTGGGGCATGATGATTGGCAAGGAGAATATGAGCAGAGACAGGGGGGTACAGCTGACTGACTGACATATACTGTACGTAGACGCACAACATGTTCAGCACAACATGGGACGTCTCTTGTCTGTCACTACATATGCTAGCCTCAGCTAAGGAGCGAAAGACAAAGGATGAAAAGGGACTGAACACCACTGTGACGTCTACTCTGTCATAATGTACAGCCTCGGACTCAGCATGTCTGTAGAAAAGGCAGTTTAAATGGGGACTAGGAGCATATAAGGTCTCCAAAGCCAGAAACTAAACCATACACAAGGCTGAATTATTCAAACTTGCAACTAATGCACTCTTGACGACTCTTCAATTCAAAACTAGATGAGTGAGAGCCCTTAAAACAACCTTAGCGCAAAGTGTTCTGCATGACAATGAGCTACAGGGCCTTGTATAAATCTGCCTATTTAAAGTTGACCCGACGTGCCACTGTTTCGTTAGCGAATTTCCCATTCAAACTTTGCATTTAAATAAAAATAAACAATTGGAATAAGCCATAATTATGTTTAGTCAGTATGTAAATGCACACTGCAGTCATCGATATGGCAACCGGCGTGTTCATGTTACATGGAGAGCAACCGCATGCTACGTCCAGTGATTGTAATACATCTGGCTTAGGAACTAACGACTGACTACAGCAATGATCCATATGTGGGGAATGTAGGTTTGCATGTTTGTGTAAATTCAGGCAATCTCTGGCAAATGACGGTTTGATGACACTTAAGAGTTCATGCAAACTCAACTATGCTCCAAATGCCCAACACAGTTCTCACCGCCAGCAATGGCTGGAGCATCAATGATCTTTACATGTCCAGTGACTTACAACAATTATATTCCGTTAACCTGCTTGAGAAATGACAATGTAACCTGGTCTGCAACAAAAGCTAACTGTGTAAAGTTGCCATGTATAACCCGGCTAACTAATGACACAAATCAATAGGTTTTAAGACATTACTTGTATTAAGTACCTTGTGCCTTAAAATGGCAAAATAATTTCCATTGCGAAAGCCAAAAACGCCACCAAATGGCAAAGATAACAGGTGACTCTAACCAAGATTATCTATCCAGTCAGAATGCAGCCTTTCTAGTTCCTGACCTCAAGTATCAACATTTCATTTTCAATTAGATGATTTCTCTTGCACTTCAGTTGGAATTTAATTATAATTCTAAAATCAACAATAATAAATCATGATTTGTTAAGTAATATAACATTGAAATGTCTACACCCTACACCTTTAAGTGCTAAATAGTGTGCAGAAACCCACCCAGTGCGCTTGGTGATGGTGCCCAAGGTCATCGGTTGCTTGATCTGAGCCAGTGGTAGCACAACCGTCAAACTGGGTAATGGAGACAGGCGTGGGTTACCCATGTTGTTGTTGGTGAAGTTGTTATAGGATTCTTGACTGGTGAGTTTGGCTGTGAAAGAAAAGGCAAAATTAAAGAAATTTGAGTTTGTATTCAAATTCAAATTCTATAGGTCACATAGATAATACACTAAGGTTTTCTTTTTTAAAGAAATTAATTGTTTTATTCAGCAAGGATGCATTAAATTGATCAAAAGATACAGTAAAAAATATATATATTCTTACACAAGATTTCTATTTTAAATAAAAGCTGTTCTTAGACTCCTGAAAAATACAAAAACATTAAGCAGTACAGTTTTCAACATTGATTATGATAAAGAAAAATCTTTCTTGAGCACCAAATCAGCATATAAAAATGACTCCTGAAGGATCATGTGACTTTTCATGAGCTTTGTCAAATATAAAATATATTACAAGTTTTAACTTTAATGGTATTTCACAATATTACCCTTTTAACTGTATTTTTAATCAAATAAATGCGACCTTGGTGAGCTTTTTTCAAAAACATTAAATCAACAGCCTATGTTAAAGGGGCTAAGTGATATGTTGTGATATATAAATCACAAGTGATATATACACCTTATTTTGCAATGTGGAATTAAGCTATTTTTTTGTGAATGTGTGAGACTTCCAATTTATTTGCTATAGTTAAATAACTAAGAATAACAAAGTGCAGTAAACGGTACAAACCAGTTTGATTATAATTACAATACCTTAAAATAAAATAAAAACAGTTTGCAATATCAAGCAGCATAATGAGCTCTTTTGTAGAGCTAAAAATAACTGGAAGTGGATGACGCCAGAAGGCAGACACATTCAAATGTTACAAATGGCAGCACCCACTTTTGCATTAAAAATAAGGTGGATAAGAAGAGTTTATAAAAAAATAAAAAAAATAAGGCTGAATGGTCAAAACAGCATTCCAGTTGTGCTAAAATACACAATTAATGTTCTCTCAGGGAAACAAACAACAGATAAAAGGTTTCTATAGCTCTCCCCTTAATTATCCACTTTTCATCAGTTTTCGTTTGTTTTTGTGTTGCTTTTAAATCCAAATGATACAGGCATCAATTTGATCCACGCTTTCACACCACAAAAACAAACCTATTTAGTGAACATGTACACTGCACAAATATTCTACACAAAGTTGCTTCTTTTGTTTTTTTTAACTCCATTATATTTTCCCTTTCAACACATAATATTTCGGACCAGTCCAATAATCTCAGCGAAGATTTCCCTTGCTTCCATTGTAATATCGCCAGGAAGAGGGTATTCAGGGGCTCAGAGAAATACCTGAGACACAAAACAATGATTATCTGAGGGCAAAAGCGCTGAGAGCGGCCGTGCCACAGTGTTGGAGGGGTTTTAGATCATTAGCCAGCCTCTCTGTGTCTCTCTAATACCCAGAAACGTTGTCTTTGTGCTTAACCAAAGAGAGACCATTTAGGCCTCATGGCCCTCGATAAAGGCCTGCTTTGGCTGGAGACATTGCACAAACCCCTGCGCCATTCCACACAGGGCCCGGATCTCAAGGGCCCTTCACATTTCAAAACCACTACACCCCAAGCGCAGCCACCTTTTGTGTGCAAGAGCAGCAGAAAAGAAAAGGAATTTGAACAGGAAGCAGCCTGAAAACCCATAATGGTGCT
This sequence comes from Rhinogobio ventralis, assembly GCA_039654625.1. Classification (NCBI taxonomy): domain Eukaryota; kingdom Metazoa; phylum Chordata; class Actinopteri; order Cypriniformes; family Gobionidae; genus Rhinogobio; species Rhinogobio ventralis. The sequence goes on from CM077199.1 coordinate 20,705,237, forward strand.
TCTGATGGACAAAGACGAGGAGTAGAGGAAGAAAAATCTTAATGAATTTAGCATCTTTCCATGAAGGACACACTCAGTCTCTGCAAAATTTTTAACCCCCACTAAATCAAAACCCAAGTCACTCGCGGACACGCACGCAAACAGCGTCACGCCGGCATTGCTTAAGCCTTTAAAAAAGCAGACGCCTCGCACGAGATGATGTGAAACTCAGCCACCAAATGACGTAAACCCGAGTGTGGCAAGTTTGGCCGGAACCCTCAAGAATGGCACGTCCGAGAGAGGCAAGGCGCCTGGCCAGTCAAAACGATACTGCTTATGGAGCTGTCATTTGATTAATGACTCATGTGTGATGGCCTGCGCAGTGATACATGACAAGCCAATGGAAAGAAGATCCATCAATGCAAATCCGCAGCCATTGCAGGCCTAACTCCAAGAGGCCAGCCGGGTCACCCTCTGTCACCTGACCCTTCTGTTCAAGCTCACTCTGCTCCATTTGCATTTTCTTCTAATGGCACAGACCTGGCCGCCCTGTCACTGATATCTTGTTCCCCCCCCCCCCAGCAAGTTGTTCTATTTGCATCTGATAAAGCAATGAACACAAGCGATCCATCTAAACTGGCGCTTTCCATTCGTTATTTGGTTGATTTGCACACAAAAAGCTAAAAACAACAACATTCTTACGCAAACATCATCCCATTTTAATCGCATCAACACCGAAGTGAATAAAAAAAAAACCACAACCTCGATGGGCGCCAACATGAATAATAATCCTGGGGACAAAATATCGCACGACGTTCCAAAGTGTCAGCCATTGAGAAATCGCTGGGCTTTAGGCGCATCTGCGGAAGATCTGAATTCCTAGAAGAAAGTCATACTCTCTCGGTTTGGGAATACTTTGACATATTCTGTTTCACCCATTCATGTCTTTCGCGCTCGTCCAGGTTTCCCAGACATGCTCCTGTAAGAGCGTAGTTCACAGGAGGTAGGGATTAGGTTGGGAGGGGAGGAGGGGGGAAAAGAGGGATGAGTGGAGAGGAAAAGGAACAATGGCGGTACCGCCGCACTCAGGAGGACGGCGCTGTCATGTCAAGTCTGCCTGTGCCAATTCCCAAAGCTATCATTATTAAAATACACACTTTCAAAGGAGGAGGACTACAAGTGGAAGAGGAAAGGAAAAAAAAGAAAAGTAAGTAAAAGGAGAGGCCAGAAAGTGCCGGATAAAAGCAATCCCAGTGGACAAAGTGAAAACAAATTAAAAGAACCATTATAAAACACAGATGCTGCAAAGAAAATAAACTTCACAAGATTTACTGTTTTCAGAAGAAATCAGACATTGGTGGAAAAGCCATTTCTGTTTGCCTCTGCTTTTACAGTATCTGCTCACTGCTATTTTCAGGCTTGCAGTGGGGTCAAGCCAGCCTATGTGAAAATGGCCCACTGCCAGTCTTTTCCCCAACCACCAGTGAATGGGAGTGCTTTTAAAGTGACAGCGGAGCTTTTTTATGCCCTGCAAAGTTTTTGGGTTGTACGGCATCCGCTTTAATGAGCAGAAACATTATATGAAACTTCCTGACTATTACCAGACATTGTGCCGTACAAGTATTTTCAGCGTAAGACTTCAAACTGCATTATAAAATGAATGTTTTCTGTTCCCCCTCATTCCATGTGCTGATTTCACTGCAGAATGCACCGTATGATTACAAGCCATTACATTATGACAAAAATGATTCACTGCTGTATAATAGCAATACATATTTATCAAAGAAAATGTGAAAGCATTCAGGTTCTTAATTTATTAAACAAACTACATCTGAACGAGGCCGTCTGAAATCAGATCCAATAGTTTACAACATGTCAGCATTTACAGCTCATCAGAGGAGCACCTTGGTGACAGTGGGAATCTACACTCTTCTGTGGCTCAGATAACAGCCTTACTAAAACCATATGTGAGCGAGTTTGTTTGCAAGGCAATGTGTGTGTGAGGATGTTTCACCTCAGACGAGTAGACTTCGCAAACGGCGCATGAGAAGATGAACAGGAAGGCATCCGCAGACTCAATCAATGCACCTCGGCATGTGGCTCTGATCAGGAGCACGTAATCTGATCATGTCAATTTACTTATGGGTAAGTGGGAACCATATTCTCTCCTCCCAGTCATGAACGCTGCAGTGTCATTTCAAACATGTCTAAATGAAACCCTATGCTGGTCTGTCAGAAAAAAAGAATGAAAGAAATGTTTTAGTGAATAAGTTCAATTCAAAGCGACAGGATGTCAATCAACTCGCTTCCTAAAAGGGCCATAACAGCTATAGACAGTGAGGGGTTACGTTATTCCCAATATTCAGATTAGTGGTTGACGAATATGGTTACAAATGGTTGATTCGAAAATTATTACATTTAGTACTGCTCAATCTTGTAAATGCAAATGCAGCCATGATAAGAATTAGTAAATATCAGTCATAAGAATAACTGTGAAATGTAAAATCTTACAGTTTGTCTATATAAAGCCTCTAAATAATAAAGGTAAACAAATTCCTGTGTGTGCAGATGTAACCCAAAAATGTGAAGGACTACACAGAGAAACGTATTTGTAATTAATGATAATTTGAAAAAAGATAAATATTTATAATATAATATAATCTACTATTCAAGTTAAAAGAGCAGCGCGGTCCCATGCTGCAACAGCTGAAAAGGAAATATAGCAGAATTTCCTGTTTCTTGTGCCATGAATGTGTTAAACAGCACTGACAAATGATGTTTCCTTTAATAAATATTTTTAAAATTTGTTCTAGCCATGAAATGTCAATAATCAAAATTTCTTAGAACTCAAAAGCTCTATTCCATTTCCAAGCAAACACAAAAACGGTAATCGTATCCTGCCTAGACCAAGCACTATGTTTAAACTCATTAATGTAATTAAAATATCTATTATCAAACCACAACATCAACCCTGCAGAAATGCTAACGTTCATAATTACATCCAAAATTACAAACTAAAGGTGGTTTTGACTGGTAGAACCCTGAAAAGAGTCTGCATGAAATAAAATCAAAGCATCTACAATAAGACATTAAAAACCAAACCATCAATATTGCTCTTGATTTGACAATATGGCAAAAACATGGATCTCCAACAGCTGTTTCAGCCACAAAATAGGCTATTTAATCCATGTACTTGCTAATCATAAAATTATATTGTGCAAACACAAACATATCAGTGTTTTCATTTCCTCAGTGCAATTTGTGGTTTTGGTCTGTTACACATTAAAAAGGAGCCTGACAAAAATATTTAGTCCATGTAAAAGTACTCAACCACCAAAGATCTTAAAAAGTACATACATACATACATACATATATATTATATGTTAATTCTAAATTAATATTTCGAAGAATCATATCATACTTGTTGACAGCAAGAGAAGGAACGCTGCATTGCATCATGGTGCAGAGAAAATTTCACTGTGGGACAGTGCAGGGTCTCAGGTCATGAGAAGTGTCAAAATCACATTTCCTCACAGTGGGAAAGGGCAGCATATCATCATGGCTCACTATGCCTGATAAAGACACACCAGCCCACAAGAAAAGTTTTCGCATGAGAGAGAGACTTACAAAAAAAATATACCAGGCCACCCAGGCCAAACAACAGCACAGTTTCAGTGAGATGTTTACAATAGTCGTGTCAGGGGAAAGACAATGCTACTAGAAGAAACTGTTAAAAAAAGAGGGGAAAAAATGAAAAGATTTCTTAAAAAATAATGTTTAAGATCAACATTAAGCATTACAATTGTCCAGCAAAATGGGAAAAAAAATATTATTATCATTGTTGTAATCAATAACAATGATAATTAGGCAAAACTACTTGTCAAATAAGACCAAACAATAAATATCTATGACAATAAAAAAATTGTAAGTAAAACTGCATAACATTTTTTGATAAAAAACAAGAATAGTTTACTATTTTACAAAAATAAAAAAATATATTTTTTTTAAATATATTTTTATGAATGAAAGCACGACAGACTGACAAATGTGAAATTAAAATATTTTCTTTTTACAATTTTTTTTTTTTTTAATTTTGTAAAAGACAAAAAATAAATATAACAAATCATTTATCTGTAAGGCAGAATTTAGAGGAAGCATTGCTGTTTGCTTTTAAGAGGCCATTCATAAAATTCAAGACAAATTACAGAGTAACTCCAGCCCTTTTGCTGGATTAGATTCATATCAAGACAAAACGTAGTGGCATGATTCAGGCCTAAGTATTTTTCCTCTCTCTGCCAATGGAGTGAAATAAGGTCCTTCATTTGAAACTGGCCTTTTAACAAAAAGCTGAGAACATAGTGCCACAGAGAGGCCTACACTGGTATTGCACCCAGCAATAGGACAAGACTTTGTAACCAGAGTAATAAATCTTTAGGATGGAGAGTCTAAATGAGACTGTACATGATGCAGAGTTGTGGTATGTTAAAACAAGAGCGGTGCTTTGATGCCAAGGCTGATTGCACGACTGTTGTTTTGTGAGCGGTGGAGCTGAGCTTTATCTTTAAGAGTCAGAGAGCCACTGCGAAGCTGTGATGGAATTTAAGAGAGAGAGTGAGTGTGTGTGTGTGTGTGTGTGTGTGTGTGTGTGTGTGTGAGACAAACAAGGGAGGAGGCAGTTTGTGATTACAGAGAGTGTTTGCTGGCCATGCCTGTACAGATCAGATCATCTGGCTGCATGTCCCCACACACACACAGAGAGAGAGAGAGAGAGAGAGAGAGAGAGAGAGAGAGAGAGAGAGAGAGAGAGAGAGAATAAACAGTAGAGATCTGATGATTGTAAATGATTCAGCACAGGACTCAGTGAGTGTGACACACGATTTACCGCCACTCTCAACACAAAAGTAAGACTTTTATTCTGCTCTAAAGGAACTACAGCCCTGAAAACAAACATTAAATAGAAGATTTTACTCCCATATATTTAGCTTAGACATTATACACAAATATACAGTGGGCTCTGAGACAACTAAAATAAAAATATATTCCATTGCAAATTCTATTACACATTTAAGTGAAAAGTCAAATAATTAATACATTTTATTCACTGCAAAATAAAATGTAATAGAAATGTTCTAAAGAACAGCACTTATTTGAAATAGAAAACTTTTTTAATGTCTTTACTGTCACTTTTGATCAATTTAAACATCCTTTTTTAACAAAAGTATTAATTTCTTAATAAAAAAAACCCCTAACCCCAAACTTTGGAACCACTGCCAGTCCACCCTATACTCAAGTTGAGTAGGGCCCCCGAACCACCAGGGGCCCTCCTTTCTCTCAAAGATGATTTATTAACTAGGGATGCGATTAGTAGAATTTTAGCTTCAAACAATTATGAAAACATGCTGCGTTCTGTTCCTTTCTTTTAAAGCAGTGCACTATCGCCCTTCCTACGTAACATCCACATCAGTCAAATGTAATATGACTGTCATTATATAAAGTCTCCAGCCAGACGTGCTTGACACAAAAAAAAAATAAAAAAGTTAAAAACGCATTGAGCTGTGAAAGAGCCGCAGTTCCCAAGGCAGCTTTCTGTACGCGCGATCCGAGACAGAGCGAGACATATGCTACTTTGGGCTTCGGGCGAGCGCTTAAATGGACAAATACACACAAAAATATGTAAAAATATACTTCTTGGTGAGTTTTCACATCGGTTATGTCTTAAGTGAACATAAACAGTTGGGAAAGTAATCAAATGATTGTCAGTATATTAGATCTGTACATTTGATCTTAAAGATACAGCAGCCTAATAAACCTGATGCTGTTTGTCATTTAATGCTAATCAAACAACAAAATAAGAGAATCATTGCTCTTCACTAGATAACTTTAATAACTTTAATAAGAATCAATGTATATTAAATTCATATGGTGAAGAATAAAACAGTTTTATTTTTACAGTTGATTACTTTATTCAATTTCTGTATAGGCTATTATTAGTAGCATTTCATTTGTATCTTTTTTTCTATTGTATTTGTCCTATTGTATGTAATTTTAATTTTTATGGCATTACTGACTGTCAATTCACTGTTTTTTGTTGACAGTGAAACTGCCCTAAAAGAACAGATTAAGGGGTCGGGGTAAAACTTCAAGAATTTTATGCAGATTTGATCGGTCAACTTTACAACCAGTGTCGCTTTTTAAAATATTTTGCTCTAAACAACACTGTGTCATCAGTTTTGCAAAAGCATCCATATGTCTGCCTGTTTTCACTATAAGATGAGGAATGGTGTAAACAGGCGTACCCAAACCCAAACAAGCCGTATGTTGAGTTTAAATGGCTCAAAGGAAGTATGCCGTTATCCCCAACTCAATAACAGTGAATTAACAGCTTCCTGTTGCACCTTGTTTTTCCTTTCAAAATGGTCAATGAACATAGGCAAAAGAGGCCACCAAGTTTTGTAATACTGAAACTGAATTTCCTGTGAGCGCAAAGCTAACAGTGACCACCTCAGCCCAGACGGCTTCCAATCGCACTCCTCACAACCTTGTGTAGGGCCAGCACAGATCTTAACCCCTGCACAGCCACATGTGCCCTAAACACTCCAACAACAGCTGTGCTTCAGAAAGCATTTTCTTTTAGCATTTGTTCATTTCTAGGTAGTTCATAGACAGACAAACAAAGCAACTTAGCAGAAAGCAACACCTAAATTAACTCTCTGTTAGCACTGAACAAAGAAGGACTTGTTGAATTATCTGACAATGCCATGAACCTAAGGCGAGGGGGATGTGGCTCCTAAAATAGACTGAAAAAACTCCACAATTAAACTGGAAGAGAAGAAAGCCCGATTGTGGTTTCTATTTTTACAGAGTGCTAGCTCTGAAGGATGTGTACTTCTCTAGTTCCTTCCCTAAATCAATGAGTTGTCACAGGAGACAATTGTAAGTCTACTGTTGTGGCTACTGCGTCGCAGCTTTTCTTATCAATCATTTATTTCTGCTGCCTCTGTTCACGCTCATGGATCCAAACATGAACAAAACCAACGGAAAAGCAAACAGAAAGTGACGCTGATAGCCTTTTCTCTTTTTGTGTCAGATAACTAATCATAGCGGAAAAGGATTTAAAAGTGCGACAACCACAAAAACAATTTTGGTGGTTTTTCAATGACGGAAAATGCAGTTTCCTAGAGAGGGAAAAATTTTGTTATTGCCGTTTTATTTGTAGAAATCCTGTTGTCATTATACTGTTTAGCAAATGAACAAGTGCACTACCATTCAAAAGCTCGGAGCTGGTAAAATCTTTTTTTTTTGTTTTTTTTTTTGTTGAAAAAAATTCAGCAAAGACACATTCAATGGATCAAAAATGACAGTAAAGACCTTCGCCTTGTTACAAACATTTTTTTCAAATAAATGCTTGAAATGTAATGTATACTCAAATAAATGTTTGAACTTTACATTCATCAAAAAAAAAAAAAAACAGAAAAATTTGCATCACTGTTTTTAAAAAAAAATTTCTAAAGGATCATGTGACACTCAAGACTGGAGTAATGATGCTGAAAAAAATACTACCATCACAAGAAAAAAATGTTTTAATAGAAAAGTAATTTTAAATTGTAATAATATTTCACAGTATTACGGTTTTACTGTATTTTTGAACAAATAAACAAAGCTTTGGTGAGCATAAGAGACTTCTTTCAAAAACATTTTTAAAAAAATCGTACCAAAAATCGTGGTTTGAAAATGAAGAAAACAATTCTGGCAGGATATGCGAGCGGCTCAAATATTCCGGCTCTGAGTATGAGCCCATAGGAGAGGCCCTCAGGGACCACAGAAAAGTGCACACCACTTTGTCTCCCTCTCTTCCCCCACACCGTTTCATCTTAATTCAAAAGCCACATCCTGCTATCCTCCCATCTTTTGGCTTAAGGAATTATGGAATGATCCTTGAGGTTATAAAATCCGGACAGTCCAAGGTTGCCTCTAAGGCATACAAACTGCCTCATACTTCTGTTTCTTAGATTTCCCCATCCTGTTCCCAGTACAAAAAAATGTCACCTCAGAACCCTGTTGTCAAAGTGGCTCATCGGGCTGAAGCTGATAGGACTAATTGTTGACAGGTGCTTCTAATGCCCGGCTTTGAAAAGTGAGTCTGATTTACGACAGGGCTTCTCAGGCCCACTTTCACGGCTGCTGGTAACCATCCCTACACGAGACGCCAAGCATTCCGGCCCTGTGGTGTCAACTAAAAATTCACTCAAATTAATTACATGATTATTTCAAAAATAAGAATATGTATAAAAGATTACATTTTAACTTTATAATGCATTCATGGTTTGAGCCACTAAAAATCAGCAAGACGCAATTCAGCAGCCAAATAAGATTATTTTGAAGCTTATTTTACCGCTTTAGATAAAAGTGTCATTTGCACTTTATATATAAATAAATACATTAATACATGCATAAATTCATATTGCTTACATTTATTGATTTACACTAATTTAGCAGAAGCTTTTGTCAAACTGATGCATTTGGCCACTGCATAGCATCTTGGTGGATTTTCAGCATCTTGCACAAACTTAAGTTTGTGAACAACTTTTTAAGGTGAAGTGGCTCAGTATGATGTTATTTGCTATATGACTTTGGGTGACAGAGGCCACACACACACACTGCAGCTAAACGCGGTTGTCAATTCACCTTTTAGTGCTTAATCCTGTTCTATACACACACAGTCAATTTATGGGAGTGACAACTGCATTCTACAACCGAATTAACTCAATGACAACCGCATTTACAAAAATTATACGCAGTTTGTGTGGAACTGAACTAATGAACTAGTTGTATTTTAACATGCATCACAGATTTTTCTCTCTTCTGTATGTGTGAGGTGCAAGAAAATCACATGGGGAAGAGGTACGAGCCTTGACCAGATCTTGCTAGAAAAACAGTGAACAAAAATAAGCTCACAATAAACCAAAATAAATCCAAATGCTTTATGCTGAAAATAAAAACTAAATATCAAAACCTACACCTGCTTACTTTAATAGCTCTGCTTTATAAGCCAAGCTTAAATAACAATCCCAAGAACGCTTATAATAAAGGCTGGGTTTCAATATACATATTAAAATCTTTTTAAAAAGCTCAGACCTAAATTGGGTTTTCCCTTTGACGCTAAAAAGAGAATTATCTAAAGTTGTTTTCTCTCAGTGTTGGATTATGGTGATGTGATTTATATGCATGCAAACCTATCTTCACTAAAGAAGTAGGACTGTATATATCATGCTTCAATATGATTTGTGACAAGTGCTTCTTCATCTACTCATCATTGTACTTTGTACAAATTGGTTGGTTGGTCCTCTTGTACCAAAGGAGAAAAATGCATATGCTGCTGTTTATTGCTAAGGCATTATTAGGTAAATTGCCAACTTATATCTGTAATATAATTGTATTAATAATTGTAATTATAGGACTAGATCTTCTTCAAAACTACTTTTTAATTGTTCTAGCATATTCTAAGTTTGGCAAAACTGCCTTTTCCTCTTACGCTCCTAGGTTATGGAATAAAATGCAGAGTATTATGAAGCACTCCCATCTTTAAATATTTTTTAGAAACCTTTTGGAGTCCTACCTGAAGGAAACATGTATGTTTTATGTAATTTTCACAAGATTGCTGTATAAGACTTTTTTTCCCTTATATTTCAGTTTTTTTTTAAGTGTTTAAAATAAGTGTTTGTAAATCGGTTTATGTGAAAAATATTTGTGCTGCCATTTTGACCAGGACTCCCTGGTAGAAGAGATTATATCTCAGTGGGCTTATTCCTGGTAAAATAAAGGATATATAAATAAAAAATACATTTAAAAAAGTGGACATGAAAACACTGCAAGAGCATGCTCTGTGAAGCAGCCTTTCCAAGCAAAACATGATGCCTCTGCCGATTGTGCTTCAGTTAAAAATGCTGAACTTAACTAGTCTTTCGTCGCTGTAATTTCTTTTTGGTCAAAATAGCAGAAACCAGTTTTGGGAGTAAGTCGTGTTTTGCACACACATGGATAATTTAGGGGACTCACTCCTGCATTCAATGCGTTTGTTACTCCTGAAACTTTACAATGTGTACACAGGCAGAGTAAGCGAGGCTCTCTTGAACCCATCAAAAAGCTCTGCAAACACCCTGCAACTGACTAGTCTCCTGTGTATCAGCAGGGTGCCTTCGGCGAGTACAGGGGTATTGATTAATCAGACCTCTGCTTTGTGGAGTGCTGATGGGCAAACAACACTGACAGGCGTGCCAGCTCTTGTGGCAATCAGCACAGACATGAGAAGTGTGTGTGTCAGTGGGTGTGTATGTATGTAACAGTCAGTCGTGGTCAGAGTGAGTGTGTTTGCAGCCAGGGACAGTGTTTGACAAACATCACAGTGTTGTGACAGAGGTCAACAGGCTCGATCATAAGGTCTGCTAGGGTGACTCAATTAACTCCTGAATGGCCAGGATACACTTGCTCCATTTCAAATTCTAGTGAGGTGCCAAAAATCAGGGCTATTATCATTAATTAAAGCTAAAACTATTTTAAACATTTTTGTCAATTAAAATAAAGCTGAAATAAAATAAAATATAAACTAGTTTAGATGAAATTAGATGAAAAAAATAAAATTAGAAATGCTGCCTTGGCCAACTAACTGAACTACTAAAATTACAAAATAACAACTAAAACTAAATAAAAATAAATAAAACTTAAATGGTATTATTAGTAAAAACTAAATTATTATTGTTGAAAATAAATTCAAGAACAAAGCATGGGAAATGTCAATTATGAATGTTAGAAATTCTATTTAATTAAAAATGTATTATTTTACCCAATATCAGCGTGTGCTATATATTTTTATGCTTATTAGCCAATCATGCAGTTAGCTTGGAAATCTGCTAACATCAAACTCTACTAAAATCAATTCTGAGTCTCCAAGCGGAGCACTTTTTGTGCAGCATGCCGAACTGCATTTCAAACCAGACACCTACGAGTTTCCATGACTGTTAGAATAGAATGACCAAATAAAACTACTTTTACTAACTAATGAAGCACTGAAACTGTGCAGTCACAGAAAGGCCCAGCATAATCTTTGCTAGTGTTTGCTAACCATGTAGTGGTGATCCGGATGGGCTACTGGAAAGGCCAGGAATGGGGCTACATCGGCCACCCTGTTTGCTGCTCAGCTCTTGCTCGATCTCCTCCAGTCCGGCACTCTTCTGGAAACGGCTCATGCGATTGACAACACGGGGAGACATGTGCGTGCGTGCGCATGGTGCTCCACCATATGGGTTGATGGGAAAGACATGAGAGGTGCCACGAAGAGTACTGATCACTACCCAGCGGCAGTCATGGCTGAAGCAGATGTCCTGCACCTAGAGTGGAAAGTGAAGAGATGAGAAATAAGCTCAAAAAGAGTTGAATTGGTTAGAAATCAAAAAATAAAATCATTATTAAAATGTATAAAATTATCATTACAGAAATTAGTTTGATTGTAGCATCTTGGGTGAACAGTATGAACATTAAAGCAATGCCTTTCCTTCAAAATTTCAAAGAAATCTTCTTTATTGGGCCGTGGGACGTACATGTGAAACGGATATTTGAAAGTGAAACGGATATTTTTTAAAAATTAGGGCGGGGACATCTATACATTGGTTATTGATTGGATGAAGGCAGATCTGAATGTGAGCTTGCAGTCAACTGTAAGAGCCGATTAAAAATTACTAGCTCAAAAATATGAATCTTTCACAATAAGACCAATAACATGCTTTTTTAAAATGATAGGGTGAATTTTCATTTCATGCCAACTTTAAGGAATGCAACCTGACTTCTGTAGGAATTTTCTTTGGTGTTGCAAGTCGTGATATTATGTTTTCATAAAGATGAACAGATATAATCTTTAAGCAAATGTGTTCTGGAATGGCTGAAGGAATGAAAGAGAGGAGTTGGTAATCACTGCAATGTTCTGGGGTGGAGAGGTTTCGGAACAGATCACCAGATCTTTGTTACTGCCATGAAAAACCTGAATTTCTAACCTGGCTTTTGCATTAATAAAAATCTCACCCCAGACAAACCATGAAACTGCCAAAACATTGCTTCCTGTGTGTTTCATAAACACAAGAACACATCCTGTGTTACAACTCCTATGTTCAGTCTATGCTATTTTTACATTGTTGGTCTATGTATACATGTGCAAAAAGGGCATTGAGTCAAACACTGTTTTTTCAGCATTATTCGCCATGAGCATTGTTTTATAAGAGAGCATCTTGAAATCCTGTTCTAGCTGTTTTTGAACACAAGAACATGTCCTGTGTAAATTAAAGTAGCTCAATGAATTGATGGTGGACCCAAAACATGGTCCAGAAATGTTACACTTGACTTTACCAAACAGCACTCTGCTATCAGCAAGGTTCTGCTAATGGCTTTTTTACAGCACTTTTTATGGATAGCCATCAGCTACTGGAATGCAGCTGTCTGGAGATCTGTCTGATTCTAGGTCATTCTGCTCTATCTGTCTCAGATCAGTCTCACACTGAATATGCCAACCCAGAGATGAGCAAACGAGTCAAGATCAGTAACCACTTCTTGTTCAGGGACAACGCCAATCCGTTGATTTTCCCTAGAGGTGTAAAAATAAGATTTAGGCAACCAAAGACAAAGACTGAGATCTTTAAATTGGTTAATCAGACACAAATCAAATGAGCTGTTTGGTCAGTCATGTGCTACTCAGAACAGCTAAAATGGTGTATGGCTTCAGGCAACGCGAGCTGGTGGGTTATTTACCTTCACACACACTAAGGTCAGTCCAGAGCAGGTTGGGAGTCAGTACAAGCACAGTCAGCCAGCCAGATAAGGCCGGGTGCCTGTGTCCGCCCACTAGGCATTATCACTCTTTTTATTTGTTCTGCTCAAGATAATGCGTCTTGGAGGGTGCTTGCTTTCTGCAGTTTGCGCTGTTTACAATGGCAGATCAAAGCCAACGCATGGCCAGGCAGCAAACCTGGCATGAGCCGGTGACAGATTAACCACCTTTCTCATCTCAGCAGAGCTGCGGGCCACACAGGAGAGAAAATGAGAATGTTTTACACACTCGGTTCCAGCTCTCTGCCATGCCTGGAGGTACAGGGTAAGGTAATCACACCTTCAATATAAGGAGCAGGAACGAGAGGAACTTAAACTTCACCCACGGGCCAGTGCCCAGCTTGCAATTCTGCAATTTTGACTGGCTCAGAGTGCACTTGAAGGGTAAAGGGACAAAGTGATTTCAGGAAAAAGAAAGAAAAAAAATCCTCTAATGGACATACTGTAATATAAAAAAATGGCAATAGGAGTTAAAAACTACAAGTCTTTTTATAGACATAACACTTGATTGTCCTGCAGTTATATGGCACTCATAGGAGAATACCCTACAGTAAAAGTTTTTATTCCACTGCAGTGTTAATATTTGTCATGTAAAGAAGGATTTAAATTGGGGAAATATGTCTGGCATGCTTTTAGACATCGAACGTGAGTGTGAGTCTATGAACTAGAGCAGAGATCAGGTTTGTGTGCATATCCAAACATGACACTAGCTGAGTAAGTAAGGGTCTAGGCCCTTTCGGAATAAATATTAGCTCTACTTAAGCAAATAAAACCTTACAATTTGCCAACTGAAGGAGATATTGTGGTGGAACAGCTGCAAGGCTGAATGGATGACACAGCATTTAGGAGAGAGGAAATCTAAATCACTGCAGCTATTTCCCAAACTGATTTGTGCAATAACCCAATAGATCACAAAAGTAAATTAAACTTTAAAAGCACCCAGATAGATTACCAAGGCTTGGCAGACGCTAATGATCAGATCATGTCCTTAGATGTCCGCTTAAACTATTCAACCTGAGTAATGTTACATAAAATACAAAAAAGGCATGTAGATTTGACCATCACCTATTGGTTTAAAATACTAACGTAATAAAAAATTCAAATAAATAAAAAAAGAATGATCAATATGTTTGATTGAGACCACTATACATTGCCTTAATTTGACTAGTAAAGCTAAACTAAACCAAAATAAAAAATAAAATAAAATAATATAATGTTGTCACTTCTCCAAGCAATCAAAAAATACAAACGGTTCTAGTTTTTACAGCAGATGAATGAAATCCAAAGTCCAATTCTGTTTCAAATAACACCATTAGTTGTTATTAGTTGTCCTTTATAAAGCTGGGATAAAATGGGAAAATTTAAGGAGGCTATATTCAGTGCTGCCAGCGGTCTATTTCAAGGGATTTAAGAAAGAGTGGTGTAAAGTCGCAAGTGCGACCATGTTGTCCCAGTGGGAATGTCCTCTCGTCCATGACCTTATAGCCTAAGATATCATAGGTGTTACAAGCCCCAAGCTTGACCCCAAGGTGCAAGAGTAAAAGCATGGTCAGGAGCACAATCTAAGCTCTCACCAGCCATCTGATGTATTTTTAGCAACTTTTCTCTTTTTTCAGCCATAGTGATTGAAAACACATTGGCAACACTAATAGTTTCAGGTCTTCAGATTCCAGAGTGTTGAAAACTGAACGTGGGAGCCACATGGGAGGAAGTTTTAGAATAAGCAAAGACTAACCGCTGAGAGCACAAATATTTAATGTGAATCCATATAATTTTGCTTTGTACTGGGGGCAAATGTTCTCCAGGTACAAAAAAAAACAACAAATCAATTAATATGCTGTAACTAAAGGAAAAGCCCTGATGTTCTTAACCTTTTGTTGGTAGACAGTTGAACAGTAACTAGGTCTTCTGATTACCACAAAAAAATTTATTCATTTTGAACAGTAATACAATTTTTATGATACAGTCATGCTCACATTTTGCATCTATAACACAGTAGCAAGGGGTCATGTATCTCATAGTCATGTTTAAGATCAAACAGATGGGCATACCCACACTTTTTGTCTAACACATACTGCCCTACACACTACAAAAGAGCCAGAGACAGCAGTGCTGGAGCTCAGTGGTACCAAGCCTTATGTCTCTTGACAGTATTTAGATAACAGGCAGGGATTCACCAACGATGAAAAGCATGTTCAAATTGCACATTTCCAGAGCCATACAAGCACAGGCAACCGTAAACAGTTGTGGGTGGCCCACAAAGACTTTAAATGATTATGCTAATGATTAAAAGAGTCCGGAAAGGCAATATTTCATCTCAATAACTCCCCCGAAAATAGCGTGAGCTAACATAGGCATGTGTGTGAAAGCAAGGGATGGGACATGGAGCTTTGAAGTTTGACTTAATATCCCACACTGTCCATGTATTACTTGAACGCAAGACAGTTTCTTTTTCTGTTGTTGATACATCTTCCATTAGGAGTTTGTACTGTATGTATGTACTAAAGGACAGTGCTGAAAGTAAGCAATGTAAATGGGGACATACAAAGGTATTCTTACCTTAGCCTCAGTCTCTCCTCTGTGAAGAGTGTATAGATGATGAACTGCACTCTGGGAAGACGCCCATGGGTGAGTCAAGATTTGGAAAACGTGGAAGTCATGGCCAAGGGTGTCCGTGGTCACCAACAACATACCTGTAGATCAGAGAAGAGGCATTTATTTGAACATAGTGCACCTTCTTAGCACTATCAATCAAACACTGCTTCTCACAATTTTGGTGACACAAGAAGTGTTGAATTGAGGGCTGTCAATCTAAAAAAGCTATGTAACTAATAAATCACACTGTTTTCTTAATGGCAATCATTACATTGATAAAAAAAAAATTGGAGCAAATATATAACGCAAGCCACAGGAAGTGAGTGAAAAAAACATTAGCACAGTCTCAGGAACTGAAAAAAAATTATAGAATTTTGCATTACATTACATACATTTTCATTTTTATTCATTTATTTTATTGTTTATTACATTAATTTCTGCGCTCAAAGCAAGTAATGCAGCATACACTTCGTATAACTACTGTTATATGTCCATGCTAATTATGCACCCTTCGTTATATTACTTTCTTCAGTCCTTATGAAGCCTTTTTTTTTTTCAGAACTAATCATTTTCTTGTGGTATAACATTTGGATTTGGGGACCAGTAATAGGACCAAAATCAATTTGATCTTTCTGAACTGTGGTCTAGCGATTAATCTGTGTGCTCCAACAAACTATCAAATGGAAGGAAGGGCTAAACATTTTCATACATTTTGTGGTCCAATCTAAATATATATATATATATATACACACACACACATTATCATTTCAACACTTGCAAAAGCAAAAGCAAAAGCTCTGGGCTTAAACTGAGAAGAACATAATACAAAACAATGGCACCCAGACTGCCTTCAAGTACTGAGCATTTCATGAGACACGTTTACATGGTTGTAAAGAGCAGTCGTGTTCCATTGCAACTTGTGTTCTAGAATTAACTGCATGCCAGGATCTTCCCTCAGCTGTCAGAGCCAGAGTATGTGGATCTGTTTTAAACACAACCGCAGGAGAACCCAAGTGGAACCTCTGATGACAGGGCCTCTCATTTTCCCACTTTTATTTGAAGTTAGTGAAACTACAGAAAGTATAAGCTCTTACTGTAAACAACACACTTACTAAACCACAGCACAAGAAAAAACCCGAAGCGAAACCTTCATGGCAACGCAACGCCGCATACAACTTATTCCTAAAAACAGTGTGACAGCTCTACAGGCTATTTTCCACACACATGAAAGTCTGGTCACTACCGCTTTGGAAAGTTTCTCCAACACTACGATTAAGATGGATTTAGCCACTGGCTCTCGATCTCACTGCTGTAATTTAAGATGACAATAATTAGTGATTTTCCAATGGTGAATCTCTAATGCAGAGTTCACAGAGGGGTTTAATTTGTGGCAAGCATTTATTGGGTGGTCTTAAAAATCTAAAAAGGATGATATTGTTGGAAGATCAGACAAACTCTCACACACACATGACAATGGAACAGCGGCAGTCCTAAATGAGCTCATCCGCCCTATTTCTGCCTATTTTTTTTTTTTCATTTTCACACTTAGGAGTAGCATCTGCTTTAGGTGTGGCTTTGCCATCTCATTGAGTTGTAAGACAGGAAGCAAGGGGAATGGGCCGCGGCAGCGAATGAAAAGGTCACGCTGAAATTGCGCCTATGAAAAAGAAAAACAGAGTCGGCCAGTGAATAAGACAGCGGTTAGCTATTTATGCTGTATCAGAAGACTAAACCAAGTTATGGCCCGGCCATAAACTAACCCACGCCCCAAATGAGGTGCCAAGCCACAAGAAGCATTTGCGTCAACTGGGAATACATGGAAAAGAGTGCCTTCTAATTATAGAGGCTACAAACGGAAGCGCAGAGTGATTAGGAGTTTAGGCGCTGCGGTATGTTTATCTGGGAGCTTCCTCTCCCTCACCCCGCCGCCCTGCCGCTCTCGCGCTCACCCTGGCTTTGACAGATGAGGCTTGGCCAGCTTGTTGGGACACAAGTTTGCTGATGGTACACTCTGTTCTCCAAAAGCCAGTGGAGAATGGAAACCAAGCGCTGGGGCTTTTGTGGCCTTGTCGAAATACAGGGCCTCGCAAAGAGGCGTCAGTTGGTTAGCCTGTGGGAAGCTAAATTAAAAAGAGCTTCTCTGTGCTGGTAAGCTTCCATAAAATTTCAGGAACCTGAGATGTTAAAGCAATTTTTGACACATCCTATTTATAACACCTCGTCCTCAAGGCAAAAAAATATATATTTATGACTTTTAACTAGACACTATGTGGGTAAACGTATATTTATATTTCAATTTTTTAATGGAATAGTTCACCCAAAACTTAAAAACTTGGAAGACAAAAGAAGATATTTTGAAGAACATGAATGAATTGACTTTCAATGTATAAACAAAAAATACATATATATATATATATATATATGGTACAATATATGGCAAATTTTCAAGGAAAAAAAATCTCTTAGCCTAACTAATGCTGTAAACTATGGGAGTCAGTTGGTACTACATTAGCCAATAATATTGAAGGTAAAAATGAACTGATTTGTATACAAACACTTAAATTACACTCAGGATGTTTTTTTTTATAATAATAAAGTTATAATATTAACTTTACAATTACATAATCATATTTCTACACCAATTCGTTTTTTTTTTAACATTCGTTTTACGTGACATCGTTTACAAGCTGTTTTATTGACGTCTTTGCCACGGTTGAAACACTGATTGAGCGATTTCATGTGACATGATACGGATTTCGGTAAGTTGTACTGTATCTTTTAACACACTTTCAGATGCTTATTTATGTTTATTTTGTGTTGTAACTGGTATTAAGACGGAAGAGAAGATCAGTCCTAGTGCGCTCCGCGATGCCGCTTCTCTTGAGCTGAGCTGCGCCAGAGCGATCTCAAGCCACAGTGCCAAAACGGTATTTATGTTTTTGTATTCCGTGATAAAATGGACGTAATTTGAAATCTGAGACTTTGTTTCATATCAATAGTAACAAAGCAATCGATTAAGCAGACTAATTGGTTCGTAAAAATGAGAAGAGATTCAAATCGAGTAACCAATATTTTTTACCCAGCCCTACCATAGACTGTAAAAAAAGATGGACAACGCGCCTTCACTTTCTTCCGTTGATGTAAGTGAAGCCGCCAGTGTTCAAATATGGCGTTGACATCTTGGGTCTCGAGTCTGCGCAGTAGTGAGTGCGAAGTTGAGCCAAGATATCAAGGTCCCACCCACACTCCTGCCTAATTAACAACTTTTTGTGAAATAAACAGTTATGGAAATGTAGAGATTAAAGTTAAAGCTCCAATCTCCTCCTGAAATTCCCGAAAAATGCCTGTTAGTGCCTCAGTGAATACATTGCTCAGAGAAGCTGTCATTCTCAGCTGTCAATCATAACGTCACAGCTCCATTTTTATAGCATCAAATAACTAACTAAAACCAAACATATTTAAAGAACGAACACTTGAACGAATGCCGCGTTCCAGACAACCCGTGACCCGTGTTTTTCCAACCTTCTACCCGTCAACAGTCCAACAGTCAAACCCATGACTTCCCACCCATGAACTCATACTACATCGATGTACTCCCAGTTACGAGCTCTGACGTCACATAGCCCGCAAAACAACAATGGCAGTCCCTACGGATGCGGTGTTTATTAAAGTCGTACATTAAAAACCAAATCGTTTATTAAAATTTATCTGCAAATGTTATGTATTATCAACAGCTTTTCTAGCGTTAGCTAGTTTTCAGTCCATTGAGTGCAAGAATAAATTAATACCAAATACATTTCCAAATATACAAATAACGTAAAATAAAAGGTATAACAGCTTCTCTTGCCTTATGTGCTGTTTTTTCTCCTCCGTTTCCCTCAAATAAGCAAGGAGTAAGCACCTTTGGCCATAGAAATGATTGTAAATGAGCATAAGCCCTGTACAGTCCGCCATGCTTTGTTTACATCTAGCTACCACAATTCCTTGCACTCAGGCAGTTTGGCGTGACTTTGCCTGGAACGCTACAAAGTCGTGAGTCGTGGTTTGAAGTCTTAACTTACGGGCTCAAAAACCTGCCTGGAACGCAGCATAACATCAGCATGATAAAAACAGCCTAAAATGACAGAAACCATCTTTGGAAAAAATTTATTTGAAGTGTAATTTGATTGTTTAATATGACCTATACTGCATCCAGTCACCTGAGGGCGATTGAGACGGTTTGGCTTCACTTTTCAGGACTTGTGTGGCACACTTGGACCTGACCAACGAGAGGACCGTTTTACTCACATGTTGCCCTGTGAAAGTGACCATTGAGGAAATGCAACATTGTAACAATTTAAGTCTGTTTCAGAACAAAGCAAGTAATCTACAGGTCTGAAAACACCCTAAAATTGAACTTTTAAAATGTATGTAAATGTATGAAGTTTTATTGAAAAGTTTGTACATTTTATTTACATATCATCAAAAGCAGTTCACTTCCACAAGTTAGGACAGATTGCGTTTATATCAACTGCAAAACACACCGCAGTTCATATGAAACGTACCACAGAACACCCTTTTCATGCAAATTTTGCTGTTCGCAAACACGCAATTCGACAAACCGAAATTTGACACCAAATGAACTTGAGTCAACACCAAAAGCTGTAGAGTGACCATGGCTTCCTTTTTCAAAGTGTTTTGTTGTTGTCCCCTTAACAAGTCTTTAAACAAAACATCTGCTAAACTTCCGCACAGCGATGTTTTATTTCCAAAGTATCTGAGCTATTCTCCCTGACCGACTCTGATGATCTCAGCAGCCTGACAAGCAGAGGCCGGAGAACTGAAACAAAAATATCCCTTTCAAATTAACAACACTCGCCTAAGACCTTTGAAAAAGAGGAAATCTCAAATTATAAACATGTGGATAATGCTTTAAAGGGTGGACGCTGGGAATCGGTGTGCTCAAATACCGCAGACACGAACTTTACGCGAGAAAAAAAGAACAAATAAACACATCAATCACTGTGCTTTGTCCTTGTGGCTGCCCACATTAGTTGTAAAAGCACAACCGTGCGTGCATGTGTGTGTGTTTGTGGTCCTTTGTGAGTCCATTGGACGGCCTGCTCTTCTGTCATGCTGAACTTGTGGAGGTGTTTATGAAAGCTGTGGAACACACACACACAGACACACAGGGTTGCACATCTCACATCAAAGCCGCCTACTCAAGCCTGGAGCGAGCAACACTCACTTAGTCCAGAGGCCACCCTTACTCCAACCATCAGATAACAGTACGAAGGAGAGGAGGAGACCGGCATGGGTCAACATGCAGTCAATAACTTGTTAATCTTTTACAGACTAAGTGAGAACTTCTAAAAGCTGGGCTGTTTGATCCCAACCTGGAGGCGGCTTTTGTTTGTGTGTGTGTGTGTGTGTGTGGAATTGAGGACAGGGTGGCAGATTGGGGCCTGGCGCGGCGACTATGCTGTGTTTCGTGGTGAGCCGGGCAGATGTAATGCCGTCTCCAGTTTCCATTCCTCTGGGCGGCAGGGATGACTGCTGTGGATTCCAGAGGGGGCTTGTGAGCACGTCTCACAGGCTCGTGTGGCCAGGGATACTGTTTATCTAGGCACGTTGGTACCAAGGATATGCTCTTTAAACATGGTGCACTGCTCCTGTGGGCATGCTGGCTTGGAGAGGCACTCAACGCTCTTAGCTACGAAACCACATCCACAATTCAATTGAGAGCTTTGAGGAAGGGAAGGGGAAAAACTAGGTGGGAGGAGGAAAAAGGTGCCCACGGTTCATTTGATGCACATTCAAGTGTAACGAAGGAGAATGTTTATGTATTTGCTTTACAGCCATACCACCTGTAAGCGCTTGAATATTAATAGATCATAAAGGCCTTTTCTCAGCAAGAGGCAATCATTACTTAAATACAACACTTCAACGAAATTCGCCTTCTAGAGAATCAGTGTAACCAAGGTGACCACGAGGTCACATCCATTAAGAAAAGATGGAAGTGTAGGTTATCACTAGGCCCACACAGAATCTGCACACTTTACTGAGCTGATTGTGGGGGGAAATCTGTTTAATGATGGGCATCAGTCTTTTTTGGAATTAATCCGATATTATTGATATATTTTTTTTAAACAAATGAGTATATTATGCGAGTATTTAAAGTCATAAGTAATTCATATATTCATATACACTCCCCTAAAGGATTATTAGGAACACCATACTAATACTGTGTTTGACCCTCTTTCGCCTTCAGAACTGCCTTAATTCTACGTGGCATTGATTCAACAAGGTGCTGAAAGCATTCTTTAGAAATGTTGGCCCATATTGATAGGATAGCATCTTGCAGTTGATGGAGATTTGTGGGATGCACATCCAGGGCACGAAGCTCCCGTTCCACCACATCCCAAAGATGCTCTATTGGGTTGAGATCTGGTGACTGTGGGGGCCATTTTAGTACAGTGAACTCATTGTCATGGTCAAGAAACCAATTTGAAATGATTCAAGCTTTGTGACATGGTGCATTATCCTGCTGGAAGTAGCCATCAGAGGATGGGTACATGGTGGTCATAAAGGGATGGACATGGTCAGAAACAATGCTCAGGTAGGCTGTGGCATTTAAACGATGCCCAATTGGCACTAAGGGGCCTAAAGTGTGCCAAAAAAACATCCCCCACACCATTACACCACCACCACCAGCCTGCACAGTGGTAACAAGGCATGATGGATCCATGTTCTCATTCTGTTTACGCCAAATTCTGACTCTGACCATCTGAATGTCTCCAGTCTTCAACTGTCCAATTTTGGTGAGCTCATGCAAATTGTAGCCTCTTTTTCCTATTTGTAGTGGAGATGAGTGGTACCCGGTGGGGTCTTCTGCTGTTGTAGCCCATCCGCCTCAAGGTTGTGCGTGTTGTGGCTTCACAAATGCTTTGCTGCATACCTCGATTGTAACGAGTGGTTATTTCAGTCAAAGTTGCTCTTCTATCAGCTTGAATCAGTCGGCCCATTCTCCTCTGACCTCTAGCATTAACAAGGCTTTTTCGCCCACAGGACTGCCGCATACTGGATGTTTTTCCCTTTACACACCATTCTTTGAAAACTCTAGAAATGGTTGTGCGTGAAAATCCCAGTAACTGAGCAGATTGTGAAATACTCAGACCGGCCCGTCTGGCACCAACAACCATGCCACGCTCAAAATTGCTTAAAATCACCTTTCTTTCCCATTCTGACATTCAGTTTGAAGTTCAGGAGATTGTCTTGACCAGGACCACACCCCTAAATGCATTAAAGCAACTGCCATGTGATTGGTTGATTAGATAATTGCATTAATGAGAAATTGAACAGGTGTTCCTAATAATCCTTTAGGTGAGTGTATATACATACACTATATTGGCAAAAGTATTGGGACACCCCTCCAAATAATTGAATTCAGGTGTTCAAATATTGTATAAAATCAAGCACCTAGGCATGCAAACTGCTTCTACAAACATTTGTGAAAGAATGGGTCGCTCTCAGGAGCTCAGTGAACCTAAACGGTTGAGTAAGTAAACGCATGTGTCAGCATGTACGTACGTACATACATACATACATACATACATACATACATACATACATACATAGGGCCTAAATCTAACTGGTGACTTAAGAAAATGTATCGCCCATAAATATGTTTTACCGGCCAAGAAACTATTTTTTTCTAAAAACTGTCAAGAAACAGGCAACATTTTAGATACCAGTGAAGATTCAAGACCACATTCCACATTCCAACATTATCAGTAAAAATCAGTAATAAAACAAGAACAAATAATGAAATTACAAGCAAAAGCTCAAATAAATACAATATAACTAAGATACAAATGAAATAAGCAGTGCTTTTCAGGTACAGAAATTTAATAAAAGCAAATGTAAAATAACATTGCATTGTCTTCACTGTAAATTAAACATCCTTATTAATTAATACTTATTTTTCTTTGTCTTTTGTTGATTAACCTTAAAACACAGACAGCAGCAGGAATAATAGGATGCTGTCACTTTAAGAGTGAATGCACGGCTCTAACATACTGACACATGCGTTTGCTTTCTCAACCGTTTACATTCACTTAAGACATAACCGACTAGGTTTACTAGGATATTTGCTATTTTTGACAATTTTGTGTGAATTTGCCCTCTCAAGCGCAAGAAGACATGAAAGAGAGCTCAGTTTAGTAGAGCCCACTAGTTTCTGGGCACGCTTTGGATGTTTGTGCACAGAAAACTCCCACACAGCGCACAAGGGAAAAGACTCTCTCCATTGAGCTATGATTGGAAATGATCGGTTATGACTGGATATGATACCTGGATATGGTTTGTGTGATTAATCCCGCCTCTTGTTTTCGTGCACATTCTCATCAGCCTAAATGAAGATAATGATGCCGTTAATGGGAAGACTAATTAAAAAGTAAGTAAACAACTCAAAAATCAAACTTGAAATGGGCTGAAAACATGATGACTGTGGAGGTTTTAGTGAGCAATCAGCTTGGGGAAATGAAAGGTACATCTTCGTGTCTGTGTCTATGACCAGTGTGTGTGACTGCTGAAAATAAGTTGACTACTAAAAAGAAGCTGATCATTAGTTCACAAGTAATATACATTGTTTAAATTGTTACTGCATTTAGTTATTATTTTGGAATAAATGTAAAAATGCGTAAAAACACAAACTTTATGAAATTTATACTTGGTTTAAAAAATAGAAATGTACAAAGTTATAGCAAAAAAAAAAAAAGAATTGTATTTGGTCTCTTTTTTATGTAATGTTTATTTAAACAGGAAAATTAAGTGTAACGGACATAAATTTACATTTGATAAAAAAAAGTGAGGACTTATGCATGTGTGTGTGTACTGTCAAGCACTAACACCTGTAACAGTAACATGGAGATGATTTCTCTATGTGTTGCCACTGAGATCTGGAGAGAAAACTATTTTTTTTGTTTACAAATGTGGTAGAATACGATTTTTTGATATTAGAAGATTAGTAGTTACACCAGTCAGATTATCATTCTTACAATTTGCTACAGGCCAAATGACAACTTTATGTACCACAAAATTTTTTTAATTTGGCTGCCTTTTTATCTCTCAGTCTTTAGGTTACAATTCATGCAAGCCTAAAATCACTCTCTTAGGTTCCTGTTGTGGATCTTTCTATGGCCACAAAATGCAGTTGATGCTTGACAGCAGTACAAATTTATTTTACACTCAGTGGTAGAAAACACAGTCTCCTTGAAAAGCTTTTTGTGATTTTTAAAAGCCCCAAATAAATGAGCTAAACCACAATCTCTAGATAAGAGTCTGACTGCAGAAAGGAGGAGTATGGAAAGAGAGTAATCCTTTCTCAGGAAACAGACAGTCGCTATAATCTCTTTCCATTTCAGTGCTCTCTTTTATTTTAAAGGGTTCTGTTAGCTAATTAATCCTCTGAAACATGTACCACAGCAAATACGATTCCACAATTCTTTATGCTGCGCTTCGATGTTAATGCCCTTAATTTGAGGGATGACCTTAAGATTTTCTCAGGACAATGGATCATTCATTGCAACTGAGGTGTTTGGAAAACTAACGTCGGATGTTCCTTGGGAATCTGGTGGAACTTTTGGAAACTAAAGCCAACCGGCCAAACTAACTAATACAAAAAAAAGTCTCTGAGCGTAAAAGCATAAAGCTGTCAGCAAAAACGTGGTCCACACAGGCAATCATTCCTACAAAAACAAACTAGTAACTAGAGGTGAAGAAGAGAAGTAACTCTGAATGAAAGGGGGGAGATCAGGGAGGGTGTTTCCATTGAAGCCATGAAACCAAAGCGCCTGACCAAGGTTTTACAACTACAAACTGAGGCACAGACACCCCAAGACACCACTTTTACCACCTTTTGGAAACAGCATTAAAACAGCCAAGAGATAACTTTTAGCTTTTTTGTTTGACAGTTAATGTCTGGATATGTTTGTTTGTTGCATAAGTTGTTTTGTTTTGAGGGATTTTTTTTCATCTACAACATAAATTACTAAAAATTACTGCGTATGATCTGAAGTATAAATCTTTAGGATAACATGCTGGTTCTACAGGTCATCATGGCTAAAATGTCAGCTCCTCATTTTAGTTCAGAAAATAAAATAAAATAATTATTCTGAAATTATTAGAACACAAACAGAGGAGCGTTTAACAGCTATTGTGCAGAATTCCTATCTATTGGGGTGGGGGAGGTTAATGTATTTCAAAGATTAAAAAAAACAAATATTGAGCAAAAATCTATATGCACATCATCAGATTTCATAATGCCATTATAAAATAGAGCTCATGCTCCAGGCAAATTCCACTAATGTCCCGCTCTTCGCTTGCAATGTGCATTAAAGGCGACGTCTCAGCCTGGGCCCTTAATCCCTGCTGACTGTCCCACTGTGCTCAGACACGGCGCAAAATGGAATGTGATACACAGTCACAGCCCCGTTAAAGAAAACACACGCACACACACAAATTCATGTGCGAATCTTACCAAATTATAGTTTCTAAACCCAATAAACAAGCTTTTTCAATGAAGCAGAGGAGTCCAGATCCATCCTTAATTGCTACCTCTGTGAAGATATGGCTTATTACAAACTGAAGGAAAAACACAGAATTGCATGTCGCGGACTTTCATCTTACATACAAATATTAAACTTAGATACATTGACTCAAATGAAACAAAGAGTCAAATGAAGAGTCTTGCAATGTTCCCCAAGCAAATTTTACTTGAAAGGTACAGCGGGGACCAAAAATCTGAAAAGTCTTTGTAAAAATGTTTGTTGACAGCAGCAATAAAGCTGGCACAGACTCCACAAGAAAAATCCAGAAAATGTTCCAAAGAGAAGCAAGAACATATTTTACATCTTACACATGTTCAGTTGTCACAAATTTCCTCATTTTATTTAACAGTTGAAAACAGTGCAGGATTCTAAATATAAAAAAAAAAAATAATTAAGCAATTTTTTAAAAAGTATAACTAATTTATAATTTATCAAACTAGGCTTTTCTTTACATTTTCCTCTCTGGGTATTTGTGAGTGACTCATGGGACTGGGTGCTAGAAAGGCCACATCCGCAACAGACAAACAGGCTCTTCAGATCACCCTTTCCCTTTAAGAGCCCGCAAGCAAACACTTGCCAGATGAACTGGGCTAAACTAAGCTGCCTCGCAAGAGCAGATTCCTTGATGCTTATCAGTTCCGTGATTGAGTGGAATTACAGCGAGTCTCATGGGCCGTGAGACCTGTCCACCCTCACACTGCACGCGACCGTGCCCTTCCACCAATCGCTTACTCTGTTATCGATTAAGACCAGTTTAGCATTTAGTTTAGTTTAAACTTTGCAGAAACATCCTAAAAGAGGAGAGGAGGGACCAGGAGAGGACAAGGAGTGAAAAACAGATACTCTGGCTAAAGTGAGTCCTGTGCGCCGCTGTTCGGAGCAGCATCCTTTAATTATGCGCCTATGAATAGAAGATCCAACACCACAGAACAAGCGCCAGCTACCCAACTGGCCGCCATTTTCTACCCTCGCCCTTTTGTTTTTCGTCCAACACACACTGTTGAGTTGGATTTCTTACATAAGTGCTTTTGATTTTTTTTCTTTGGTGGAGGTTTGCACGTTCCAGTCAATGTCAAGACACCACACTGTTTCTTTTCAAGTCGGCCTTTTCCCTCTCTGAAATCAAAACCGTCCGGATGGAGTTGCGGTCGGCCCTGAGGCCAGAGTGACACTTTCCAGTGGCTTTAACATAGTTAATTTTGGACAAGTCAGGCTAGGCGAATGAGGCTAAACTTCTCACTTTAAAAAAATCAAGCCGCCATTCACGTTCCTTCACAGTGCTGAGAGGGCATTTCTTGCAAATCTCAAAAAGCTGTTTTTGATCATGTGTTAATGATGTCAGGAACGTAAATTACAGCATGGATGCGAACACCGGTCTCTGGGAATACTCAGCCTGACCTTATTAGTCAGCATATCTAGAGACTCTTTTCTGTATCAAGGACGACAGGGATTTCTTCCAGCCTTCCTGGTGCCAAACAATTTCATAACTCAAAACAATTATTATAGCCTCTTCGATTTATGCCCGAGCAAATGAGGTGATAACAGACACATCCCATTATTTCTGAATAAAGCTGACAGGTGAAGGTTAAACTGTTTGAAGTTTACAGCACCCCACTGTTATCTCAAACAAGTTGCCCCAGAGCACTCTCCACATGAGGGCAGAGGACACCTGACAAAAGGCCATGCTGGGGGCTCAGCACTCGAGGGACCGGGGCTGGGGCCTCCCTGGGCCAGGACAATCTTCAGTAAAAGAATAACCAAAAACATTACACCAACCATTCACATGAGCGAACACAAAGTTATGAAAGTTCAGGACTCATCAATAAGTATTTTTCAGTTAAGCTGGTTAGATTTGTACTTGCCTTTTCAATAATTTCACTAACCAAATTAAATCTATAAAATATATAACCGTTCAAAAGCTGTTTTCATCATTGCTAGTAATAAGAAATGTTTTTTGATCAGCAAATCAGCATATCAGAATGATTTCTGAAGGATCATGTGACACTGAAGACTGGAGTAATGATGCTGAAAATGTCATGAAAAATGAATAAATTACAATTTAAAATTTTGGCCTTGGTGATCATGAGAGACTTTTTGTAAAAAAAAAAAAACTTTGTGTCAGAAAGAAATATATTTTGTTTAGAAAATATATAATTAAATTCAACACAATTTTCTGAAAGCTATAAATTCACAACCACACTTTTGCTGGAAAATATGACTATGATATTTATATAATATGACTATAATATTTTACACTGCCCTTATTAAGCACATAATTCACATAATTCTCTATTGACTCTCTGTAGGATTTCAGATCAATATGACGGTTATTTGGTCAAATTTGTTTTCACAGAGACCTTCAATTCTTTGATGATCTAAGAAAAACATACATTTGCACTAATATTTGCAGAAGTAATGTCCCTGAGCAGGCCTTGATTGTTGACTGTATGTTTGCTTTGCTCTGCGATCCACACTGACTTCACCTACACCTTCTGCTCTACACATGCTAATGGGGAAAAGGTGGCTTACTACTTTGAGGTCTAAAGGTTAACCAATAGCACCACCTAGAGACAAACATGTTATGTCCAAAGCCAGGTCAGTACAATCTAATTAAAACGGTCTAATTCACTGCATTTTCTTCCCTTATCTTAAATGAGAAACAAAAGCAAAATGCAGAACGCAATAGTTCAATAATGATGAAAAAACAAGGGAGAGAACATGGACAAGAACATGGGGCTTCCAAACCAAGAATAAAAAATGTATACATTAGCACAGAAAAAATACAAATACTAAAAGAAAACAAAGCCCATTGTTTTACCCAAAGAAAAAAAATATTGCTCAGAACTTATTCTTTAATAGATGATAACTATTGATATTGATGATAACTTTTTTTTTTAAATGGGCCAAGCCAAAAATGTCAAAATATTTAGTGGTCTTTTGAAGGTCTTAAACACTTTAATCACAAATAACTGGTCAGGAACTTAGCAAGAAATAATGTAGATAAAGTAAGTTAGCATGGAATAGCCTTCCCCTTTGTTTTCTTTAAATGTTTAAGTCATGTGCTTAAACTTGCAGACAGCTTTTTACGGGAAGAAGAGTCAGCGTTGTTCCACTCGATGATGACTTCAAACTGTTCATGAGCAGTGTTGGGTAAGTTACTCTAAAAAAGTAATTAATTACTAGTTACCAACTACATCTTCAATAGTGTAATTAGATTACTGTACAAATTACTCTCTCCAAAAAGAAGATCATGTTCCATGAAGATATTTTGTAAATTTCCTACCATAAATATATCAAAAAATTTATTATTAGTAGTAATATGCATTACTAAGGACTTCATTTGGACAACTTTAAAGGCGATTTTCTCAATATTTAGATTTTTTGCACCCTCAGATTCCAGATTTTCAAATAGTTGTATCTCGGCCAAATATTGTCCTATCCTATCAAACCATACATCAATGGGAAGCTTATTTATTCAGCTTTCAAATATAACAAATATACCCATATGACTGGTTTTGTGGTCCAGGGTCATATATAAAACTACATAAATTATTCTTATTAACTGACCAAAGTATTACAAATGTGAGAAGGATACATAAAAATATGCATTTTAAAGTTAGACTTTAAATGTTGATGTTAATTCCACTATTGTATTATATATAATTGTTCTACAGTCTCTACAAAGTATTTAGTTAAATTACATCAGAAGTAACTGTAATTAAATTACAGAAAAAATAAAAGTAATCCCTTACTTTACTTTTTTATGGGGAAAGTAATTTAATTACAGTAACTAATTACTTAGTAACTAGTTACACCCAACACTGTTCATGAGTAGTTGAAAAATGTCTCCCAGTTAGTTTGAGTTTAATACGAGACCAAATAGGGTTCAAAACTGGACTCCAACCAGGCCAAAACAAGCCACTTCTTGGTTGTCTTTGGGCAGGAGCATTGTCTTGTTGAAAAATAACATCTGATCATTCCTCTTGAGATAACTTTTCAATTGTGGGAAACAAGTAACTCTGCAATATTCTCCTGTACTTCCAAAGCATTACATGACTTTTCACAGTAAAGTAACTCACCAATACCAGCAGCTCCCCATACAATGACACCTCTTCATTAATTCATTGTAATTAATCACGCCACACACATCTTCCCATATTTTGCCAAAAACTACATTCTGTCTTTGATGTTTTTTTGAAACAGAAATTGCTTTTTAAGTAGTGCATTTGCTAATTTCCTGACCAATAATTTGTGGTCAAGACAATTAAAAGCTTAATGTTTAGCCATTTTGGCCTTTTTTTGCCCATGAGTATACTGAATGAAAATAGAAATACTAAAATAGAAATAATTAAAAAATAATTTGAAAGCAAAGAGACAATGACAATAACAGTACAGCGCTATAATTCAAATAAAATAGCCTATAAATAAAATAAAAATACAATTTAATTAAAATGTAGAACAAAGTAAATGTCAACAGTGTTTTATAATTTATTTAAAAAATATTAATTAAATGAATCAATCATAAATTAATAAGTTATATTTATTTGCTCTTAACAACTCTTTGCATAAATCCTCTTTATAATAAATCACCGCTCCCAAGCTCAATCACGGCTCACATGCCGAGTTTTGTGGCATGGCTTGGCATCAGTTCAGTATTGTGTGGTTGAGGCAGAACATCCATCAGGAATGTTTTGATCTACTAAGATATGCAACATTTCCTTATAATCTTTGCACAAAACATCTGAACCCAGAGGTGTATACTTATGTACACAATGACTCATCCTCAGTGGAGTCTCCCAGTGTTCGTTAGTAAGAACAGATATGTGAAGGATTTTACTTAGGGCAATGGCTATCAGCAGCTTTCAGCACCTTCTTATTAGAAGGGCCCTCAATCTGCAACACACACCTCACAATGAGCCACTGTGACTGGACTGGATATCCGGAGAAACAAACATGACTATATGTAAAATTAAAAAGTGATCAGATAACTGCCTATCAAAATGAGCCAAGACGCTCGTTCAAGGTCAGGTTGAGGACATTCCAGCCTCGGTTTTACTGTGTTTTTTCATAAAATCCAAGAAATGGTTGGAGCCATCATGGCCTAGAGCTCCAGACAAATCAAGACATGATGCTCAAGCAGAGACAGATTCGAAAACTGCCTGCATAATGTCCTGATCCCATTCCTTAAAAAAAAAACTTAATTGAATAAGGTGCAAAATGCAACAGGTAGTGAATAACAGCCCTCATGATGACTAAAGCATGTTGTGACGTGGCTGACTTAATGTTCTAAGAGTTATGAACCCATCCTACGCCTTCTGAATAGAGTGAGGACATTACAGCTCCTCTCATCTTTGAGAGTTGAAACTGTACCCGTTCAATGCTTGGGGTATTTCATCCAAAAGAGACCGAGGGCTTTGTTACCTCAATACACTTCAGGAGAGACAGACATGAACAAGATCAATGAGGAAAAAATATTCCACTACGTGTTAAAGAGAGACAAGAGGGAAGAAAGAGAAGGATGGATAGAGAGGAAAATAAGGGAAAAATGACAGTGACTGATGTGCTAGGGGGCAGTTTCTCCAGAAGACACACAAAGGCTGCTTTTCAGAACAACAGATCTCACATGATCTCAAGGGCCAAGCAGACAGGAACGCTTAGGGAACAAGATGAGGTTACATGCAAAAGGGTGACATGACTAACACCGCCATCTCCTTCTCAAATGGACGGTATTTTACAGTTTTGTATCATTTTCTCCATTAAGTCCACTTATAATCAAGCTTTTGCTGCACTATTGTCCACCCTCAGAATTGTTTATTTTTGTATAACCTAATTTGTGTAACTTCAAAAGACTCAGAATATATGCAAGAGTCCAATCTTCTTCTATTATATAGGAAACAGCAGTCAACATTCATTCAAGTAAAAGATAATAGAATCTTAATTTCTAGTTAAACTATATCTTTACACAGGCTGCTTCTATGCCTTTAAGACTTCTAAATGAATTAGCACTGTTATGATTGGGCTTACCTCCATGTACAAGTGCCGTACCAAGTCGGTTATCAGAGCAGGTCAATACCATTGCAGCTTGGTCTAAATGGTCTGGGTTGACTGGGTAGGAAACTTTGTGTAGTGAACAGAATGCATCTGCATTGTAAGTCAATGTTTTAATTCAAAAAGGCAAGGAACATCCACAATGTGTACCCTTTAAGACCATGTAAACGCCTGCCACACAAGTGCCTGGAGTTTTGTGCTTTGGTAGAACTCAGTGAGGCATCACAATGAGGTGTTCACTTACCACTCGGGTTAAACGCCATGCAGGATATAGGCTTATCATGTGCTGGAAAATGTGCAATCACTCCTTCTCCATCAGAATCCTCACTAACAAGAACCTGAAACATACACACAATAAAGCTACAGTAAGTTGATGAAGCCACATAAATAAAAGCTGACTTCTTGTTTACCTCACGTCTCAGTGTTTTAGGCGCATAGCTAGTCATTGGCTCTACAATGGCCTGTGCAATCTGATCTTCACAGTTACATAAGATTTAATCAGTTAAACAAAGATGCGTTTTGGCATTTTGTTTAAAACAAAGTGCGTTTTAAGTTTTGCTCGAATAGCAAAAAATGGGCTGAAAATGTTTCCACGTCTTTTTTTATGATCATCATCCATTCCCCATCATGTCATTCAACCCTAAACATGTTGCCCTCTTGCGGGTGCTTAACAATTATCCTTGTGTCTACTTTAATCCACACTGGAAGATTTTAGCTTTAAATGACGTATGGTCGGCAAAATAGTTTCATTATGGAATTCAAATAAATTTGACAATTCTTAAAAGATGTCTGCAAATATTTTGGTGTGTTTTATGAACACGGCTTCAAAGAAAGTAAGACTAACCCACATGACCACTGTGATCAATGTGCATATTCTGCCAAAGCCCACAGCGCAACAGTATTGTATCAGACAGGAAGAAAAAGTGACATGCTGAAGGAGTTAAAACAAACACAGCAGGAGGAAACTCTATAGTGTCTCTTCACATTTTGATACCCAAAAGAGATAAATAGCTCCCAGTTAAAAAGAACCGTAATGTGAATCCGTAATTCAGCCCTTTATGTACATAACTACAAGAAAAGAAATGAAAATGAGGGATAGAGATTGTTAACCTTTTCTTTATTTACTCAATAAACCAAATATAAAATAAATGAAAAACAATACAAAACACAAAATTGTGTAAATATTAAAATTCAATATAAATTTTGAAATAGCCTATCAAACTTGAAAGCAAGAAAGAAAGAATAAGGAGAGTGTGTTGCTCATAAGGGGCTATTCTCTGGTCAGTGGTCCTCTGTTAAGTTTGCTCATGAAAGAGATTATAACTAAGCCCAGACATGAGACAGCCGGAGAGAAGAGTGATAAATCTAGCAGAGTGTTGCATTAAGGAGCAAGGCAGCTTTTAATAGGATCCAGTCCAAACAGAAAACAGCCTTGCTCTAAAACCCAGACATTTATTTCAGACTGCAAAAAAATGCCCCTGTGACACAAACCAGATCGCTTTTATTGGGGGCAAAAAAAAAGACAATGTTGTTCTGTACAGAAATATACTATTGCTTCAGGAAAGTATTTGTGTGTGGATAGATCCGAAGAGCAAATAAACTTGCTGGAAACACAGAACTGAGAGGGGATGATGAAGATGAGGGGGTAGGGGCGTGTCCCCTGAGACTGGAAGTGGGGGAGATGGGAAAAAACAGAAGAGAAAATGCCAAGACCACTACTGGAGTCACGGGAGAATGGCATTGACAGTAAATTCCGCAAATCTGTTTTGTTTGAACACCGAAAACATAACTAGTCTGCTTTGGGAGGAGCGCAGCTTCTTGTAAGGGTTGGCTTTAGTGTGTCGAAAATAAATGCAGGAAAGCCGTCTTAGAAAGTGTTGACTCTGGCAAAACAGCATGATATAGGTTTATAAATAAGCAGAATAAATCACACTTTTAAATGAGAGTAACATGTTAATCGGGTCACGGTAGACTATCATATTTTTAACTGCCCACTAAATGGGAGGATATATTTACATGGGTCAGAATCAATAGGATAGCTAAACCTGTTCCAACTTAACCTTTCTCCAAGTAAAAATCCTTGAACAGGAGAACTGCAAATATTATAGCTAGCCTTTACACCGAGTGCTCTATTAAAGTGATCATGTGTCACACACCTACAAGTCCTCTTTTAACACACATTCAGGCCTTGGTGGAAAAGGAAAAGGACGGTTAGACCTTTTCTGTAATGCTCCTGCAATGACCTGCCTGTGATCTCATTCTAAAAGGCTACGGTTGTGCCAGCCAAGGGGGAAAGAGCCACAGGAAGTGGCTAAATCATGAGATCAGGAGACTGCGGCCTGGCACGGAGTCTGTGAACGAACAGTGGAGCATGTGCTCTTATGACAAGGTGATGACAAACCCCTTGGGCCACAAGAAGCTCTAATACTGAATGAGTTATGAATGGGATTAATGGATTATTTATCTCGGAGAAAAGAGGAATGAATCTGGGTTCTTGAGGATCAAGGTCACATGGGTGAAGAAAGTACCATAAACCGTGCTAGAAATTTCATCATTCACAGACCTCCATCCCTGGTCAAAACCGTACTGATTATGCTGTATAAGTGAGCATTTCTTACCTGTCCTTCTCCCACAGTGTGTGTGTCTATGATGGTGACCACGCCAGGTTGGTGAGGGCTGCGGCGGGTGCCACTGTGGGCAGTGCCCTCCTCGTCAGGCACCCCTGATGGCATCGTACCAGCAAGCTGGGTCACAACCTTACCCACCATGGTCAGGCCCGTCTTCAGCGTCTGACAGGAAGACAGAGACACAACATTACAAATAGTGATTTATGACAGCGATGCATAGACTTTTTTTTACCATTAGAAATAAACCTACATTTCATGAACTGAAACCAAAAAGAATTAAATTTGGGTAATTGAACTCAGTACGCTATTTAAGGTATTCAAGGTGCTCAGATGGTAAATGAAACCAGTTGTCGTAAAGTTTTTTGTGGCATCTCTATATTTTAGCCAAACAATTTTAAAGGTGCAATATGTAGGATTTTTGCAGTAAAATATCCAAAAACCACTAGGCCAGTGTTATATATTTTGTTCAGTTGAGTACTTACAATATCCCAAATGTTTTCAACTATTTGTAAATCGTGAGAAAATTGCTATTTTAACCAAGGAACCGGGACGTGTGAGGGAGTCGCCCGTCAATGGCGTCATATCCGCGTTACCCTCAGTTTTCGCTTTTACTGTTGTAGAAACCATGGCAACAAACGTGGACAACTGCATAACGTCTCGCAGCACGCCGTTGTAGTTTTGTTCAAACATTATGGACCATGGCAAGCAGACTTGACAAAATGAGAAATCAAAAGAGGACCAGTATCGACATGGCGTTTTCGAGATGGCGAGAGCTTTGCAACAAACTTGACAGAGATGCCGTTCTTGCATGTGCTTTATTAGACAGGTGAGCAAATGTACATAAAACGAATCAGTGTTATGTAGCTCAACCCGATTAAATATTAGAATATCATCAGTATGATGTTTTAATGTTGATGTAGCTTACTGCTAGTCTCATACAGCCAACAAACCAACACACAGAATAAAATTATAACTTTCAACACGCTCAAATGCAGTTTAGATAGTGTAGACCAAGTGAAACAGCATTGCATTTATTCACAATTTTAATTTGTCAAATAAACTGACCTGTATGAGTAGTAATTCAGCACTTGCAGGTAGTTTGGTAGAATGAAATGTCCTAATTTCTTAATTTCTGTATATACCCCGGGACTCACGCGTATGTGGCGCTGATATCTGTCTCTTAGTAAATGCGCCTTGCTTCATACCAGTCATGTAAAAAAAAACGTGAATGCATTCACTCATCCATAAACATTATTAGATCCATCTGTATGACGACAAGTTCCATGATTCCACACTCATTCACTGCGTCATCAATCTATTGTTATTGTTTTGAAGAGGTTAGCGACCCCTAGCGATGAAAAAATACATATTTTAGCTTTAAGTGCTAGTTTAAGTGCTAATAAGTGCAGGTCAGTGTTTTGGTCAATGGCTGAAACCAAAAATGTATATCTTTTTCTGAATATTTTCGGCTTGCCGAAATTTTGGTGCATCACTTATTTAGGATTTATTAACCATAGTTAACAATTTAGGGGATGATGTTACATCCAAATCACAACTTATGATTACTACTCAATTGTAAATGACTATCCTCTGTATATATCGTTGCGTTATTTAATAAATATAAATTCATGAATAAATTCAAAACGGCAGACGAAAGTGGTCAGTACCTTGGTGATATTTTCTACTAACATTTATCGTATGGAAACATAATATTTAATCATGAATTTGAACAAAATGTGGAATAATTTTATGCTTCTTTTGAAGAAAAAAATAAATCTTTTTTTGTTTTATAATTCAATAATTCATGCAAAGGGTTAAAAGACAAAAAACATTTCATTCTGCAACAGTTGTGCTAGCCAACTATAAGTTCTATTGCAACACTCAAATCAATACCGCAAACAATGTTCCCACATCCAGAAATTTTGTTGAGCAATGACCTAAATAACATGTTTGCATCCAGTGTTGTTTGAGGCAATGTCAACAGACAGGTGTGTAAGTTAGCCGTGTAGGCTAACGGTTAGCGTTTGTGTGAGTGTGTACTCATAGATATGAGCTGAGAAGAGATGTCCGAGTTTTGGCACAGCAGTCGGTGCGGTGTCTGCCACCAGCCGGCCGCCCCCTCCCCTTGCCAGCCCTGATCAATGGGGACTGTTTGGATTAGCACTAAAAACTCTAACTGCAGTGATTAGAAAACACATTAGTGTTGATCAATTAGGAGGCAAACGCTTCTCTTAATAATTAATGGGGCAAAGCAATTTACACACAGTCAGTTAGTGGGCTTGTCAGAGCATTCTCCAAAGGGCCCAACAAACACAGGCGCCACGAGGTATTGACGCTGCCGCTTGGCCTGAATGCCTGATTAAGCTCTCCGGGGCCTTGGCAGACAGACACACACATACAGCAACGCTCACTCCATTAAGTGAGAACTAGAGGAGACCCTACTTAAGCTGTGCTATCCACTTACCCCAAACACAGTTCACAGCGGCAGAGGTCTGAAAACAGAACCCTGGGGCACCCCGCTCACGCAGACTTGTGGCTGGCACAATGACATCTCTCTTTTGGTCACATCGCGCTCATTTACACAATCTGTGCCTTGCAAGAATTCAATTTTGCAAAAGGTGCCCTCCCCCTCCTTTTGTGATTGTGTTACAGGATTGATGGGAGATGGCCCCCTGGCCCCCAGACGGCCGCACTCAGAGCCACTCAGCACAGGGACTGTGTGTCAGAGTGGAGGAGATGGTTATAAATCACAGCCCCGTCTGCAGACGGCCTGTCTGCGTATCAAGGCTTTTTTAACCTTGTTTTCCTCCCTGCTAACCTTTGCTGTGCTCCTTTTGATGTATACTGCCATTAAGGCTAATGGCACTTCTCTCACGTAAGCCGTTAGCGCTCGTTAGGCAGTGATCAGGCCAGCGGCCGGGGAATACAGATGTGGGCTTAATAAATCAATTAAGCAACCAGGAGAGGAGACTGGAACCATATGAAAGGTTAAGCACCAAGGTTCTGGCACCACTAAATGAACTCTAGTGAGTCTCTGAATCACTGAGGACTATGTCGAGAACGCTCTGGGATGCTACATGGTGAATAAAGTGAGTGCAACAGCACACATTATGAGCTTCATTTAGAGCAGAACAAACAGGAAGGAAAGCATGGCTGAACACAAATAAGTGCAAAAAACACGAGCAAGAGCCACACTTAACAGAGATTTAAGCTGTATAGTTTGATTTCTTGCATAATTAATTAATTATCATTAATTAATGTGATACAGCTTGCAAGATTTAAAGATCACTGGGACAATAATTCCTGAAAATGAAACTCTGATATGTTCTTTAAACTCTACAGTTTTAAATAAACATTAAAAAGTTTGGCCAGAGTAAATGCTAAAATAAACGGATCATTTCATCACCGTGTTGAATGATTTTTATAAGCAGTGGGGATGCTCAGCACAACATGCCAACTGTGCACCAACAGTTATAAATGTCAGATTTGACCAAAGAATGTCTGGCTTTAATCTTATAAAACAAAACAATGCTCATAAGAAAGAGAAGTCTCTCAGCAAGACACAACTGAAATAATCTGTGCAAAAATTGTGGCACAAGTGTGGACAAAGTATCTGTTGATCAATGTGTGGACAAAAGTGTGTCAATGTGACCCCAAAAAGTCTTTGGACACTAAAGCCACACTCAAAAATGTATGGACTTTACTGGATTAGACACAAATTATCAAACCATGTGGCATCTGCAAACAAATAAGTATTTTCTCTAGACTAGACAATTTTTACTTTTTACCCCCAATTATCCATTAACGTTAAACAACTAGAAAGTTCTTGTGCATTTATTTTGAGCCATATATATATATATATATATATATATATATATATATATATATATATATATATATATATATATATATATATATATATATATATATATATATATATATATATATATATATATATATATATATATATATATATATATACACACACAAAGAATAGAATGATAGAATGTATATATTCTATCTGATATTTATTTGTGGCTTAGGTGTGCAAATAATATTTGAGGCCACTATAACACGTGTTGAAGACTGTGGCAGTCATG
Organism: Rhinogobio ventralis; assembly: GCA_039654625.1. NCBI lineage: Eukaryota > Metazoa > Chordata > Actinopteri > Cypriniformes > Gobionidae > Rhinogobio > Rhinogobio ventralis. The sequence continues at coordinate 20,744,045 of CM077199.1, forward strand.
ACAGTGGTAAAAAAAAAAGTGAACTCACTTTAGCAGCACTGATGACAGTGGCTGTGTAGGACTGGGCATTATCTCCACAGGCCCCACCACGGGACTGATGACACCGGATCAGCTACACACACACACAAACAGAGACAGAACAGAGTCACATTATCATCCAGAACCTTTCAGCTCCCCAGCACTCATTAACCCACAGAGGCCTGTCACAGCCCGCGCCAGGACGTCTGCAGGCGGGCACGGTGAGTAAGAGGAGGAGGAGGATGCCATTAGGACAACAAACAGTTCTTCAGCCCCATTCTACGGCGCACTCCCTCTAGGGTCCCTGTCCCAGACCTATTCAACACTTCAGCTGCCATTGGCCAGAAACTCATTACCTTTGCCCAGACACACTGTCCCATCTGTCCATTATTAGGTAGCAACTGGCCTCTCTAAGGCAAACAAACCGCACCCATTACATAAATGGCGGTGAATCAAGGGTCTACTTAATAATAATATGTCATATTATATTGTTAGCTCCTATCGATATGACACACATTGTCTTTATAATGATGTGTGCAATTTGTAAGAAATAAAAACATTTATAAGGCGACTGCACGACTGCAGTTTGCAAAACATTTTCAGCAACAACTCAGCCTGAAGGAAGGCCAGAATTATTAGGCCGATCAGAGGTGCTGGGTGTTCAAACAGGGCATGTTCTTGTGTTCAAATACATCTGGATAGAGCACAACAGAAATGTATAACTAATACAAATTAAAAAATAAGTAAAAAATGAAAGTTTACAGTTTCAGTGACAGTACTACATTAAACTACTATATATAAATGTTGAATAGAATGCATAATAATGCAATGGGGGAATATTTGTGGGTACTGATACTGCCAAATGTCGGATTTTAAACAAAAGGGGCCTACATTATTTTAAATATATGTAATCAGTGACAGTGTGCAAGCATATGAGTCTAGCATAATTCTGTATTTTCAGCATCAGAATCATAAATATTTTTATTCTGGTGTCACTATTGCCTAGTGCATTGGGGGCCAGGACTAAGTCCAAGCCTATTCAAGTCCACCCCTGATGAAATAGCAAATTTAGCATTTTAATCAACAATACATTTTGTTACCTTTTTACCATATGTCCTAGAAGTAATAATATTAATAAAAAAAATTAAAAAGTCTTTATTTTGGCTTAAAGTATATAAAATATATATATGTATATATAAAACCTGGGCCTGGGCCTGGGCCTGGTTTCAAAGACAGGTCTTAGATTAAGCCAGGATTAGGTCTTAGTTTAATTAGGACATTTAAGTAGCTTTTATAAACCTTTTATATGTGCATCTTGAGACAAAACAATGGCACTGACATATTTTAAGATATCTCAGTGCAAGTTGCTTTCAGTTAAAACACCTCAAATATGCATTTTAGTCTGGGACTAGGCTTACGCCTTGTCTGTGTAACCAGGGGGCTAGTTTGGTTGTCTTTCTGAAAAGTAGTGTTTTGGGTGCATATAGAGTTTTAAAATATTTGGTGTTTGTACTACCTTATTCTCAGCATAGGCCAACCACCGGCTTCCTAGAGCTATAGGGTTGAGGTTAGGCCCAGGACAGGGGTAGCAGCCTGCAACAAAAAAATAAAACATACAAATATAACAAGAGATAAACTAAATGACAGCACAAAAAAAGACATAAAAAATCCATCATAGCAGCATCTTGCCCAGGACTGTGTTTTACTAGAGCTTAGAGTTAGAGTAATACCAGAGGTTAAATAAGGGATATGGCATTTTGCGACAGCAGAATGGCTCCTCAGCTTATTAAATGCCAGACAGATTTACCCATGAGAGCAATACAGCCATAGAATCCGTACTGATCCGACATGCCATGATAATGTAGCCATACAATCACATATGGGACACATACAAACAAGGCAAACACGCAAGCAAATGCAAATCAGATAAGGTTTTATTAAACTAAAACCTAATAAACAAGCACAGACATAGCAAACTTCTTTATCCGCCCTCGCACACAGTAAGGTTACACAAGTGCATATCACAGTGTGAATTGTGCTGACAGTAATTTATAGCATGGAGTGAATATAAAATATATGCAGACAGTAATTTAGGGTGTAGAGCCAGGATCTGAAACTCGGGTGAATGGGGCTTGAGGTAAGCCACAAGCACAGTAACGCAAAAGTCTTTTGTGCCTTTCCAAGGCGGAGGGAGCCGATGCAGTGAGATTAACGTATGTTTAACACATCCTGTGAGCTGAGTTTGGGGGATTTTCACCATTGTTTTGAGATCTCACAGCTAGAGAGAGAACTACTCACTCAATGAGAAACAACAAGCGCATATTGTTTACAAGGACTCCATAGTTAATATTAAGTGTCTTCTGCTGTTATTTTAGTATGACTGGGTAATATAGATTTTATTATTCATCTGAATTAGTTTATTTTCTTATCTTACATATCGTCCATCTTAAAAAAAAACTGTAATATATATAAATAAAATTACTGTTATATTTCTGTTAACATGTATTATAACAACATTTATTATAAACAGCAAACCTAAACAAATTTATTCAAAGCGAAACTGAAACTATGGGCATGTGGGTAATGCGGTATACAAACACATTTCTCACATATTTCTGTCTTATTTAGCACAAATCCAAATGTGTACACTTTGTGCATGTTTTGCGTGCTTGACGTTAGTTGCATTATCTTTGTCACAGATGGTTTAAGATAATTAAAAAATGCAACTTATAACCCGGAAATTAGGGTAATGAAAATGTTTGCTATGGTTTCAGTTTTTTATGGTTTAGTTAACAATAATAACCCTGGTTTTCAGTCTGTCACTTTAAAAAAATAAGTCTAGTATTGTTCTTCCTATGTTGAGGAAGCTTTAGAGAAGCAATTAATGATGTAAAGGGTTATTGACCGTGCCCGTTTCCTGTGGCGCAGACGTTGACGGGGAAGTTGGATAGACAATGAGAGCCATTAAAACAACGCTAATAGCAATTTACAACAGACGATGGCTTAAGTGGGCAGCAGAGGCCTGGTTTCACATGGTGACATGGACAGTTTATTTTTCTGAAACCATACACAGTTGTGCACATGACAGTTGGGACTTATGAGTAGCATCCCCTTCAAGAGTGCAAAAAAGCCATTCGGATTTCGCCTGCGGCCTGGCCTGGAGGAGAGGAAATGGCTCTTTATGTGCTAGATCTGGGCTGAATGACACTATGCATTTGTTTGTTATCGTTTATGCTACGCAATGACGGTTTGACACATAAGGTTTCTGGTAATGCCCAGCTCTGACACATTGTAAAACAAAAGCCATTTGAGTAAACAAGCAGGCCTGTGGAATTGTGGATGAGCTTTGATATAGTATAGCCCTGAGGAGTGACACAGGGAAAAGCGGCTCCGTTGGTGTGACAGCACGTATAAGGGTTGTGTGGGGTTTTGTGGGTTTAATGAAGTCAGTGTGTGAAGAGGATTAATCAAGACTAGGTTTCCTATTTTGCGAAGCTGCAGATCAAAGAGGCAGAGAAAAGTTGTGCCGGAGACTAGAGAAGGTCAAGAAGGGTCAAGTTTAGCAGACACATCTATAACATGAAGAACTTACTTGTGACAAAGAACTTTTTCATAAAGGTGCAGCTGTCAAAGGCGGCAATCTTTTCTTGAAGACTAACAACGAGGATCCTGTGGCCGTCAAGGAATGGAGATGGAGTTGGGGGGAAAATAATAAAAGTTTATTTAAGCTTAACGCTGCATTTAAAATGATTACAGGGTAAAGTGCAGGACAAAAATGTGTCTAAACACACCTTTTGTTGCAGTGCAGATCATAGATGGGCGTTTTAAACTGAATGGACTTGACCATCTCTCCTGTCCTCAAGGAATAAAGGTCCACACAACAATAAGGGGGACTTGTCCTGCAAAACACACACAGAGTAGTGATTAGTTAGTCTACTTTACCATTTACGTGTAAACTAATGTCAAATAATCTAGGAAATGAGTTGGAACCAACAAGCATGCCCCATTCATATTCAAATTTAGAAAAAGAATTGTAAAGATCAATACTTTTATTCAGCAAAGATGCATTATATTAATCAAAAGTGACAGTAAAGACATTTCTAGGCGGTTCTTTTAAACTTTCGATTTATCAAAGTATATAATGGTTTTCATTAAGCTCCACAATGTTTCAACATTGATGATAATAAGAAGAAATGTTTCTTGAGCACCAAATCAGCATATTAGAATAATTTCTGAAGAATCGTGAAATTGGAGTAATGGCTGCTAAAATTCAGCTTTGTCATCACAGGAATAAATGACATTTTAAAATATATTAAAATAAGTAAAAAAACCTGTCATTTTAATATGCTATATTATTTACTATATTTTTGATCAAGTAAATACATCCTTGGTGAGCATAGAAGAGCAAAAAAAACATTTTAAAATCGTACCGACCACAAACATTTAAAAACAAAATAACACAAAACCCAAAGTGTAGGTTCATGAAGAATAAAAACAGTACAAAAATCAAGTCCCGCCAACAGGCCAGAAACTTTCTCACACTCACATCCTATAATTATTTCCTCTCTACCTTCATCAAGTAGATGGGAGTTAAGAGAAAGCAGTGGCTGTTGCTTTTGATGGAGGCAGATATTAATCCTCATTAGGCATTCCGCACTCAGCTGGCACAGCCTGGCCTGCCATATTAACCATCTTAACAGAATGTTTCTGGTAAGACGCTGTGCTGGGCACTTTGCTTTCCGCAGGATATTAGTCTTGTGGTAATATACATGGCATCAGCACTGCCCAACCCGATAGGACTGGATCAGAAAACCAATCCAACAAGTCAGGTATTCTGTTGGAGCCGTGGCTAAGTGTACAAAAGCTGCTCAAACCACAACAATAAACTTAAGGATATATGGAGTCTAACTATAGACGAAGCTGGAACCAAAGGGGCCGTGTTATTGACACTGACTCTGAGCTGATCAAGCACTCCACGTAAATGAAAATGATCAATAGCCTGTGCTTCATTGACAAAACAATTGGCTTTGGAAGCAAGCAACCACTAATGATTTTGCTGTGTCTGACTCTTAATTCGACCGACTGTCTGCCGCTTCACAAGAAGTGATTATATCATGCATCATAGATTAGCATTAACATGCTTTGGCAATAAAATGTATAGTGCATAGTGCTGCAGAATTATTGGCTATGCTACTAATGTTACAGCTCCTGTGAAAACAAGGGTTTGACAGGGTTTGGTCTATTGACTGATGTTCTGATGTCAAGAAGGCCATTATAAAACAGATAGTTTTATAGATCTGATCCTCGATTCTGATTGGCCAATACAACGTTCTGGCTTTAAAGGAATAGTTCACCCGAAAATAAAATGGATATTTAGCGGATGCTAAATACTTTACTTATGGTTTACTTATTTTACTTAACTTACGTTAAACATGGATATTTTCTACATATCTATGGATATAGTAACAGTGCTGCGGGGGGATGAATACATAGATACAACTTTTACGAGAGGATTTATCATGCAAACTACATCTAAAGCACAGGAAATTGTTGCTAATTAAAGGACTAATACAAAACAACAACTGGAAAAATAATAGAAATAAATAATAATATTTATTATATATAATAGTCTAAAACCTCACCAATCAACTAGTTGGTTGTTAGACAACTAGCTAATCATCAATAGCCATCAATACTAGTAAACTTTCAAACAACAGGATCTATATCTTATTTCAAAAGCAGTGTAATTCACCCTATTCTTTGTTTACCATTTTTTAATGTTGGAAAATGTAGTTTAACTCCACATTCTTAATTTACATGCAAACACTGGATAAAACAGCATGGACAGCATGTCGAGGAAACAACTTCTTTTTTTCCAAACATGCACATATCAGTTTTTACAAAGCAGCCAAGACATCAAACCACAAATTGTGGAACATGGAAGTACTTAAACCATAAATGAAAAAAGCTGTGGTGCGTCTCAACATCCTATACTTTAGAGTTCTGATTCTGAGTGATGAAGAGCCAGGGAGGTTTTTAATTTGTCATTACTTTCACAGACAGTGAGTGATCTCTGAGTGAAGCCGTGACGATTGCAAATCCAGCCTGTACTTTGAGCGTGTTTCCAAACAGCTGCCATTTGAGCCACTTCTCCTCAGCGCTCTGGCTTGAGGTCAGGGTGGACAGATTGCGCATAATGTTTTTAAGAGAGCATGATAATGTCTTGGAGCAGGAGGCTCACTGAGTGTGTGATAGACATCCCATTCTCAATGTCTGGAAGGTCAAGCCTGCAGCTGAGACTCAGTGTCTCAGATCCTTTGGTGACTGATGAAATCATCCCACAAGTCTAAAGTCGTGCTGTGGCCATTTGTAGGTCTGTATTGGCCAAAAGGTACAGTTGCGTGGCAAAACTGACCCGTGGTTGGACTGAGCCCACTGTGGGAGATTGCGTTTGTAGGCTTACCCAGGGCTGGATTACAGTATGCGTGTCAACGACACAATCCAGTAAGCAGTAGAACCCACCGCAGACGTGATGCATGCCCAGAGCTGCATCTCTACATCGGCCAGCTGCCAGTAACAACCCTGTCTCAGAGCCACATCACAAATACAAACACACAAACCCAAGTCAGCGACCAGACAGTCTACTGAAAAAAAAAGAGTGAGGCAGTATATATGAATTCTTTCGGATCAGTTTTAACTTTTAATTTAAATGTGCATAATTTTATTACCAAAATATAAATATTTTGGTAATATTTATAAATATTTTAATCTCTCTTTGAATGTAAATGTGCACATCTTAATTGCTATTTCCAAAAACATTTTTATTTAAACACAATAAAATATAATAAATTAACATAATAAATATTACATATAAGAAATATTATATTCTAATATCTATTTATAATTATAACCAGCCACTTCATTAGGTACACCTGTTCAACTGCTCATTAAATATCTAATCTAACTCGATGCATTTAGGCATGTAGACATGGTCAAGACAATCTGCTGAAGTTCAAACTGAGCATCAGAATGGGGAAGAAAAGTGATTTAAGTGACTTTGAACATGGCCTGGTTGTTGGTGCTAGTCAGGCTGGTCTGAGTATTTCAGAAACTGATGATTTACTGGGAATTTCATGCACAACAATCTCTAGGGTTTACAGAAAATGGTCTGAAAATAAGGTGAAACAAGGTGAAAATGCCTTGTTGTTGCCAGAGGTCAGAGGAGAATGGCCAGACTGGTTTGAGATGATAGAAAGGCAACAGTAACTCAATTAATGAACTTAAATGTTACAACCGAAGTATGCAGAAGAGCACCTCTGAGCGCACAACATGTCGAACCTTGAAGCAGAAGGGCTACAGCAGAAAAAGGCCACACCAGTGCAACTCCTGTCAGCTAAGAACAGGAAGCTGAGGCTACAATTCACACTAGCTCACCAAAATGAAACAACAGAAGATTGGAAAAACGATGCCTGGTCAGATGAGTCTCAAATTCTGCTTTCAGATGATAGGGTCAGAATTTGGTGTAAACAACATGAAAGAATGGATTTATCCTGCCTTGTGTCAATGGTTCAGGCTGCTGGTGGTGTAATGGTGTGGGAGATATTTTCTTGGCACACTTTAAGCCTCTTAGTACCAACTGAGCATTGTTTGAATGCCACAGCCTACCTAAGTATTGTTGCTGCTGACCATGTCCATCCCTCTATGTACACATCTTCTGAAGGCTACTTCCAGCAGGATAACGTGCCATGTCACAAAGCTCAAATTATCTCAAACATGACAATGAGTTCACTATACTCAAATCCAATAGAACACCTTTGGGATGTGGTGGAATTTGCATCATGGACGTGCAGCCAAAACAAATCTGCAGTAGGCTAACTGTGTGATGCTATCATTTCAATATGGACCAAAATCTCTGAGGAATGTTTCCAGCACCTTGTTGAATCTATGCCACAAAGAATTAAGGCAAGGTGTACCTAATAAAGTGGCCAGTGAGTGTATACACATTCAATTTCATGAATATTAATTAATATAATTCCATTTTTCGGGACTAACCTTGTCTCGTCTGCTGTGTGAATGTAGCTTAAGTGTGTCAGTTGGGCTGTAGAAATCTGCAAAAGCTATTAGTCTGCATTTCTATTCTCCTCTGATGTCCTTTATAGCTGCGGATGCATGATGTCTCGGCGAGAGAGAGACAGCTATCTACAAAGAAATTATCATCATGGCTAAAAACCCCTCTGGATTCAGACACCAAGATTAATAGGGGCATTTAACTTCCTAAACTTGTCTTAGAGCCACTATTCATTGATTTCAATATAATCTGGGTCAGATCAATCCAATTTAAAGCGTTTTAGAGCCAATGTGACACAAATGATATGCTCCCAGATTGATTAACGGGACAATGATAGCCTTGAAAAAAGAATCATCAAATTGGCCACTTCAATTGTTTGCCTTTTTGCATTGTAACTAATGGCCCGCTTCTAATGGACGCAGTGCTAGCTCAACATAATACAATTTCCTCTCACTGAGAATCGAGACTTCGATTTGAAAGCGTCAGTAAATTTCAATTATCGTTATAAAATCATATCAGCGTTTCAGTGTAGCACACTTTTAGGTGATATTGAGCACAGATATTATGACCTGTCCCATGGCTTTAGTCATCCGACTTTATATATGTCACTTTTATCCCGGCCATTTCTTTAGCAAAGGCCAAGTTAATACATATACTAAATCTGATTAACATAAGGTCATAAAAGTTATTGCGTAATCACTTTTTAATAACATAATTTTTAAAGATAAAGAGCAGAGAAAAATCAGCTTTTTCCTCTTCAAAATCAGGTTATTTCTCACTGAAATTTGTCATTGAGCAACAAAAAAAAAAAAAGTCAGCATTTTATTTAATTTTTTTTGGTCACAGTTATTTTACATACTGGAAGTGAGGGTGACCTGCACTCACAAGTTCATGTCTGCTAAATTCAAACTTCTTTATTCGCCGTGACATAACTTCACAATGCTTCTCAACTGTGTGTCTAATAGCTGGGTACAATCTCACAAAACTTCCCAAGACGCACACCTGCAAAATCCATCTCCCCTCAGCATGGTAAGACAATAAAAAAGGCCTTTTTCTGGTCTCAGCCTCCCTCGTTGTAACCAAATGGGAAAAGTCACTCTCGAGTGGAACATTAACAATTTTTACAGTTAAGGTCAGGCTTAAATTTAGCAAAACATATGTTTACAATGGTAATTACGCACATTACGCCACTATGTGACAAGCTAGCCAACTCATCACTTTTATAATCTCGTAAACGTTTTGATGTCTGTATTTTAGCATGACTCTGAACCCTGTAAGATAACCATTTTGGTGCTTTTAACATTGTAAGGTTTTAATCATTTCACTAACCTGAACGGAAACTGACAAGGGGAAAGGAATATAAAATAGGAAGTCTGGAAACGCAGATCAGCGCTAGCGAGTAAATCCATTTATAGGGCGACGACGTCATCGCATTTTGGCTTGAGCTACTTTACAAGCTTTCCGAATACGAACAGACAATTCTCTGGAAATCCAAAACAAATACTGCCTTACCAAATAAAATACCAGGCGACCTTCTGAGAAACATACCACAAAACATAATGAGGAGCTTAATTCACTAACTAAACTCAATAAACATGCCATTAAAAAAATATAAGAATAAATCTATTAAAAGTGGACAATGTTTAAGTCTGTTCAAAAGTTTAACCGCCTAAAACTGCGATAAACCCACCCAGTGTAACGTTTCTTCTGAGATAAGGAAAGATATGAAGGTCTTTTATTATCCTCTTAGGCTTTTTGTTATCATTTGAGAAACATGGAAAACAGATGCTTAAAGTGTGAGACATTCACTTTCAAAAGGTGTTTGAGGAAAATGAAGAAACGAACAAATCGCAACTCTGATCTCTGGACCATGATAAGTCCCTCGAGCCAGCCTCGTATTGATTTATAACAGCTATTTCCAAGTACGGCAATGTAAAAACACAGATGAAAACAATTACTCTATTTTTGTAGGCAACAAGTGAGGTGGGTGGTAACGGAGACATTTTTGAGAAGAAAAAAAATCTGTCACAATTTTGCGCCCTCTCTCTCTCTCTCCTTTCTGCCCCTGTCTTTCTCAAGCCGAGCTTCAACACACAACAAACGCTGGCCACATCACAGGCTTCTTGGGGCCTGAGGGGGCCCTTTGATTCCAGCACGCCGTGGGCATTAGCGGGAAAGTAATTAGGGTAAAAAGTTCAACCGCAGCTCCATGTCTGCAGCACTGCCAGAAATACATTTCCTCCCCTTTCACTGGGCTCTCCACAGATTCGCATGCATATTGGAAACACATTGAAATGAGGAGCCTGTTGCAGGGGCACTGGTGCTCTTGTACTGGTGTTTATAGCATTTAATTACTAAAAAAATGAACAGACGCTGAGAAGGATAGCGAGGTGGACAGTTCAGGTCTGAGAACAGCTTTTCTTACCTCAGATGTCCTTATGGATAATGTCAACTTGCAAATCAATGGTTGGCATCAAAAGAACAACCTATAAATCTACTTTTTCAAACATAAAAACCCTAACCCTAAAAATAATGCACTAGAACATCTGAAAAAAAAATTGCTTAAGAAATGTAATAGGCACAATAGTCTTAAATTTGCACAGTCATGAAAAGGATGATGTTACACGCCTGTGCACCTCCTCTGCAATTAATCGGAAAGATAAGGAAAAGTATGCTCATGGAAAACCGATCTGAGACAAGTTCCCTTGAAAAACAGGGAAAACTTCAAAGCTAGGCAATTCCCATCCTCAGAGAGCTTGAATTATGTGACCATCCAGTCAGCATGAAAAAGCACACAGGGATGATCTGAGACCCAACAATGCACCTGGCCTGAACTTTCCAAATAACTTGAAGGGTGGAGGATCCATCACAGAAAGGAAACACATTCATCTTTAACATGACTGTAAGAGTGAGGATTGTGTCTGTCAGACCTATCAACAGATCATAACGCCTACCTCAAATTACACTGAAACATGAAGCAAAAGATATGGTAGATATGGTAAAACAGGACAAATGTCAGAGGAGAGAGAGAATGTGTGTGAGGTGGAGTGATAAACTTTTAACATTGCGTTTCACTCCCTGAGCTTCCAAATAAAGAACTGAACGTCTCTGATGATTCATGACCATAAAGGGGTTTTATTTCTTCTAATCTTTTTTAATGTCCACATAAGAAACCAAAAGTAAACACTGGTTTCATAGTAGACCCATGCATCAAATACAACGGCAGAGGAGAGAGACAAACAGTCCTTCATATCTTGTGTGTGGGCCAAAAAATAGGCAACTGAGCCAGAAGCATGAGAGAGAATAAATATGAAATTTCATCAACACTCTGGGTGTGTAGTGTACACACAAACTAAAATGCAAAAATAGCTACACTATTATTTTTAGCCACTTAGTAAATGGCCATCTAATTTATAAAGATGAAACAGCAACAATTACAGCTGCCTTAAAACTGAATGATTAATCATTAAAAGAATCGCAATCTCGATTCAAACACCCACGCAATCTTATTCCTAAATGACAAAGATTTACCTGTCTATTAAAGCTTTGACAAAATCATACTGGAGCATTCAAAGCTGTGTTCACCCAGAGAGAGCAGTTATCATGTTAAGGTATGAAACAGCTCCACAAACAGTCTTTTCAACCACACAGTATCATTATTTCTGTTTTACAATAATTCAAATTATCACAGAAGTACTGGGGTAAAAGTTTATAGTTCAGATATAAACACTGATGTCTACGGTAGCAATCAAAATAGAGCAAATCACCTTTTGAAAGTAACATGGCTCTTCAAAAAAACAACTGTATCGTCATATTGATTTGTTCAAAAGCACTGATTCATCCAGTTATAATGAAACAAGTGAAGTATTTATGATTGAAAAATGTAATCATTCATTCATTAGATTTGTTCAAAAACGCTGATTCTTCCGTTTATAATGACACAACAAGTGAAGTCTTTAGGCCCTATTATACACCCGGCACAATGCGACGCCAGACACAAAGCAAGTGTTTTTTGCTAGTTTCAGTGTGACGCGGTTATCATTTTCACGTCCAGCACCACGTTGTTTAAATAACAAATGCACTTGCGCTCATCTGTTCGCCCATGGCCGTGCTGGTCTGAAAACGAGTTGTGTTTAGGCGCATTGTTGGCACGTCGCTATTTTGAGGCAACTGAAAACAAGTATTTTTTGTGTTACTTAAAGGACGCGTTAGTAATATGACGGGTGCACAACGCAAGTACACTCTGCTTATTACATACACAGTGACGTGCAGTAGCACACAAACATTTTTAAATATTAAAAACAAAAGGATTCCTCTCTGTAGAAGCGTTTAGTCTTTCCGCTCTTAAATTCTGCCGTGTAAATAGCGAATAGCGAAGTTGCAAGCGCAACTGGCTTTTAAACGGAATGGGAGATGAGAATCTGATTAGTTTGTTGCACGTTACGCCCAAAACACACCCATGACTCATTAAGCGACTTGGTACAGCCTTTTTGGACCATGCGCCTGGCACGCCGATCGTTTTTCCCGTCGTTAAACTAGCAAAAGTGGATTCGGATACGCCCTAAGTGCACCTGCGCCATGCGCTTCAGACCATGCGCTCAGATTGTTAAAATAGGGCCCTTGATGAGTGAGCCATTAAATCATTCATTCAAACCATTCTTTTAAATATTCATGTTAATTAATTAAACATTTAATTAAATGAAATAGACTGCAGCAATTAATATTTTGTCACCTCTAGTAATCTACATGTTATTTTATTTACTTGTCTGTTCAGAATCGTGTAAAAATCATGATCTCTATTTGAAACAAAAAAAATTGTGATTATCAATTTATCCAGAATCGTGCAGCTCTACCGTCCCTTTAAATTTATTTTGGGAGACAGTAAAATGTGTAATGTTTTTGAACTACCACCACCAGACAACATCCCTCCTATTTACCTCCACTTATCTCTGCAAGGTTGCACCCACCGAGCCAAGAGATCTCACAGTTCCAGGTGTGATGGCTAAAGAGTAACAGGCTCATGGGCTCTAAAAGCATCACTTCCCAATCCTCCTATAATCCTGTGTCTAATACAAACGCAGAGATTTATCATTTAATACACTTAAGAGGGATTTCTCACATCTCAATAAAAATGCAATGAAAAGCACAGCTTAATAGCACAGTAGGCTTTAGCTAAGTCGATTTAAAAATAGTCAGTGGACAACACTGGCTTTCCGCTCCTCAAAGCCATTGTGTAATTAATAAGCAGGCAGTGGGTGCCAGCAGGACTTTGCATGGATACAGCTTTGGGTAAGGACAATTAGGGCCAAGGTCAAAGAAAAAGAAAAAAGAGATCTCATTGATAATACTGGGCAGACAGTGGGCTGATGCTCTGCTCTTCAGAGCCATACAGTAGGAGAGTCACTGGACCTCTGCCACCATCCCGGAGCCAGGCACCGCGTGGCCACCATGGAGTCAAAAGTCATGGCTCTATGCCTGTGAGGACTGGACCTTCTTCCGAACCTCCATGTGCTGTAGTCCCTGACAGCAGTCCAGCTGTAATCTCCACAATGACAGAGGATTGCATTAGAGGATTGAAAAAAAAAAAAAAAAAAAAAACATTCACATCCTCTCCATGGAGATCTGGAAATTTGAGGGGAAGGAAGAGAGGGCACTGTTTTCTGCCTGCCCAACGACTTAATTTCTCCATAATCCAGAGAACAAAAGCAGGCCTCTTGAGAGGGTGAACTTTTACCCCTTCCAAACATACTCACTGCAGAGGCCACAAATGGTTAAATGGCATGCTTTTAAATCCTGTTTAAAGACCCATCTTTATTCCTTAGGTTCTGATACTGAGGTTATACCAAATGTTCTGCAAGCAAACGGTTGTTGATTTTTGTTAACCATTTCTTTTTTCAATCATTTTAATTTCTTTTTTCATTTTCTACTCATGGTTTTAATGTTGTTAGATTTCGGATCCATGAATTTTGAGGTTTTATGGCTATAATACATCTAGCATACTCCTAAACATTAAAATATATCCGTACATATACATATATGTTACATGCATATATATGTTACATACATATATACAACCAACTAACAAGTAGCAAATAATATAATAATGCATAGAATGACAGTCTTGCCAGATTCATACTAAAATCAATTTACATATTTTTTGTTGTTGTTGTTTGTTTTAAATAGATATGACTTGACACTACAATATGTATTTGGCACGAGAGAACACCTGGTCAACCTGGTCACTGTAATAGCTGTAGCCCTAATTAAAAGAAAAAGAAAACAACGGTACTGTGGAAAATCAAATCCTTTCCAGATACAAGTGGGGTCCAACGGTGGATTGAATAGCACATACATTCTTTGCTAATTTGCAAACCCTACAAGCACTATAGAACAGCACGAAGGGCGGCATGTGTACTTTGCTGTCAGGAAATTCACCAGATCCATACGTTGTTTGGACTTAAGACATAATCCCCTCCATTGATAAAATTATGTTGAATGTGTCTGGCTCGAGTTCTGCAACGAAGGATTTAGCACACATGCTTTTTCCTCTTTCTGGTTTTCCTTTAATTTGCAAATCTTGTAATCTAAGCCTAAAGCTGAGTGAACCAACTTCTAAACCAGCAGTGCTGTATCGGCCAAGACTGCAATCTGTTTTCCATTTGAGTGTCAAGACAGCATCCACACTAGAGGTTGACAAAAGCTGTTATTTCAAAATGATTATATACTAAAAATCGTGTGAGGACTTTGGTAAGTTTATGAACTATTTCAGTAAAGGGGAAAGAACCGAGCACAGTGCAGCCTTTCGAAAAAAAAGAAAAACAGAGCTAGGCTATTTACCAAACACTTCTACTGGAACGTAGCAGCGGCAACACCATTCACCCGGAGGGAGAGGGTTATGGTTTTCAACACGAGGCATGTTTTCAGCATTAGACCAACCGTTGCTGGAGTACAAAGCCAAACCGCCAGAGCCTGTCTCCATGTCGGGGCGGACACGGCGCGTTTGCCTGCATAAGCGCCTGCAGAGAAAAGCTCTAGTCTTGGAACGGCTGGGACGGTGGTCTCCAACAAAGTGTGCTGAAGACAGACTTCCTTATTCTATTTCCTCGGGAGGAAATATTGAGTTAAGATTTGCAGCAGCAGCGGAGTAGTTCGTTTTAAGAGGTGGCAGACGTAGCTGAGGGGAGGAGAGGAGCCAATAACTGATGCGCCCTGCTCCCTCTCACTCCCTAAGGGGCCATATTTCTCACAGATCGCAGCCTAACTCTGTCAGGAGTCCAAGGTTGCAGATCTGGCTCTGTGGAGCTGACCGGGTTGGTCAGTCAGTCAGCAGGGTTTGGCCGTCTCTCTCCAGACCACTCCCTGGCCCCATCAGACCTTTGATGCAGGTTATTATGTATAACAAATTACAGGTTTTCAAATGCACTTAGGATCTGTAGCTCATAATATCTAAATGTTGCACACACTGAGGGAAGTGGCTTAGACTCTACCATGCTTTAAAACGGGGAAAAGCCATAAACCGGACAACGACGGAACATTCCATTAGCACATGGGCTTCACCTCATGAAGAATTTTACATGTCTCCACTTCTGTCGCACACAGCAGGAGATGGATGCAAGCCTATTATATCCATAAAACGTCATAAAAAACAAAAAGATCTTAAATGCCCTTGACCTGCATTCAACCTCAACTGGCCTTTCTCAAATGAAAGATAAAAAAAACAAGGCTGACAAAAGTCTAAAATAATATTTTAAAATGCACACAAATGCAAGAGTTAATTGAAATTTTTTTAATAATATTTGGTAATAAAAATAGCCAATTTATCGTCATATACACACGCACACACACATACACTCACCTAAAGGATTATTAGGAACACCATACTAATACTGTGTTTGACCCCCTTTCGCCTTTAGAACTGCCTTAATTCTACGTGGCATTGATTCAACAAGGTGCTGAAAGCATTCTTTAGAAATGTTGGCCCATATTGATAGGATAGCATCTTGCAGTTGATGGAGATTTGTGGGATGCACATCCAGGGCACGAAGCTCCCGTTCCACCACATCCCAAAGATGCTCTATTGGGTTGAGATCTGGTGACTGTGGGGGCCATTTTAGTACAGTGAACTCATTGTCATGTTCAAGAAACCAATTTGAAATGATTCGAGCTTTGTGACATGGTGCATTATCCTGCTGGAAGTAGCTATCAGAGGATTGGTACATGGTGGTCATAAAGGGATGGACATGGTCAGAAACAATGCTCAGGTAGGCCGTGGCATTTAAACGATGCCCAATTGGCACTAAGGGGCCTAAAGTGTGCCAAGAAAACATCCCCCACACCAGTACACCACCACCACCATTCTGCACAGTGGTAACAAGGCATGATGGATCCATGTTCTCATTCTGTTTACGCCAAATTCTGACTCTACCATCTGAATGTCTCAACAGAAATCGAGACTCATCAGACCAGGCAACATTTTTCCAGTCTTCAACTGTCCAATTTTGGTGAGCTCATGCAAATTGTAGCCTCTTTTTCCTATTTGTAGTGGAGATGAGTGGTACCCGGTGGGGTCTTCTGCTGTTGTAGCCCATCCGCCTCAAGGTTGTGCGTGTTGTGGCTTCACAAATGCTTTGCTGCATACCTCGGTTGTAACGAGTGGTTATTTCAGTCAAAGTTGCTCTTCTATCAGCTTGAATCAGTCGGCCCATTCTCCTCTGACCTCTAGCATCAACAAGGCATTTTCGCCCACAGGACTGCCGCATACTGGATGTTTTTCCCTTTTCACACCATTCTTTGTAAACTCTAGAAATGGTTGTGCGTGAAAATCCCAGTAACTGAGCAGATTGTGAAATACTCAGACCGGCCCGTCTGGCACCAACAACCATGCCACGCTCACAATTGCTTAAATCACCTTTCTTTCCCATTCTGACATTCAGTTTGGAGTTCAGGAGATTGTCTTGACCAGGACCACACCCCTAAATGCATTGAAGCAACTGCCATGTGATTGGTTGATTAGATAATTGCATTAATGAGAAATTGAACAGGTGTTCCTAATAATCCTTTAGGTGAGTGTATACACTATATTGCCAAAAGTATTGGGACACCCCTCCCAATCATTGAATTCAGGTGTTCCAATCACTTCCATGGTCACAGGTGTATAAAATCAAGCACCTGGGCATGCAGACTGCTTCTACAAACATTTGTGAAAGAATGGGTCGCTCTCAGGAGCTCAGTGAATTCAAGCGTGGTACCGTGATAGGTTGACACCTGTGCAATAAGTCCATTCGTGATATTTCCTCACTACTAAATATTCTACGGTCAACTGTTAGTGGTATTATAACAAAATCACAGAGCGGGGTCAGCACATGCTGAGGCGCACAGTGCGCAGAAGTCGACAACTTTCTGTCAATAGCTACAGACCTCCAAACTTTGTGTGATCAAACCTTTAGATTAGTAGGCCTTATAGTGCGTAGAGAGCTTCATGGAATGGGTTTCCATGGCCAAGCAGCTGCATCCAAGCCTTACACTACCAAGTGCAATACAAAGCGTCGGATGCAGTAGTGTAAAGCACACCACCACTGGACTCTGGAGCAGTGGAAACGTGTTCTCTGGAGTGACGAATCACACTTCTCTGTCTGGCAATCTAATGGAGGAGTCTGGGTTTGGCGGTTGCCAGGAGAATGGTACTTGCCTGACTGCATTGTGCCAAGTGTAAAGTTTGGTGGAGGGAGAATTATGGTGTGGGGTTGTTTTTCAGGGGTTGGGCTTGGCCCCTTAGTTCCAGTGAAAGGAACACTTAATGCTTCAGCATACCAAGACATTTTGGACAATTTCATGCTCCCAACTTTGTGGGAACAGTTTGGGGATGGCCCCTTCCTGTTCCAACATGACTGCGCACCAGTGCACAAAGACATGGATAAGTGAGTTTGGGGTGGAGGAACTTGACTGGCCTGCACAGAGTCCTGACTTCAACCCGACAGAAAACCTTTGGGATGAATTAGAGCGGAGACTGCGAGCCAGGCCTTCTCGTCCAACATCAGTGCCTGACCTCACAAATGCGCTTCTAGAAGAATGATCAAAAATACCCATAAACACACTCCTAAACCTTGTGGAAAGCCTTCCCAGACGAGTTGAAGCTGTTATAGCTGCAAAGGGGCCAACTCCATATTAAACCCTACGGATTAAGAATGGGATGTCGTTAAAGTTTATGTGCATGTAAAGGCAGGCGTACCAAAACTTTTGGCAATATATGTGTGTGGTTGTGTATGAAGACAAATTGTTGTCGGTTATTTATATATATAATTTATTCCTGTAATGGCAAATTTACAAAGTACAAAACAATCGTCCAGACAAGATGATCACAATATTCTAGTAGTATTAATAGTAAAGTCCTCTGATTTCATTTTCAATACAATCAAAAATGGAGACGCAAGACGGCAAGTTGCATTCCAATGTAACGAGAGAGCGCGTCCGTTGTGATCCATGGATGTGTGCTGTTATAATGCGTTGCTATTGACGACGGCCATTAAGGAAGGAAATGCCACAGAATAGAATCTTGCTTAAAAAGTGCATAGAGCTGCTTGTTTTATTTGTTGTTTTTCAAATATAAAACTTGTTGAAATGTTTTCAGTGTGTCAGCTCTTTTTGAACACTTTAATCTCATTTTAACAAAACCGTGATAATATTGATAATCGTGATAATTTTGGTTTTCCTAATATATATATATATATATATATATATATATATATATATATATATATATATATATATATATATATATATATATATATATATATATATATATATATATATATATAAAAGAAACAGAGCAATTTCTATTATCAAAGTACAAAAAGAAAACTCTGCTTTTGATAAAATCCTTCTATTATTGTGGCATTAATCCCAGCTTGTGCTGAAACTGTGATTGTGTGTAGCTGAAAAAAAACCAGGAGCGATCTGCGAATATGAAAGCTCTGGCACCATGCAAAACACTAGGCCGAGCTGACAGTGGAAGTGACATCATCGTTGTGCACTCACCCCGAAGAGCCCGTGCTCTTGCACACGCCGAGGAGGGGCCGTTTCTCAGCGAAGCTGTCAGTGTTGAGGGAACCTGCAGCCGGAGGGACAGAAAGGGGAAAATTAACCACTGACCCACATAAAGAGGGACATTCATTAGCCACACGCATATGAGGCCCGTTGTCTCTCTGCCAAAGCCACCCACCCACTGAACTCAAGCTTTAACCAAAAACCACCGCAACAGGAAGCGTGGTGATTGCATTACAAGAGATCTGTAATCAAAATTATGCCTTGAAAATGTCCTCAAAAATAAAATAAAAATACAAAGCGGGCACCTCTTTCCTGTCAGCTTTGATATTTACATACTCTCACCACCAAAAAATAATGCCCTGGTCCTCACAGAGACTTGAAGATCAATGAAATTAAAATACCAGCATGCAAGGCATTAAATGGAGACAGAACAGAAACGGTACTCAGCGCAATGTGTTGAACGCAAACCATTTCTCCTCCGACTCTAATGGAGAAAGCCTTCAAAGCTTTAAGAGGAGTCTTCTGTCTGACTGGCTTTAATTTCAAGGCTTCGGAGGAATTACAGAATGGCAAAAGGCCGGTAGGCATATTTTGGGTGGAGAAAACATGTCGCAGTAAGTTTACAGATCCCATATTTATCTAATTCTCTTGATTTCCATTCATGTCCGGATAGAAGAAGATGTTAGCCTTTGTGGAGCTGTAATTTGTGCAGCCATGCCATGACACTAATCAGCTCCAGAAAAGTACGGTCCCTGTGGCATGGCGTGTGAGAGCAAATGTGTCATTCTCAAACCTTAACACTTTAAAGGGCCTCTCCTCCATCTTCACTTCTCTGTCATCAGACATTGCGACTGGTCACGATATCCAATCATAATGCAAATACAACAGGCCTCTAAAAGACAACAGCTGCCTTCTATTTGAAAGAACAATTAAGGGGCAGAAAACCAAGCCGTGCTCCTCTCTGCCTGTAGCTGTGCGCCTCGAAAACGGCTGGACTTTAAAACAAGTGGTTTTCATTTGTATTTTCCAATGCATGCTGAGAATTATTGAGGGGATTGTTTTCTGGAAGACATAACAAATTTCCTGCATTTCAGTAAATAATACATTTATAGGAGGGCCACTTGCAAAGGTGCATTCAACAGTGGGATAAATTTAAGCGGAGAGGAAACAATGGCAGATTTTTTTGGTCAGCTGTGGATATGATCGTCTGTAGCTGTCACCTGGAAATGAATTGTGCACACACAAAAAAACAACAGCAGGAACAAGTCAAAAACAGAACGGATGCGGAAAAAAAGTCAGTTTGCCTCTTTAGAGAAAGCAGAACTTCCTCCTTTATTCTGGGAAAGACCTTTCCTTATTAAAATTGACACCTATTTTCAGGACTTTCCAAATCCGCCCACCCAGCTAAAACAATTACTCTTTTTTAATCCCACTACAGTATGACACTGTTTGCGCCAAACAGATCGCAATCAGTTTCCCCACTTGTACAATTCATTTGATTTAGCTGAGAAGCGCTCTCCTCATGTGTTGGCCGTCTGCTGCTTCTTATTATGACAATTCTCTTTTATCTAAATCCAGCCGGCATTCAATGCCTTTATTGTGCATTGTTTAAATCTGCCGAAAGGACAGAACGCAAATTCTGCACATAAATGTCACACTACAATATGACTCAGTGCATTTCCTATTCCTTTTGTTTTTACATTTGATTATGCCCACAACACTTATTTAGGCATAAAGTAGTTTAGACTGATTTCAGAATTTTAGATACAATAGTACCCTGTTTTAATCACAGAAAGCATGCAAAAAAAGAAAACAGGAAGAAAAAAATAAAGGAAAGTTTGACAAAATGTCAATATTTAAATCACACCTAATCAGGTTGCATGTATTTTAGTTTAGTAAGATGTAGCGTGCATTCTTTTGTCAGAGTACTCATTTTCGTCCTTTAACAAATGGAATGAACGCAGGCATGCGATGGCCAATGAGTGAGCTGTGATGAAAGAGAAGGAAAATCTCAGAAGTCTGCAGTTCCTCTCTGCCAGAGCGGCGGTAAAAGTCCAGGCAGCCAGCTGACAGCACGCCAACATAATCGTGAAGGACTGATTTTAATATTATGATGGGAAAACAGCGGGGCTCTGGCAAGCACTCTGCACTATTAAGAAATAGAAGGTAGTCTTTAATTTAAACATGATATATGGAAAAGCCAGTAAGGAAGAGAGACGTGGAACTTTATAAATTGCCACATCTCGGTTTAACTTGATTCGAAAAAGCATGTAACTGCCGAAAACTGATTTTACTTTCTGCAAATTTCTAGACAAATAACAGTGACAAACATGACATGCTATTTATGTAACATATGACATGTGAAATAAATCTAAACGTAGCGGGAGATCATGCTCTGTCAACACATATTTCAATTTGGGGGTGGACACTTGTTCTTGACAAGCTGAAAATTAAGATATCACTGGAACGTAGAATTTGTAATATTTCAAAGCAGCAGTTTTGCATGCAGTGATGAAAATTATTTTTTTTATTCAATTTTGTTTTTGTGCATACTTAGGATGGCAAAATTAAACGGCTTACCAACTTTTATAAGACAGAAAAAACAGTACATAAATTCGATGCTACCGTTCAAGAGTTTGGTGTCGGTAAGACTATTTTTGTGTTTTTCAAAGAAGTCATTTATGCTCACCAAAGCTGCATTTATTTGATCAAAAATACAGTTAAAAACAGTAATATTGGGAAGTGAAGTGAAGTAAATATTTTAAAATGGTATATATTTTATTCAATTACATATATAATATTTAATAAAAAATTATAGTTTAGTAAACATGATATATTTTAAAATGTAATTTATTCCTGTGATGGCAAAGCTGAATTTTCAGCATTATTACTCCAGTCTTCAGTGTCACATGATCCTTCAGAAGTCATCCCAATATGCTGATTTGCATGCTCAGAAACATTTCGTATTATTATCAATGTAAAAAATAGTTTTATATAGTTTTTTTGAAGAAAACTATTAAAGTGATAAATGTAACTGTTTTATTTAAAGAACAAAATCTGAGTGGATAATCAAAACTAGTTCAGAACCACAGTTCTAAACTATATGGAGGGCCCCAAAAAGAATTAATTTTAAATAATAGATTTATTCATGCATTTTAAGTGTATCCAAAATGTTTTAAGGAGACACTATAAGATAAAAGTAATGCATGTATGTGGCTATGGGTGGCTCTGTAGATGGAAAGAGACAGAGGCAGTGTCTGATACTGACTGATATGTGGAGCAGGCAGGATCCTAGCAGTTCGCACAGGCCCGTGTCGCACCGAGAACAGCTCCTGCGCCTCCCCATTCAGCTGCAGAGAGAAGAAACAAACAGGAAAACTTAAAAGACAACGGACAGTGATGTTAGAAAGATAAACTTAGTTCAAAGACACAGAAAAAAGGCATACTCAACTATCTTATGAACTCTGAAGGTTCATATGGGTTTGTACCAGAGCCACATCACAAAGGTTATCAGGTCAGAGACAAATAGGCGTCCATAAACTGACACTACAGAGTTGATGGGGCTCCAACATTTTATCTTTTATTTGTACATCAGCTAACACATTCCCATAGAAAGCGTTGACACAGAGTGTCTGACTAAGAAACACCCATGACGAATGCCCTAAACACTGTGGCATCCCTTTGGAACATTAACAGACATAAAAGTACTTGACTGTAAATCACACAATGCTCTGTTTGGTCTGCAGCGGCTATGATGTGGTTTGATAATAAGTCACCAACAACTAGAAGATAAACATCAGGCATCTGTGGACAAACCAAAAGCAAGACACTACAAAAAAAAAATGCCGTGTAATGTTATCTGACCTTTGGATATGAAAATGGATGAAAGACATAGCACAATAACTGTCGTTGACAAACATGCTCTTAAATGACACTTGTGCTGTTTTCAAAGCTAAAGTGTTTTTTTATAGTTAAATATCATATCCCAGTTTAATGGAACAGTTCACCGAAAAATGAAAATCATGGGTGAATCATTTACCCTCATGTTGTTCCAAACCCTATATCCTCCTGGGACCCAGGAATAGACTTTTGTCCACTGTAGTGGACATTATACAGGTGCTGGTCATATAATTAGAATATCATCAAAAAGTTGATTTATTTCACTAATTCCATTCAAAAAGTGAAACTTGTATATTATATTCATTCATTACACACAGACTGATATATTTCAAATGTTTATTTCTTTTAATTTTGATGATTATAACTGACAACTAAGGAAAATCCCAAATTCAGTATCTCAGAAAATTAGAATATTGTGAAAAGGTTCAATATTGAAGACACCTGGTGCCACACTCTAATCAGCTAATTAACTCAAAACACCTGCAAAGGCCTTTAAATGGTCTCTCAGTCTAGTTCTGTAGGCTACACAATCATGGGGAAGACTGCTGACTTGACAGTTGTCCAAAAGACGACCATTGACACCTTGCACAAGGAGGGCAAGACACAAAAGGTCATTGCAAAAGAGGCTGGCTGTTCACAGAGCTCTGTGTCCAAGCACATTAATAGAGAGGCGAAGGGAAGGAAAAGATGTGGTAGAAAAAAAAGTGTACAAGCAATAGGGATAACAGCACCCTGGAGAGGATTGTGAAACAAAACCCATTCAAAAATGTGGGGGAGATTCACAAAGAGTGGACTGCAGCTGGAGTCATGCTTCAAGAACCACTACGCACAGACGTATGAAAGACATGGGTTTCAGCTGTCGCATTCCTTGTGTCAAGCCACTCTTGAACAACAAACAGAGGAAGAGAGGAGAGGCACACAATCCACGTTGCTTGAGGTCCAGTATAAAGTTTCCACAGTCAGTGATGGTTTGGGGTGCCATGTCATCTGCTGGTGTTGGTCCAATGTGTTTTCTGAGGTCCAAGGTCAAAGCAGCCGTATACCAGGAAGTTTTAGAGCACTTCATGCTTCCTGCTGCTGACCAACTTTATGGAGATGCAGATTTCATTTTCCAACAGGACTTGGCACCTGCACACAGTGCCAAAGCAACCAGTACCTGGTTTAAGGACCATGGTATCCCTGTTCTTAATTGGCCAGCAAACTCGCCTGACCTTAACCCCATAGAAAATCTATGGGGTATTGTGAAGAGGAAGATGCGATATGCCAGACCCAACAATGCAGAAGAGCTGAAGGCCACTATCAGAGCAACCTGGGCTCTCATAACACCTGAGCAGTGCCACAGACTGATCGACTCCATGCCACGCCGCATTGCTGCAGTAATTCAGGCAAAAGGAGCCCCAACTAAGTATTGAGTGCTGTACATGCTCATACTTTTCATGTTTATACTTTTCAGTTGGCCAAGATTTCTAAAAATCCTTTCTTTGTATTGGTCTTAAGTAATATTTTATATATAATACTAATTTTCTGAGATACTGAATATGGGATTTTCCTTAGTTGTCAGTTATAATCATTAAAATTAAAAGAAATAAACATTTGAAATATATCAGTCTGTGTGGAATGAATGAATATAATATAAAAGTTTCACTTTTTGAATGGAGTTAGTGAAATAAATCAACTTTTTGATGATATTCTAATTATATGACCAGCACCTGTATTTCAGGGAATTTCTCTGACAGCATACATGTCACAACCACATAATGTTTATTTGAGGTTTCAGAGATTTAAATAAAGCACTGTAAAAAAAAACATTTATAGTTAATCAATTAAATTCCATATGATGCCTTTGGAAGCTGCAATAGATCCTTTCAATTATAGGCTAATTTGACGAAGAGTTTTATTCATATCAGATACACACTGAGTATGAAACAATAAAGATTACTCTATTCTCCTCCCAGTTCACAGGCCACTTTTATGTATTTCAGGAAAAAGTGATGAATTTACGTGATGTAAATCTGAGAGATCCTCTGAATTGCGGTGCAAACTCATCGCGCATTAGGCACTAACATGATCATTATAAAGGCGTTTGACAAAACACATTCACTTCCACATATTTGTGACAATCGGAATATATATCATACAATTCATGATATAGTGAACAAGTTTGTGAATATTTTAAATAAAAAGGGAAAAACTAAATAAACGCGATAAAATTTTGTCTGTGGCTGCATGACGCAACAGCAAGGAAATAAAACGTTTTAAAATAACAGTCACCTCAAAAAAACTCACGCTGCGGGGACTAGAATATATAATAGAGCCCCTAGAATATAGATACCCCTAGCCCACACACAACCAAATTAGGGAATAATCATTCAAAGTTTCTCTGAAGAATAAAGTTAAATTTTTCAGTTGCAGTTTTACACCCACACCGAAGACCACTTGCACTAGACTTTCGACACATCCGCGATCAACAATCGGTCCCAATTAGTAAGGGAAACCTCCATCCTTTTAACGTCTTCATCCCTACTTTTTTTTACGTTTTCGCTTATGTGCTCCTGACAGGTGCTTCTTTCCATCCATCGTGTTCTTTTTTGTGTGTGCTCCTGTGTAAAAGACACCAGGACTTAAAGAAGGTTTATCAGGCCTTTTGGGAGAAACAACAAGTGAATAGGGAAAGAAATTATACATCAAAATTCCTATGAAATATTAGATATTATTATGAAAATGCCAATTATTACTCTTTTTACATTACATGTTGCCCCAAGAACACAGTAATATGCAAATTAGATACAGTGTATAGATACATTGTATTGAATGGGACTACCCATTTATGGCCATGTTTACACACATATTGCATAAAGTAAAAAGGCATATTAATTAATTCCATTATATCTTTCATAACATAGTTGAGAATCATCTTTATACAAAGTTTGTGTTTGATTGGTCAATGTAAAAACAAATCCCATTGTTTTTGCCTATACATGTCATTTAAACAACTGAACATAGCATAACATATGAATAAAATATCTGTTTTCCATTTGTTTCTTATGCTCTAAATTCAAAAAAACTTTTTTGGAGGGGGGGGGGAGCGGGGGGTGTCTCAGGAGGACTATCCTTTTAATATAAAGATTCAATGATAAGTAAGGAACTAGTAGGTTGACTTCCCTGAAATGTGTAACATTGTGGTGCTGCGCTATTTGTTTGATCATCCAGCAACACTGGCTTAACCAATGGTGTGATTTCGGGAGGGACTATCTGCTGTGCAACCAATTAAAGTTTTTCAGGAACCTTGTTTCAAGGTTCTAGTTTTTTTTTTAAGAGTCTCTGGTCTGTTGAAGTTAAGCCTTTTCCTGCCCATGTCCATGTAAGAAAACTCAAAACTGCTGATCAACTCGATGCCATTCAGGGGGCAAAAATGTGGTTGCGAGAACTCAAAGAACAATTGCAAACAAAGAGAGATTTGTTCACAGAGTAGGACAAATCAAGGAAAACTGACAGAAACAAACTTCTTATGAAGGATGGAGGGTGAGCCAACAACTAAACCACAAAACTAAAGCTGTACTCCGTTAACGTGCTCCCCAAAAAAAACAAGGACATAACTATGACTAACTGGCCCAGGCCGATATCCAGCACTAAAAACAAACAGCTACATTTGAAAGATTGTAATATCATCAATACAAACTAAAATCAAATTAGTCTTAATCATGTCATTCTCATAGTGACACTGTAATAAGCTGCTAGAAATCCAGATCTGTGAAACCAAAGCTGGGAGTTGCATATCACATCGTAAGGGCAGAAATATTTTGATTGGCGCCTCAAATCCTACAGCCTTTTATTCAAGCTTTTTGTTTTAAGAATTAAACCCTGAATGTGCGTCTCTCTATGTGCGTTAAATTACAGAAACGTCCTTTATCACATTACTGGACATAATCCATGTGTCTCAAGCAGATAAGCCCACAGAGGATGATCGCTCTTTTGCACAATTAGTAGCTTTTTCGAATGTAGGATCAGTCATGTTTTTATTAAAAGAGCTCGGTGCAGACTTTGGAGCTGCCAAGTGGGAGATTAATATGGCATCTACAGCACGGTACATTTGATGTGAGAGAGAGAGAGACAGAAGGGGAGAAAACAAGAGAGAGAGGTAATGCACGCGGGCCACCACAAAACAAAACCCCCGGCTGGCAAATGGGGCAGAGGAATAATGGAATTTAGCGGATTGTGAGGTTTACATTAATGCCAGTCATTGTGCATTACCAGACTGCTCATCCTCGCTTTACGTGGCTTTAGTGATGGCATCCACCACCAACCTCTCAGCTATTACATTACTATTTAACACAGCAATATGCAAAATTGAGGCTTCTTGGTTGTTTTTCCCTCTTGTAGTTTTTTTTTTATTTCATTCACATGGATACAGTGTAGAATGAGTTTTGTTAATCTCCAGCCACTCTGTGTGATGGAATTCAGCGAATCAGAATGAATCAACAGCATCTGGAGCTGAGAGAAACAGCAGCTCTGTTTGTATTCTTAGAAAGCGGAGAGCATCTGAAAGCAGAGCAGACAGAGGACAATGCCCCACATTTGGCAAGAATGATTGGTGACGTCTCTGTCTCCTGGCCTGCAGGGCTCTCAATATGATAATAATAATAGATATGAACTTCTGATCTGCTTCCTAATACACTGCAACAACTAAAGTCTTTTGGAATGGTCTTAAGACTTTAAAATGTTTAACACCATTATCACTTGTTTCTGTAAATGGAATGGAATATTTCATCTGAGAATAAGAGACCCTAATAAAGCCTATCCAATATTCCAGTATCCAATTCAATATATAAAGAGCAGGTGCCTGACATAATGCATTTTATACATTAAAAAAACAGTACTAAGTCGTAAACAAAATGGGTATAATTAAAGGTTTAAAAATTATATTTAAAAACAAAAAAACTGCTTAAAAAGCTAATTTGGATAATACAATAATATCTAAATTGAATAATATTGTCTAATAATTAACATTATATATTAAAACGTGAACCTATACTAATAAGCAGATAATTGCTTTTCATATTATGGCAAATAACCTTTAAAAATTTATATCATTTATACTATGATCCCTGAATAAATGTAAAAAAAAAAAAAAGCAAAAGAAACACTAAAACCTAAAATCAATCATATTACATGGCAAAGATAACCTAAAAGGTAAAAAAAAAATTGAACAATGAAATACCTAATGTCGCCTGATGCCATTACATTAAAAAATATAATCTCGTTAAACACACATTGAACTGGGATAGAAAAAAGTATTTAAACACCTAAAAATTACAAATATCACCCTTTACGTATGGCATAAACCAGGCAAATCCTAATCAAACAGTGAAATGCATTGGGCTGCTTTAATAATAACAGCAGCGCAGACACCTCCAATGTACTGCATGTCATCCCTTTACTCCAACACCACTTCAATTAGCCCCATCTAATCTTCCTGCTATCTCCTGCAAGCCAGCAACACCTCCATCAAAGATTCCGCTCCACCGAGATGCTAATGTACAGGAATGCAGAAACGCACCATGGCTAGTGCCACTCCTGCTCCTCCCTTCAACGCCATTACAGAAGGTGTTGTCTCAGCAACTGTCACAAACACTTTGCAGGCAACTCACGGCCAGACAGTGTGACGCTTTCAACACTTTCAAAAAAGTGCAATATTCGTTCATGCACTGAATAGTGAGCTCATGTCTGTGATGTTGCTCAGCTGCATCCAATGCATCCAATTATGCATTCATGACTTAAAGAAGTGCAACTCTTTCCTGAGATGGCAACTGTCATGACAGGGTGAAGAAAAAAAAAATTCACATAATTTGACATCTTGATATCTATTACCATATGAGAAACCTCTAAGATCGAAATGCTGAATTTTCACTATTTTATTAGGGAAGTGATATCATTTTTAGTGATTTTTAGTTTAACCCAACTTCAGTAATAAAATCTCTATTCTTCTAGGACACAGCCTTAACTTTGTCTATGGCGGCACCAAGTGGTGAAAAAGAGTAATAGCATTACACAGAAACTAAACAACAGCAAGTCAGCAATATTAAGTCAAAAATATTCATCTTAAGGTCCTTTGTGAGTCAAATTTGAATGAACATTATATTTGAATAAAAAGATGTTAAACTTCTCTATTCACTTCCAAAATGAAGGACAAATAATACAGTTTACACCAGGTAGTATGAAGTATTCAATTAATTTTTGATTTACCACTGACTTACACGGTCTACACTATCATTGTCACCAAAATGAATGATTTCAATGCAAAACAATGTCAGTGTGAACATCTCCTTATAGCAGCCATAGAGAAAGACTGGTCTGGAGAAAAACATACTGGGTAGGTACTACACAATCTCTGAGTAGGTACTTCTTTTGAAAAAATATGTTCTATTTAGTAGGAATGTGTGTAGTATGAATGCAATGTGTACATACTGCATTCGTCATGTGACCGACAGTGTCAGTTGCATCACTTCACTGGCATTCATGACTCCTCTCTAGTAGCCTCAGGGGATAGTAGAGAGTCCATTGTATGTGCATTTCAGAATCTCGCCAACAGTAGTAAGCCACCCGGGTACTTTTTGGCCTACAGTTCAAATACTGTGAATTCGGACATACTACTCTTTTCAAATTCAGTTTTTCGTTTACTACATAGATGTTAAAGGGAAAGTTCACCCAAAAATAAAATTATGTCATCATTTACTCACCCTCAAGTTGTTCCAAACCTGTACAAATTTCTTTGTTCTACTGAACACAAAGGAAGATATTTTGAAGAATGTTGGTAACCAAACACATCTCGGGCCCCATAGTGGGGGTAAAAATACTATGGTAGTCAATGGGGCCCGAGGTCTGCTTGGTTACAAACATTCTTCAAAATATGTTCCTTTGTGCTCAGCAGAACAACGACATGTATACAGGTTTGAAACTATTTGCGAGTGAGTAAACAATGACAGAATTTTTTTTTGTTGGGTGAACTATCCCTTCATGTATGCACATTCAGTTGCAGCAGCCAGTGTGGGGAAGGCAGAGAGACTATTTAAAATGCACTCACTGATATGCTCCAAATCTGCATTCCATCAGTGTAGCCAATCATCAAGCAGAGAGGCGGGTCAGTGCCGCTGCCGTGCATCTCTAGGAACTCTGGTAGGCGGGCTACATCTGGACACAGGACATGAAACACTCATTGTCAACGTAACAGACATGAAACAGAAGTAAAACAGCAAGTAAACCACAAAGTCTTAGCACAAGTGTTAAACAACGCAATAAACAAACAAGACGCAGATGATCGAAACAACGGAATACATAAATAATGATTCAAAAGTTGCCGAAATATATCACCTTTCTGATTGCCACTGTTTATTCCTCTGATAATATGAAAAGCAAAGCTCATGGCTGAGATGTCAATACAAGTCTTATACAGCGAAGCAATATATGTCATTTGTTCTATCAATGTTATGCTGTAGTGCACTAGACTAGGGCACTGTGATTAAAGCTGGGGATGCTAACAGGCTAAATAAACCATGAAGAAACCTGGCTGTAACAGAGTCGTCGCTTTGAGTAAAAATTATGTCTAAACTTCTGACAGTAATCTCATCCCCTCCATGACATGTTTGTTGGAATGAGGAGCAGGTTTAGCGTGAACATTATATTTTGGCTGACCTAGCATTGGTGCAATCAAAAACTTTGTTAGCTCAATATGACAAGATAAATATGAACTACTGTACTAGCCATATTTAGGATTTAGAATCTCACTGCTTGTTACACTACCGTTCAAAAGTTTAGATTCAGCAAGGATGCAAAAAAGTGACAATGAAATGAACACATTTAATAACCTGAAACTTTTTAAATGGTAATGTACATTGGAGTCAATAGAAAGTGTTCCACTTTCTTCCACAATTTAACATGACAAATATAACAAAAATAAAAATTAACTTACCATTGATGTCTGTTTTTTCAAAACGGACCCAAACTATCTTTTCTTTTTCATCATTTGGAGGTGTACCAGTGTAGGCCTGAAATTTTAAAGATAGAAATCCCAAACAATTTTATATCTAAACTTATTTAAATGCTCTAAACAGTTTTACAACAGAAATATAACTGTCCGTAGATCAACATGTCATGTACATTAAATTACTATAAGAAATAATGTAAATCTCCAGTTTTTTACACACAAAAAAGACAAATAAAGCATTTACCTGAGGGACTACATCCTGCAAGAACGTAACTACGCTCTCCATGTATGACTGTTCTCTGCAAAAGAGTAAACCCAATTGTCACGAAAAAAATAACCACAAGAAGAGACCAGACAATACTGAAAAGCTTGATCAGCATAAAAATATTTTGTCCCCTTTTTGTTTGTGACATCTTAATATTTACAATACTGAACATTTGATTGGCTTTACAAATTCAAAAACACTGAAATATCATTCACAAACGATTTATTATGCTCTTACGTTGCAGCCTGTGCTCGAACCACAACCCCACCAGCACAGCGGCTTGGTCTGCGCGGGGAGTCAGACGCCATGGCCGACCACTCAGTATCCTGCTGGACCAGAGTATGAGAAGGTCATGATTTTCACATAATCTTTTCTCTAAACATCACTACAGAGATGTCTCACTTTTAAATACAGCTTATCATTGATCATTCTGATCTCTATTACCCTAAATTCAAGTAATAGGCTACAAATGATAACTGCATCACTGCATATCACCTTGCAGATGGATGTAAACAAATAAGGCAAAGATGTGCCTGGAACAGTTTGATTTGCACCATAGGCACATTTCAAGTATTGATCCTGTAAATGACCTATAACACATACTAGTTACGACAACAGATAAACAAAAGAAAACACTCTGAAGCAAGATTTACTAGTAACAAACTATAGTATGCAAATACCTTTCTTACCACCATAACAATGTGAGTAACTCTTGATTTAGTTACATTTTACCATAAGTTTAACATCATTTATTGTGAGACGATGTGCAAAGAGAGGTCAGGAGTGTGTCAGAGAAATGACAGCTGACAGTTTAGTCAGTACAACACATTTCATCATATCAAATATCTCCAGTTTGTCTGTTAGCTTAGCCAGTACCGCTATCTGTCATCATAAAGCTTCAAAGACAATAAACTGAGCAATGACAGTGACTTATAAGACTTCCTGAAAGAAATATATATATAAGTTATAACAGAAATGTGCAGGTGAATGATTAATGAAGAGACATTTGTACAAACCCGAGGTTTTGTGTTTTGAATTCGGATCAACAGAGGTCCTCACAAAACGCCACAGTGAAGCTGACATGCAGCGGAAACAACAGATGCTTCAGCCAATCAGAGGTGAGCGTCGTAGACGAGTAGCCAATATACTTAGGACAAAGGCGGGCATTTAGTCATTTCTGACCAACCGGGGATGGCAGGAGCTGTTTAGGTTTTTTTGTTCGCTGAACGATTCTGACGCATCGTTAAAATTAACCTTCACAACATGGTGGAGTGTAATAGCAAGGTTTATTTGGTTCGCGACCTTACGAACATTTCCACGTTTTAAAATGCGCACAGCAGCCTGAATAAACATGCGTGTTACATCACGTCATGCTGCCGTGTTTATTTACATCGAAGTATCGCGTGATGATCACCAGCCGAGATACTTCGCTTAACCTCGGCTTTCTTCGGAAAAATGGATGTAGTGGTTCTCAACTTCAAAGCATGATTTAAAATTATTTACCCCTGGTTTCACAGACAAGGCGTAAACTAGTCCCAGACTAAAATGCTTGTTTGAGCTGTTTTAACTGAAATCAACTTGCACGGGTATATCTTAAAATATGTCCGTTCCATTGTTTTGTCTCAGTATGCATACCAGTAATGTTTTTTTCTAAAGCATGTTAATAAACGCTACTTTAATGTCCTAATTGAACTAAGGTTTAATCATGGCTTAATCTAAGCCCTGTCTGTGAAACCAGGCCTTAGACTAGCAATATTAGAATAACTTAAGATGCCATCATGTTAACTGAAATCCTATTTCTTGTTTCACTTGTCCCCTCAACAACAATGCGCAATGTTTTTATTAATTATTAATAGCAGTTTTTGTTGTAAAAAAATTTTTATTGACCTGTTTAGCATAGCAGCACCTTCAGTTTAGAATGACATTTTCTCCCATCAGAGAAAAAAAAACATTAATAAAATACTTGGAAACATTAAAATAAGCATAATGTTTAAAATCCATAATGCATAATTCATGCTTGCATATAATATTAACATTAAACCTTATAACAGAGGGTTAAGACATCAGTGAACACTACACATGATATACCGTTCTTCTTTTTCAGTAAAACCATGTACAAAAAAAACTATAGCATTGATCCCAAGTAGATGAACAATTTTTTGAAACAGGTGACATGTAAGTTGCAGGGAAATATCTTCTCAGAAGATACTTTTTCTTTTTTTGGTTATTTTCCCCACAATCTTCCCATCTTCAACAAAGACTGCACAAATTCAACTTAAAGTGCAAAAATCCCTAGTTGACCATTCATGCCTACCTGCCAGACCTGAAGCATAACAAAATTGGACACACAATGGAGGAAAAATTCAAACTCATTTAAAATCTAACAAAACATGTTTTCTTTTCATTAGTCTTCAAAATATAAAGTAAAACATAATAAAACACACTAAAATATGAGTGTCGTGAATGGAAGCGAGTGATTTTTCTTTTGACATTGTTACTTGCTTCAGGATTTGGTTTCTTTCAGTAGCTTATATGAACTATATGAAGAAAGTCTGACTGTCCAGCATGAATGTACAGATTGCATTGTAATAGGACCACAACTGTCAGCAAACACATACAGTAGTCTTCCCATGTTGCTGAAGCAGTGTCTGGACATTTTCAGACTGTTTCTGACCATTGCCTCCGCCATCGCTCCTCGCAGAGGACTGTATAATCGGTTTCTGAGAGGATGTACATGAGGACTCTTTAAGAGGGGACTGGGACGAGCTTTGACGGGGTTTCTTCAGCACAGGCAAGGACGAATCCTCTAGCACCCGTTTGCCTGTAGGCACTCTATCACAATTGGCCTCATTTTCCAGTGAATCATTACAAGGCAGGTCCTCATAGATTGTAAGGCTTTCAGGAGATGATTCAAATATCGTGCTTGTATCACAGCTGCCATTTTTCTTCTCTGGGATGTGCTGAGTGTCAGGAACCTAAAAAAAGAAGGAACTACATATGAAGCTTGAGTGTGGTGTTATTATTAATCTTAATCTACACTGCTGTTGTATTGTCTAATAGAAAATCATAAACGTTCCTAACCTGAGTCAGCAAAGAGTCAGTGCAAGATTCGGGAACAGAGCCACACTTTGGTCCCTGTAGATTATACACAATCTCATAAGGTGGCAAGCACTCACTGGATGTCCCGAACGACTCCAAACAGATAACAATGGCACTGGTATTATCAGCACGGAGCATGCGTTGACGCCATCTCAGTAAGGCATGGTTCACAAGCAGAACGGCATTTGAAACATTATCCTTTTGGTTCTTTGCCTGTTGAAGTAAACATTCAGGTAAGCAAACGTTTTCAAAAGACAATTACAACCTTTCTTGAAGCATCATTTTACATTATTCACCTTGGCATTGTCATTGTCCTGACAAATAGACACAGCCTCCTGCGGCGATACCATGTTCCATAACCCATCACTGCCTAAGATGATGTAACGGTGCTGCTTCAAATCTAGCTTGATAACAGCAGTATCAGGCTCTGGTGACACTACAAACTCTCCGCTGTAGAAGTCGTAACTCCACAGATCACCTGAAGACACATTTATGTACATTACATTACTGGATATGTACAACAACATAAAAAAATTACATTCATGTACAAAAATCAGTTACATTTGGACACATTTATTCAGTTAAGTTATGATTTGCATTATAAGGTCTATAAAACCTAGGTAGGTCAAACTTTAGTGTTATTCAGGTTCTTTTGTTGTTTGATTAACATTAAGAACAGAGATAGCAGAAGGCTCCTGTCATTTTAAAACCTAATGCAGTGATCTAATATATTGAGACCATTTTGGATCCCCAAAATGTTTACAGGCATATTGATGATACAATTGTGTGTGTATTTGTCTGTTCAAGTGCATTATGGCGACAACACCAATTGTCCCAAACATTTTTCACGCTGACCCCAGGCCATCACAGTCCTTATTGTCGAGCCCTGACAACCTTGCTAAACCTCTAATCAGCCAGTGTTGCAATTCTACATTCTGTTTGTTGTTGCTAAAGAACAGAGTTTATCATGGTGGCATGTTGCAATTTGCAGGGCAGTACACAGTCTCTGCTGACTTGTCAGATGCACTGAAATGCACTCAACATTGTCACTGTTTTTCCAAAGATGACCTCCTGTTACAAAATAGCTTTTGTGCACCTTACCAAGAGCTCGAGCCACAGCCAAAAATGGGATCTGATCGATGACAGTGCTCCTTCTCACTGGCCCGTTGTGGGTGAGTCTGGGTCTCTTCCACACGACCCTATTGACTCCAGACTTTTTAATGACGCTAGAGAAAAGATGTGACAATGATCAGTTATGGGTCTCATCATAGTTAAAGTTTAATACACAAAAAACTGCTGACCAAAAATATTCGTACCTCTACCTAAAACAAAGTCTGACCTCAAATAAAATGTATTCAATAGAGTTTTTAACACTACCCTAAACCATTATAATGATATTGAACGTTGGTCTATATCGTGTTGATATGCCTAAACAAAAACCAGTCTGCAGACACACAGGGTTGAAGTTTGTGCTTTCCTGATAAACGTTGACATAAAACAAAAGGATGATGATGGTTACGTGTTAAGGTGAACCCAAAAAGAGGACAACATGAAAGTCTACCATCAGCTGTGTAGCTAACACAACACATCTTTTATCAAAAGCAGAAGGTACCAAATGTGTGTGAATACAGTTTGTTAAGATTAGTTTGTGTGTGACTAACTGTTTGAATGAACAAATCACCTGCCACCGAGCCCCTCTATTCTCTCCCTTTCTTTCGGGAGGTCAGGTTTGTGGTCCTGCGTAATTTCCACCGCTCTAATGAACTCGTCAAATGGGTCATCCTGCACCCCCAACACTACTGCTGAGTCCCCAACGTGGGCAACATACATACGGTCACGTCGTATTACGACGATACTTGCAGTTGTGCCTGATGTGCTAGGAAGTCCTGTAACCGTCTTTGGCCATTCCGCTATAGGAAAGCAGATTATATTAAACAGATTAGATTTTTCAAACCAGATCATAATGCAATGATAAGGGCATGGAAACCAGGGACAGCCATACTACAACTACATTCAGCTTCAACTCTTCATGTTCCATGTAAGAAAATCACTCAGGTTTGGAATGATGGGTGAATAATGAAATAAATGATGAACATTTTTGGTTGAATTATCCTTTTAATGCAGAATCAATTACATATTAATCGGTTTTACTGGTCAAAAGAATTAAGGTCATATAATCACTCTGCTTTTAAAGGGATACCCAAAAATGAAAGTCATCATTTACTCACCCTCAAGTTGTTCCAAACTGTATTATTTTTTCTTCTCCTGAACACAAAAGAATATATTTTGAAGAATATGGGTAACCAAACAGTTGATGGGCCCGACTGACATCGATAGTATGAAGAAAAAAAATACTATGGAAGTCAATGGGGCGGAATTTTCATTTTTGGGTAAACTATCCCATTAACTTGGCTCCACTGCTTTGTTGTGTCTTTAATACATATACTGTTGTCGTTATATTGTTTGGTTTTCTTGTACTTTCTAGATGTGCTTACATAATAAATAGGTATATAATACGTAAAAACATTATTATTGTATATTATTTTGCTTTTTTTAGAAGACTGATAAAACTATAGTCTTCGTGTCATGATGTGAATATACATTATTTAAATTAGATTTCTTACATGTTCATTTATTTGAGTAAAAAAAATATAATTAGCAGAAAATTGCAGAGTCAGAAGTGTTGAGCTGTGATTTCTGTAAACATAATACTATTCTGATGTGCTGTCACTCAAATTCAGATTAATTGTTCAGTGTGGCCTGCAGGGGTTGTGCAACTTCTTTTGGCGGGATGCATCTGATGTTGCAACCCTCATTCAAAATGATCATCTGCTCTGACTCTCTCCATTGCACGTCCATAAAATGGCAGGGACTTCACACAGCAGCGTTAAACGAGAACATATGTATATGTAACGTTCAATTTCATAACTTACGTAATTTCTTCCACATAGCATGGTGACAAGAGATGAATCCCTTTCGCAAAGCCGCGCACACCTCGTCGTCGTCTTCAGACCAAAAGCCTCTTTGTTTTTTTATGTGGTTCCACAAATGGTCGCGAGCAAAGCGCGCGGCGTCCGGACCCCCGTGTCCGTCGAACACCGCGAACATAGCCACAGCCCGCGGACCACGGGTGTGTTTGGACGAGAAAGACGAGGGCATCGACGTCTGCTGAAGAGTAGAGCTAGGCTCATCATCTTGAACATAGGTAACAGTGATAGATCCAGGGATGGAGTTTTGGATTGAAGCGTCGGGGTTTTGGTCTTTTGCTAATGCCGCGATCTCGCCACGTTCGGCGGCGTCCAGTTCATCCTCGCTCGGCTCATCCTCCTGCTTCATCGTCACCAAGTCCTCCATGTATTTCCTACCACCTTGATCATAATAAATACTGGCTCGACATGAAAATATCCCATCCATGTTTTGATCGGACATAAAGGCCTTTAGAAGAGCAGCGTTTAATGTTTAGGGAGGACTCAGACCGGGTACGCGCTTTCCTCTTTGTTTACCTTCGATGTTGTGGGCATGCGCAGAACCACATGGTAATTCACGGGTCACTGGAAGCCTTTATATGACCTTTGATTTGACGGAGAAGAACCGTTGAGAGTGTTATAACATAATAAAGGTATAACACTATTAACAAATATAACCATGAACACTATCTATCTATCAACAAAGTTGACAAGCATTAAACACATATCACATCACACACATCTTTTAATTAAATGTTTATTTTATTTCTTTATTTCATTGTATTCCAGCGCATGTATTCACTCCCATGTGGGATGGGTGATGGCCACACACACACACACACACACACACGTCTAAGGAGTTTTTGCTCTAATTTGTCTCAAAGACATCAGAGCTTATTGCGATATGTCTATACACTGGATGAGATGTGCAATCATTTTAGTGGATTGGATTCATCCATCCTAAGATAGATAGATAGATAGACTTTGAGAATCCTTGTCAAGCTGTTTCCAGCAGATGGTGCTGTAAGCCTAAAAGACTCTTTATTACTTTTACAACCCTTTTTTCATATTTTATGTTTCTATATTCACAATTTCGTATTTATAATGTTAATTTCAAACTTTACTTTTTATGTATTCTTTTAACTGCCCAATGCAGTTGTGAACAATAAATGCCTTTGCAGAGTAATAATGCTACTTTAGTAAGTATTTGGCAGTGTAGATTTACTGAATTAATTATACCCCTCTCTTTGTTTTTGAATGTTTTTCTCTTCTAGCTATAGCAAATCAAATTGGTCAAATCCCATACTAAAAGACTTTTGTTTTGCAATTCAGCCTCTTTCAAATCCTATCTGGAAGTGGAAGCTAATGTTAACGGAAGTAGATTGAGTGCTAGTCGGTCTCCGTTGATCTAGTGTACTTTACAAGCCACTTTTAGGGGCGCTGCACTTGCCAGAGGTAAAACTATGAAATTGTAAAGCTCTTATACATGAATTTATATATTCTGGAGTATGTGTGTATGTAATTTTTAACTGCCTTTTTGTTTCACTGAACAAATCAAAAAACGACTTGAACACGGCTGCTGAATTTGGCACATAGACACTTGGCGGCTTCTCTGATGATATTGATACATTGTGATAGTCCACACACTCCATTCAGATGCATAGTTTACTGTAAACAAACTGCCAATGTGTACAGACATTTAACTCGCTTGTTTGTAGTGTTTGAATAGGGTCGTGTGATCACGCATGCAATTATATTTGTAAAAAAAAAGAGTTTCCCCCATTGCATCATCATTTATCTTGGTCTCTTCCCGTTTAGGTATAGGAGTTTCTTCAGCTCTACCTTTTGTTTTAGGACAGGCTTCCTGCCATGGTGAGGCTCAATATCACTATATCAGTTCTTGAAATGTTTCTTGATCTGATCACCAAATCATCGTATTACAATGATTTCTGAAGAATCATGTGACTAAAGACTGGAGTAATGGCTACTGAAAATTCAGCTTTGCCATCACAAGATACATATATACATACATGCATATATATGCATTTTGTATATTTCAGATACTTTGTGTCGGGAATTATGTTTATGTTATCAAATAAATTGTTTATATAATTATATTTTATGTTAATCATATAATCACTAATATGCTCATTCCTCTAAAAATTATTCCCAATAGCAGCACAGACAGCAGATCTGGTCTAAATATGTTGAACATGTCGACCCAGTGTGTAAACACTAACCAAAAAACTTAATCAGATTGTTGTTTCCTCTGTCTCATGTATTTGCTGCAGTTGTGTGTCATCTCTCTCTTCTCTCTTGGTCAGTCTGCTGTGGTGGATCTAAAGACAAAGGAGGAGAAAGATGCTGAGCTAGACAAAAGGATTGAAGCTCTAAGGAAGAAGAATGAGGCTCTGGTTAAGAGATATCAGGTGAATTTGGATACTGAAATTTGATAGCCTCCGCCAATTTATTTATTTTATGTACTAATAATTATTTATTTTGACTTGAAGAATTGGCTTTGGTTGTAATTCATTGTATGCGCATTCAGCACTTGAGATGCTCAGATTCAAGCCTTTTAACTTGATCAGATTTTATTAATTTATCTAGTTTACTTTTCTTTCTCTTGTCACCAGGAAATACAGGAAGATAAGAAAAAGGCTGAACAGGAGGGCATCGCTGTGACAACAACTCGCAAACCCCGTCCTCATGAGCCTGAGTCGGAACGGAGAAAGGCGGAGAAGGAGAACTTCACGGTGACAGTCGACTTGTCTAAACCAGCTGGGGTAAAGGCAGACGGCAGAATGATTTCATAGAATGACCATTTACCACATATTACATTATCAATGCTTCTCCAAAAAACGGAATGTCTGCAGGATCAGATGCGATCTCTCATGTGCATGTTGCCTAATTTGTTTTATCTAATATTATACTACGGGACTGTTGAATGCTTGAATCTGATTGGTTGACGAATGTGCTAAGTTGTGCAATTATTTTCAGGGAAACGGACGGCTAAATTAGTTCCAGGCAGGTCTTGACCGCATTACAGTTCCATATCACCTCACCAAATTATTTCAGTTAATTCAAAGGTCCTTACAGCCTACAACAGCAAAATAACAAAAACCCACAGCGACACTGACCAAGCAAATAAATATAGCGAACAATAGGATTAAAAAAAGACATTATTTCCATGTTTTTTCCAGAAAATACTATCTTTCTCCCTCTCTCTCCCACTCAAATGCACACACATACAGTACGGACACACACTCACACATAAATATGTTGTCAGTAAAGTAGTTTAACAACTTAAAAGCTACATGACATTTCTCACTAGTGAGGTATGGCGCTGTTCTTGAGTAGATCAACTTAGTTTCACTATTAGTAGAGACGCTGCTGCCAAACACACAGACACAGGTAATTCACTTACGCTTAATCAATCTCTCTCTCTAATAACTACATTAATAACTGCATTAGTCTGCTATCGGTGGCTGAAGCCTTCGTTACTAGCTCTAAAACTCTTACTAAACATGAGAAATGCTGGTATCAGAACGTCTGTTTATTTAGATGACCTGATAGGATAGCATCTTGCAGTTGATGGAGATTTGTGGGATGCACATCCAGGGCACGAAGCTCCCGTTCCACCAAAGATGCTCTATTGGGTTGAGATCTGGTGACTGTGGGGGCCATTTTAGTACAGTGAACTCATTGTCATGTTCAAGAAAACAATTTGAAATGATTCGAGCTTTGTGACATGGTGCATTATCCTGCTGGAAGTAGCCATCAGAGGATGGGTACATGGTGGTCATAAAGGGATGGACATGGTCAGAAACAATGCTGAGGTAGGCCGTGGCATTTAAACGATGCCCAATTGGCACTAAGGGGCCTAAAGTGTGTCAAGAAAACATCCCCCACACCATTACACCACCACCACCAGCCTTCACAGTGGTAACAAGGCATGATGGATCCACGTTCTCATTCTGTTTACGCCAAATTCTGACTCTACCATCTGAATGTCTCAACAGAAATCGAGACTCATCAGACCAGGCAACATTTTTCCAGTCTTCAACTGTCCAATTTTGGTGAGCTCGTGCAAATTGTAGCCTCTTTTTCCTATTTGTAGTGGAGATGAGTGGTACCCGGTGGGGTCTTCTGCTGTTGTAGCCCATCCGCCTCAAGGTTGTGCGTGTTGTGGCTTCACAAATGCTTTGCTGCATACCTCGGTTGTAACGAGTGGTTATTTCAGTCAAAGTTGCTCTTCTATCAGCTTGAATCAGTCTGCCCATTCTCCTCTGACCTCTAGCATCAACAAGGCATTTTCGCCCACAGGACTGCCGCATACTGGATGTTTTTCCCTTTTCACACCATTCTTTGTAAACTCTAGAAATGGTTGTGCGTGAAAATCCCAGTAACTGAGCAGATTGTGAAATACTCAGACCGGCCCGTCTGGCACCAACAACCATGCCACGCTCAAAATTGCTTAAATCACCTTTCTTTCCCATTCTGACATTCAGTTTGGAGTTCAGGAGATTGTCTTGACCAGGACCACACCCCTAAATGCATTGAAGCAACTGCCATGTGATTGGTTGATTAGATAATTGCATTAATGAGAAATTGAACAGGTGTTCCTAATAATCCTTTAGGTGAGTGTATATTGATACTGGTGTCAATGCAATATTGTGAAGAAAAAAAAGAACTAGTTCTTGGTGTGTGATATTGACAAAAAAGTTTTTAAAAAGTGTCATTTTAAGGTAGGGACACAGCAAACTGACACCACAGAACTAGCGCTGATGAAATCCGACTGTGTTGTCGCCAACACCGCTGCAAAAAAACTGCACTTGAACACACCAAGAGAGCTACCAGCTGACTGTCAACTAGCATGCGCATTCTGCGCCTGTTTAAATGAGACAATTGTCCATTTCTGCAGATATATTCTGCTGATCACTTTCTTTATTTCACTTCGCTCATGTTAATATTAAAATATTCGTCCAGGAACAATCGGTAAGATGACGTAACATTAGAACAGTCTTCTATCTGTACCGTTTTGACTTCTTTGCTCGCTGTTTTGCTATTATACTCATGCTCTGACTCTTTCGCTAAGCTGAACAGCCAATCAGAGTTCTCTCTCTCACAGACGGCACGCTGATTCTGCATGTTAATTCAGCCCAAAAAACCCTGACGGCGTCCGACTAGAGCCAAGTCGGCCGACGCTCAAAAACGGCTTGGTGTGTCCCGGGCTTTAGGTGTACTTAGACTGTTTGTTACAGCTCAGAGGTGGCATGAATGCATTTATACTGCAATTTCATTTGCATAAATAATGCTGTGAGAAATTGAATATTGCTTTAAATATGAAACTAAAAGCACCAGTAAGTGACTGCAAGTCACCATCTTAAAGAGTGAGTCATTGACTCATTTAAGCAACCAGTTTGCCCAAACAGCTGATTCATTCAGGAACATAGCAGGTGACTGTTGATGAGTGGGTCTTTAAATCACTGATTTACCCGATTCATTCAAAAACATGGATTTATTTTTATCATCGACATAGACGATACATACTGCACACCCCTACAAAGAACTGTGATATATGTCTTCAAAGCCCTAAAGTCCATAGTTTGTCAGAGAGATGGCTCTTTTTAAACTAAAATATTAAATGGGAACTGGATACACAAGTATGTATTGGATTAAGTACCTATGTTTCTTAATTCAAGCTTGATTTTGAAGACTGCTAATGGTTTGCTTCAGTAGAGAACAAGAGCGTGTTAATTGCTACTCCCATTCCTCACAGCTCTGAGGATTTTAATTTCCCACCTGGGGAAGGCTGAGACAAGCTGTAGAGCATTTTAATCAATACCTGTAGAGTTTCAGTGGATCACAGATGGCCCATGCAGCTGTGATTGAGCCTCCTATCGTAGTCTGTGAAGGTCATGCCTTTTCAATAACTGCAAAGTGAGGGATAAGAACATTTTCTTGAAATAAAGTTGTTAAACTAGACAGATTGACATGGGAATCGCTGCCCTTGAAAGAATCTGATTCACAGATATTGTGCATGGTAACATGGTATATGCTGT
Organism: Rhinogobio ventralis; assembly: GCA_039654625.1. Lineage (NCBI taxonomy): Eukaryota > Metazoa > Chordata > Actinopteri > Cypriniformes > Gobionidae > Rhinogobio > Rhinogobio ventralis. The sequence continues at coordinate 20,787,447 of CM077199.1, forward strand.
TGTGTTATTAATTGAAATAAATCTGAAATAAAATATAAATATTAGACACAAAACTTGAAGAAAATTTTGCAGGGATTCTTTGATGAATAGAAAATTCAAAAGAACAGTATTTATCTGAAATAGAAAGTACTACCGTTCAAAAGTTTTGGGTCGGTAAGAATTTTTTATTTATTTTTTTGAGAAAGAACTTAAATTATATATATTCTTTTTTTACATTTATTCAGCAAGGATGCATTAAATTGATCAAAAGTGATAGTAAAGACATTTATAATGTCACAAAATATTCTATTTAAAATAAATGCTGTTCTTTTGAACTTTCTATTCACCAAAGTGTCCTGAAAAAAATGTTTTACATTTATAATCAACATTTATAATAATAATCAATGTTTCTTGAGCATCAAATCATCATATTAGAATGATTTCTGAAGGATCATGTGACACTGAAGACTGGAGTAATGATGCAGAAATAAATTACATTTTAAAATATATTCAAATAGAAAACAGTTATTTTACATTTTAATAATATTTCACAATATTACTGTTTTTTTGTATTTTGTAATAAAATAAATGCAACCTTAAATGAGCATAAGAGACTTCTAAAAACATAAAAAATCGTACAGATCAAAAACTTTCGAACTGCAGTGTATATAAATAATGCTAAAATAACACTCTTATGAACTTAACTGAATGAACAGGCCATTTTTAACAGGCTTTTTACTAAAAACCACAAAAACTTTATGCTGCCTTTCTAGGAGAAGCGTGTGGTGAATGACAGGAAACCAGCTGTTAATCATGGTGACCAGGGTCCAGAAGAAGAAGAGCCTGGTCGGCCTCGCTGTGAGAGCCCCCCCAACAGAACCGGATCAGGCCGGCTGAGCAGAGCTGGCTACCGTGGGGGACGAAGAGAGCCTCGTCCAAACAAAGGAGAACCGTGGCCAGACAGGCAACCTCAGGATGGTGAAGGTGGAGAGGGTCCTGCTCGTACTGAACGCTCCTCTAGAGGAGGGCGGAGGGGAGGAGGAGGAGGAGGAGGAGGAGGAGGAAGAGGAGGAGGAGGAGGAATGCAAGGTGGAATGCAAGGAGGATCAGGCTCAGACAGGAAATCAAAGGTCACCATTGACTTGTTCTAAATCATTTTGTGGTTGTATTGTAGAACATTGTTGTGGTACATTAATTTACTTACAAAGTCATTTGGAGGTGTACAGAAAGGAGAACGTAAGTCCTGTACTGCTGTTGCTTGCAAAATTCTTTTTTTATACACAGCGGTGCTTCTTCAAGCATATATTATATCATTGTAAGGAGAAACATTGCTGTTTAAATAAATATAAGGAATTTTCAAGTACTGTCAGGAAGTATTCTTTATGAATGTTCTTTTTGAATAAACAGTAAAAAAGATTTAGTATCTAGACACTAGCATCATAATCTACAAGCATTTTTAATGAGTTGATGTCCCGTTGATATCCAATTTCTCTTCAGGAATGGGAGGAGAAACGGAGACAGAACATAGAGAAGATGAATGAGGAGATGGAAAAGATTGCTGAATATGAGAGAGGTCAAAGGGTATGTTCCGATCAACCCAACTTTCTTCTATTAATGTATCGGTCATTATCTATGTGATCTATTCACACACATTTATCATTTGCAGGCTGATGGAGAGAAGAACCCCATCAGGAACTTCCTTGATGACCCACGGCGCAGTGGACCAATCCCAGACATTGACCGCAAGGAGGGAAGCCGACGACACGTGCGCAACTGGGGTGGAGTTGACTTTGACAATGTGAAGACTGGTCCAGAGGTTGAGAAAGAATGGACGGTAATGAACATTTTAAATTGTTTTGTTTACCTTAAAACACAAGACACATACACTACCGTTCAAAGGTTTGGGGTCAGTAAGACTACATTAATACTAGCAAGCAAGGATGCATTAAACTGATCAAAAGTGTCAGAAAAGATTGTTTGTACAACATTGTTACAAAAAGATCTTTTGAACTTTATTTTCCGCACAACAGCCTAAAAAAAATCATGGTTTCCACAAAAAATTTAAGCAGCACAACTGTTTTCAACATTGATAATAGTGATAAATGTTTGTTGAGCAGCAAATCAGCATTTTAGAATGATTTCTGAAGAATCATGTGACACTGAATACTGTAGTAATGATAATGAAAATTCAGTTTTTCTATCACAGGAAAAAAATATATATATTGAAAAATATATTCAAATAGAAAAAAGTTATTTTAAAATTGTAATAATATTACTGTTTTTACAGTATTTTTTAAATCAAATAAATGCAGCTTTGGTACGCATAAGAAACTTCATTCAAAAACATAAACATAAAAAAAAATCTACCCACCTTTTTAACAGTAGTTTATAGAGACCATAATATTATTTATACTTGGTGGTAAGCAACCACTCAAAACACCCTAGCAACTGCATAGCACCACACTCCGACCCCCTTAGCAACACCCTAGCATAGAAACACCCTGGCAACCACCCACAATGCCCTAACATTGTGAAGGCACACTTTGCACAAGTTGGCACCAGTCATTTTCTTTAGCAACTGTAAAAATCTTGCTTTTATTTTCTCATATTACTGGTTTTTTTCTTTTTCAAACTCTCCTTTTCTTTTTCAATCTCATAACAGAATCGTAGGCCAAGTGGTAAAGGCTCAGTGGATATGACATTATCCATGACGGGTCGAGAAAGAGCCGAGTATCTTCGCTGGAAAAAGGAGCGAGAGCAGATTGACGAAGAACGACTGGCTCGTCACCGTAACGCCACCGGCCAGTGGAGACGAGAGTGGGATGCGCAGAAAACAGATACAATGTGAGTATCAAAGACATGAATGCTGACTATTATTCAGAGGAAAGAGTAATAAAATATTCTAATCAAGTAAAAGTACTATTACTTAAATGAAATTTTACTTAAGTACAAGTAAAATTACTGGTCTAAAAATCTACTCAATTAACAGTAAAAGTTACTGATTACTTTTTTTAACAGTGGGGGTGGGGGACTCTCCCGAGTAATAGAAAGGGTTGTAATAGAATGAGATTTTCACAATATGATAACCATCTCAGAAAACATCACAGCATCACAGTATTAAACAATTATTTAATAAATAAACTCTATTAATAATTAATTACAGAATTATTATCCAAAGTATTTCCATACTAGCCAGGGGTTCGCGATGGCGTTTCGCTTTCAGCTGGGCCTGCATCACCGACGTCTGTCTTGTCCATCTCCATCTTTTTGTGATATTTTTTTTTTTGCGTGTTTGTTCGCCCGCCCTTCAATTCAATGCAGTACTTTCCGGAGTAGGATTTTTTTTTTTTTTTTCTTCTTTGTATTATTTATTTATTTTTACTCCGTAACGGATATGGTTTAAAATGTAGAGAACAATACAATACTTCAAACAAAATATACTTAAGAATCTGTAATTTTACTTTTATTTAAAACTACTTAAAGTAGAAGTACACAGAAAAACTACTCAATTACAGTAAATGTAATTTGTTACTTTACACCTCTGCTATTATATCTATGAATATGCTATATAGAGCCATTGAACTCTTAAAGGGCCAGTTCACTCAAAAGTTTTACTCGCATTCATTTTGTTCCAAACCCAGGTCTTACTTTTTTCTGTAGAACACAAAAATAGAAATAAATGCTGCCAAATGTCAAATGATGACAGAATTATTATTTTGGGGTGAATTATCTCAGCTCTGATGATTTTATTTCTGTCAGAGTGTTAAAAAGAGAGACAGAGAAAGACTCTGGATAGAGGTAATACATGCTGACAGGGTGAGAATAAGACAGCCAGTAACCCTGAGGTGTTTTCACAGGTTCAAGGAGGACTCAGCTGTGGCCGGAGAGGGCACACAAGAACAAGGCAACAGGAGAGGTAAATCACACACAAATCTCACACACACACACCACAATACCTGTTGTGCACGAACCATGAATGTCACCCCACATTTTTTAGAATGTCTTATATTTTATACAGCCAATCAATAGACTGTAATACATCAACATACATATAGAGTAGTTACATGTACATGTTATTAAATTTCTGATTTTTGAAACTTGTATGTTTGGTGATGCTTTGTGCTGTGGTCTCTCAGCAGCTAGGGGGCGCAATGCCCATGTACAGCAACGCAGTGGACCTTCAGGTCAGCTTAAGGCATGGGTTTGTGTGTGTGTGGTGAATGTCTCTTTACCCCGCTTCACATTGGCCCTAGTCTGAGTGCAAGCAAACAGCTGTTTCTGCACTGATAGTTTCTAATTGCATTCCATTTCTTCATAATAAGTTACAGTGGGTGGGTGTGTATCTGATTGGATTATCTATTGTCTTAAGATGCAGCTCTCTGGATAGCTCATAATTGCTTTCTGCCAGTTGCCTAGCCATTATTTCAAACTTGCTTCCTGGTCATTTTGCTGAGCAGAAAACATGCACCCGACCACTCCTTGTGTTCTTGAATTGATTTACCTTTTCCTCCTTAAAAATGCACAGTAAAAGCTGAGATTATTCTGTCATAATATCATTAACGCAAGTAGCAACACTGTAAATTAAGTGTTCCTGTAAATTAACACTGTAAATCAAGTGTAACTATGATGATATTAGTTTTGACGGGTAAAATATCTGTAAACAGTTCCTCATCTTAATTTTCCCTAAGCATTGCCAGTCACTTACCTCCCAGGTGTTTGTGGATCCTTAAAAAAAGCATTAACATAACTCAAGTTTACTTACAAAATTTAAGACCATAAAATCTCTTAAAGTATATTTTTTAAAAAAAAACGGTGATTTGCGGAGGTCTTTAATTTGTGGAAAGACAGGAGATGCTTCAGGGCTCAACAGTAAGGATTTGTTCTACCTGCCTGATCATGTAGTTTCCTTTTTTTTTTAACATGCATTTATATTTATATTTATGATTTGACTTTTTACACTCACCTAAAGGATTATTAGGAACACCAAACTAATACTGTGTTTGACCCCCTTTCGCCTTCAGAACTGCCTTAATTCTACGTGGCATTGATTCAACAAGGTGCTGAAAGCATTCTTTAGAAATGTTGGCCCATATTGATAGGATAGCATCTTGCAGTTGATGGAGATTTGTGGGATGCACATCCAGGGCACGAAGCTCCCGTTCCACCACATCCCAAAGATGCTCTATTGGGTTGAGATCTGGTGACTGTGGGGGCCATTTTATTACAGTGAACTCATTGTCATGTTCAAGAAACCAATTTGAAATGATTCGAGCTTTGTGACATGGTGCATTATCCTGCTGGAAGTAGCCATCAGAGGATGGGTACATGGTGGTCATAAAGGGATGGACATGGTCAGAAACAATGCTCAGGTAGGCCGTGGCATTTAAACGATGTCCAGTTGGCACTAAGGGGCCTAAAGTGTGCCAAGAAAACATCCCCCACACCATTACACCACCACCACCACCCTGCACAGTGGTAACAAGGCATGATGGATCCGTGTTCTCATTCTGTTTACGCCAAATTCTGACTCTACCATCTGAATGTCTCAACAGAAATCGAGACTCATCAGACCAGGCAACATTTTTCCAGTCTTCAACTGTCCAATTTTGGTGAGCTCGTGCAAATTGTAGCCTCTTTTTCCTATTTGTAGTGGAGATGAGTGGTACCCGGTGGGGTCTTCTGCTGTTGTAGCCCATCCGCCTCAAGGTTGTGCGTGTTGTGGCTTCACAAATGCTTTGCTGCATACCTCGGTTGTAACGAGTGGTTATTTCAGTCAAAGTTGCTCTTCTATCAGCTTGAATCAGTCGGTCCATTCTCCTCTGACCTCTAGACGGGCATCAACAAGGCATTTTCGCCCACAGGACTGCCGCATACTGGATGTTTTTCCCTTTTCACACCATTCTTTGTAAACTCTAGAAATGGTTGTGCGTGAGAAATCCCAGTAACTGAGCAGATTGTGAAATACTCAGACCGGCCCGTCTGGCACCAACAACCATGCCACGCTCAAAATTGCTTAAATCACCTTTCTTTCCCATTCTGACATTCAGTTTGGAGTTCAGGAGATTGTCTTGACCAGGACCACACCCCTAAATGCATTGAAGCAACTGCCATGTGATTGGTTGATTAGATAATTGCATTAATGAGAAATTCAACAGGTGTTCCTAATAATCCTTTAGGTGAGTGTATATTTATATAATACTTTACAGGTTTTATTAATGTTTATTTAATATTTATTTTTACACTATTTAAACATTATTATTATTATACACTTAGTTTTGGCTTTTTTATTGCAGAATTGGTCTTCAATTTTTAACATTTGCAGTAAAAACTCTTACATTTCCTTTACTTAAACATACACTCTTAACAAATTGGATATACCCTGTAGGCCCTGCATCCTCTGGAGATGTTTTAAATGAGGCCATCAGCACAACACCTAAAATAAAATGTAATTTTTTTTACATTGGAACTGGAACTTTTTGTAACTATTAATATGGGTACTTCAGTGTCATCCAGCAAAACTAATTGTCTAAAACAAAAACAACTTTATATCAACGTTTACATCTTTAGATCTGCTCTGTGATAACTTAAGTGTTATGTTCAGGATTGTAGCATAATGCCAATTGGCTTATACTCAAGCTACATTTCCCCTGCTGAGTCTTCTAACTAACATCACTCTTGGTCTAACATTGTCATTCTCGCACTGTCTCCTGGATATTGACATTCAAAAGCTGTCACTCACAACATACCAAAGTACCTCTTTTGCACTGAAGAAAGTCTTGCTGCTTCTGACACGTGCTCATTTGCTGATATGTTGGTTTTGAGCGTTTCACAAACCCAGTATCTACCTCACAACATTCAAGTCAAGTCTCATCACAGTGTTGTCAAATCAAGGGCACATTTGCATGTTTTTCTCATCCGTTCCCCTCCTCTCATCCTGAAGAGTGATGCATAGAGTAATCCATCAGAATGACAGGTGGCCATCTGTTACTGTGAGCCCAGGGTCATCTCTCTCCACCACAGATTTCATATGCAGAATTGTTTTCCAAGGTCTTGCTTAGCCACATGACACCCTTCAAGGATAAATGTTGCTCTAATCTCTGTTATGCAGAAGACAGCAAGAGGCCGCCCAAGGCACCAACCTTTGGGGAGTTCTTGGGGCAGGGCAAACCCAGACAGGGAGGCCGTGGGCGAGGGATGGGTCGCGGTCAAGGCAAAAGCTACAGGTATGCTATAGTTCTCCTCAATGCGGAGAATCATCCATTTTTAAGTTGGCACCAGAATTTCTTTAAGAGCAGAGGATTTCCACTCCTGCTCATAGAGATCCACTTTCCTGCAGAGTTAAGCTTCAATCCTAATTAAACACACCTAAACCAGCTAATCAAGGTAACAAGGTAAACACACAACCCACCCCTGTCCAGTCCTAGATCATGTCCTAAACTGTACAGTCCACACTTAAGTATAAGTTCGTTGTAGAAAAGTACACAAGGAATATGCTCATGAACACCATTTGTTATTTAGACATTTAAAATAACAAATCAGACACACTATTGCCTCATAAGATTAATGGGCACACGTCCGCAGTGACCGTTGCAAGTCTGTAAGACACCAAGTGCCCCTCTAGTGCATTTGGGACAGAGCCATTAAAGGGCTCGTCATTTTTCTAGTAGCCACTAGGATTTAGTTGTCATCTGAACCTTGTCCCCATTTCCACCTGTTATTAAGATGCATTTTCAGTGACCAGATCACAAGTGTCCAGCTGAGACGCGTTTCGCCTGGTATTAACATGTTTCAAATGTGTATTCTGTTTTATGGAGACACAAATACTATTGTTGGAATGAACCTATGTTACATGGCTTATGGGAAAGGAAATGAAAGGAAGTTAATAAAAAGGATATGGAAGGATGCTGTGATTTCCACTGTAATCCATGTGTTTGGTACAATGCAGCGAAGTTTGAATCGATTGTTTTGGTGCAATCTCAGATTGTGTCCGAGAATGATCACGTGTTAGGTGAGTGGGCGGCAATGTGCTTCGATTGTCATTCAGGACTGATAGCATTTCCACTACAAATGTAATGTGGTCACATGTTTTTGAATACCTCCATATGTTGTTTCTATGATCTGGTCAAAAAATGTTTTAGACCCTGTATTTAGCTTGACCACTTGTGATCAAATCGCAAAAAACACATACCAGGTGGTAACAGAGCCCATTATTTGCTACATGCAATTGCTATTTGGAGGCAGGTGGCATTATGTGTAGATTGTTCTAGAGAGCATTTCCTGAATCAACATTCATTGAGCAACATAATTCTTTCCTATAGCATGCATGATAATCGGTGGGAAGGAGAAAATGAAGAGGAGAAAGGAAGAAAGGAGGAGCAAGAGAAGGAGAAGGTTGAAAAGGACAAAGGGAAAGAAAACGAGATCGAGATCGAGGACGGCACCCTCAAGGCTCCATTGTCACACAAGGTAAGAGGCCCTGCAACACTTAATAGGTACTGGTGCCGAGAGTTCTTTTTGAATGAAGGTTGATTTTAATTAGTCTGTGTTTCATTTGTTCCTGACCTTCTCCTGCTGTGCAGAAGAGTGATGAAGGAGGCCTTGCTGACGAGGATGAAGATGAGTGGGAGGATGCCAGCGATGGGGAAGAGGAAGATGCGGAGGAGGATGAAAAAGCAGATCATGAGAAAGACTCGAAAAATGCTAAACCAAAAGAAAAGACCACTTCATCTCCTGCACCCTCTACTCCCAGCCCAAAAGAGCAACGTACCCCAAGACCCAAAGTCCACATCCCTTCCCCACAGGAAACACTCAGTACACCAGAAGGGCCCAAACCCCTTAGCCCTTTCACCCCACTGGACGGCCACCAGCCAGTGTCAGATTGGGGTGAAGAAATGGAGATGCTTTCTCCTAAGAGTAGTCTGGGCGAGAGCCCTCTGAGGCCCAGCAGCAATGAAAGCAGTCCAGCCCAACCCAAGAGCAGCCAGGCCGAACATAACACGTCCACCACCCCCAGCCAGCCAGAAGAACCAGAAAGAAAAGATAGTACATCTACAGGTGGATAATCTTGGTCTTTATTTAGTACATCACAGTTTCTCGTGGGGTATGTTTTGTTTTTCCACCTGCCATTACATCTCACACATGGTCAAGCATTCTAGTTTCAACTTAGACTCCATTGGCCATGAACTCATGCAGACGGGTACAGTTGTGTGTTCTCTTTATACTCTTTCAAAGTCAGGTTGTACAAACACGGGTACCTTTTGACCTCCTTGCACTCAAATTGGATGCGTCAATGTCACATTTGCATAGGCCGTGCTATTTGAATTCATGATTAGTTGACTGCCAAATTAAAATCTTAAACGGATTTTATGGTTTTTAACTGGTTGATGGTCATTTCAAATAAGCGTTTCTGTTCGAACATTCTGCTGATGACGAAATTTACATAATGCACGCAAAGATGTAATGGCAAACAGAAAATGAAGCATATTCTAGGGTTTAAGCAACCAACTAGAACAAGCATAGTAACACACTAAAATGACTAAGAACAACCCTATAGCAAATCTCAAACTACTGTAACTAAAACGATTTAAAAAAATATATTTAATTGAAATAAAGCGGAAGCCCATTGTCTTATTTAAAAATGTTTTTCTGTATCGTCAGAGTTTCTGTGGTGTCTTAGAAGTGAAACTTAAGTGTCTTTTCACATTCAGTGGTGGAGTCAGCTTCCTGTGAAACGCAAGAGTCGGTACCAGCTGAATCTGCCGACACTACCACCTCGAGCAGTCATGACACAGCAGAATCTGCAGAGCCGCCCACCCCAGACAGCACCAACCAGAGCAGTAAGTCAAAACATTTCATTAACACACAAAGTTCAAAATATGATATCCTCCAAATGAAGAATTAATTGTAATATCCTATTTATCTTAAGATGCAGAGGACAGCGACGTTCCAATTTTAGAGCCAGATCAGTGTGAGACTGAAACAAAAGCTGGGGAGCAAACGGCAGTGGATTCTTCAGAGCAACCGTCTTCAGGTGCTGTTCTTATTACCAGCTTTGAGACTGTGGCTTTTCGAAAGAAGTCCCTTACTTCAGCTGATTTCTAACAACTAATCAACGTCCTCATTTTTTTCAGTCTTCAGTCTTTCTGGTCTCTCTTTGTCTCTCCCTCCCTGTTCACTACACTCATGTCTCCTTTATGTCCCTATGTCAATCTGTCTCATGGCATGAGATGGTGTCTGCTATCGGGCTTGTCTCTATCGACTTTGACAAATGGGAATGCAGCTCCTCAGGCTGTGGCAGTCCTCCCCTCCTCTGGGACCGACTGCTTCTTTCTGCAGCTTCACACTGGCTGTCATTTTCCACTGTGAACCTTGCACACTTCTTCCAGCACGACTAATATCCCACAATTACTGTTCTCCTGGATCCCTCTCATTGTCGTTCATGCATCTCTTTGATTTTGCACCTCTCCCTGGATGACATGTTTGGATATGGGTTCTGGCTTTTTCCCCTTTCATGCATGTCACAAACGGCTTGAGCAAATAAACATTCTTTTGATTTTTATTCCATTTTTGCAAAAGCATATGTGTGAGTGTGTGGACTGCAAATGGGAATGATCTATAATATCACCCCAACAGGATCACATTTTATTGCTGTTTAGGACCATTATCATTGAGGGAAAAGCTCTTTGGCTTTTCTTCCAGAGCAGCTTGCAGATTAATTATATATGACTGTATGGCATCTTATTAGATTTCATGTCATTTTATTGTTTATCATGTATAAATGTCTATCAAGCCACACAGAATGAATGTACTAAGTTCACCAGAGAGCAAATCAGGGTCATTTTTACAAATAAAATGAATTCCATATAGACTGTAAAATAATAAGTCCTCTGAGATGATCAGGGTTCTTCTCTTAGAAAACATGGAATTGTCAAGAAATTTTAAAATAATGCTTTCCAGGCGTAGAAAATTAATTACTCAAAAAATCATGGAAATTTGTGAGTAATCTTCTAGTTATTTAGTCTTTTACTTGCTTTTGTCTTTTAGTCTTTAGTCTTTTTACTCGCTCGCAGTGGTGGCGTTTCACAAAAACCTAGGGTATGGCATGAGTCCTTCCTGCCATATAACAACGACATCCCCAAATAATCACATATTTAAACAAAATGTGGACAAAAATCCACTAAAAGAACAACAGACTTAACAACAATACAAAATTAATGCAAATACTGAAACATCCCTAAAAGCCTTCACTGTGTCCTAACCAAACGTGACACGTGAGAAAAATTTAATTTTTTTCCATGTTTTTTTGTACTAACCAGCCACAACGCAGATTCACAATTCTATTTTACAAATAGTTTTTATTTCTTCGGCGTTGTGTCTAGAACAACATACAAAGTATGACAAGTGCAGATTATGTGCTTTATTTAATGTAAAAAGAATTTTGAGTTTAAATATCATTTTACGATTTTTTTATAGACATAGCCTTACTGAAAGCAACAATGGATAATTCACCTCAGATCTTGAAAATAAATTAAAGAAAACAACTATGTTCAAACTGTCAACTCAAGGTGTCAACTCATTATTCTATGATAATAATAAAGTATGTATTTTTAATCATGTTAAAATGGTGTAAGATTTAGGAATTCGATATTGTACTTGTCCTTTTCGTTGTAAATTTAGTCAGTGCACTTGCAGAGAGAGCCCACCCTCACACTCTTCTGATTGGCTGTGATTTTTGATTGATGTTGGGTCGAGTCTGGTTAGGACATGGTGTTTAGGCTGTTTAAATTTGCTTTTCAAAGCTGCAACAGAACTAAAGAGCAGCATCATGAGCTGTTTATTTCCCCTGCTAGTCTGAATGCCAGGGTATGGCGACTGCCATACGTAAACGCTGCCCCTGCTCACACGTTTGTGTGCAGAATACATTCTAATCTAATGTTTTGTTTTAATTTTAATCTGACATACACTTAAATCCGCCCCAGTAATCTCAATAAAAAAAATTATAATTACTTGTCCAGTAATTGTGAGCAACTGGAAACATTGAAATTCATTGCTCGAAAGGAATAGGAACCCAGGATCACACACAATTCCTGGAAACAAGATTTTGAAAAACACAAATATAAATCTTGCACAAATTTAAATAAATCTAGCCAGAAATAATGAAATTCTGAAAGAAAAATGAAACTGGTGGCCTTTATATTTTTATTTTTTTTAAGTCTGAAATATGAATTCTCATTTTATTCCTTTTATAAGGTGTGGTCACATTCACCATTATTCAGTGAATTTTCTCACACAGATTTTGCAAATTGGTCACGCAAATTTGCAGCACTGACTAACAGAAAGCTTCTTGGTTTTAAAGTGGCTTGCTAAACTTTTGACAATAGACAATGGAGCTTTTGTGCCTGCAAAATTTTGTTGAAATTTGGCTAATGTGGCCACATCTTAGCCTTAGGTACTTTGTGTCTGTAGAATGTTTTACTTCTTACACAAGTGATGAATTTGTAGTTTATACTGTTGACATTTGGCATGCTGCTGGAATGGCAAATAAATGTTGTGCTGCTTGTTACTTCTGATTGTCTTCCCTTTCCCTTTGAGCCAATTTGAAGTGAGTGTTTTGTGAATGTTTGACGTTATATCCTCTCCAATGCCACCGGCTCAACCCTGTCACTCAGTCATTTGGGATCAGTGTCTTTCTCCACCTACTCCTGCTTATTGTCATTACATCATACCAGTTTATTATGTGACTAACTGCTCATTATCAACTAATGAGTGGATGTGATTTCTGGCCAATTCCCTCTTTCAGGTTTCCATTGTCCACATGCACGCTGGAAATCAACACAAACACTAATGGCTCAATAACAAGATTCTTGTATTTCCTGTAATTTAATTACTATGCTACATTTAGCGTGTTTAACAGGAGGAAAAGACAGAAAAAAAGTTTTTTTTCATTGCTAAAAAGCTTTTATGAGGAAACTGCAGTCGACTTTCAGATCAGAGCGGTAATGAAACCCTAAGAAAATCAAATGTACTTTTAGGAGGCACTATAATGAAACGATAAACCAACTGAAATGGTGGTTTAGCATCATCTTATTCTTATTACATCACATACAAGGTGTTTTCGTGTTAAATCTTTCATCCTGACTACTTTATGTATGTTAACAGGCTGAGGACTAAATGCAGTAGGTGAACTCAGTGGTCCACAGACTGAGAGAGGAGGTAAACTGAGGAAAGAGGAGACTTCAGGTGTAATGGACGACTGTTGACTGTAAATTTAAGGGGTCGAGGGAGCGGTTTTGGATCTGTCAAAGCTTCATCCAAACAACTCGCTGCATTGTTTAATTATTCCTCGTTGGTTTGGACTCTATGCTGTTGTTGAACTATGTTGCTGCTCTTTTTTCATGTTTACCCTGGGATTAAACCGTAAAGCATGTCGTACTCAAACCACAATATTACGTTTTATGACGGAGCAGTGTAAGTGCCTGTTCCCCAATGTTGTTTGATCCACCCTAAGCCACTAAAGGAGACAACATTTGGCACAACAGCACTCAAGATACATGATATCGGAGTTCAGATTTACATTTGAGGGCCGATAAGGAACATAAAGTGTATTTATTGCTGTGAGTGGCATGCTTGATTTTTTTTTTATTTTTTTTTTGCGCAATCTCTTTGTAAACTAGGGCATTACTTTTCTTTTTTTTGTCAGGGCTACTTTTGAAACTATTACATAAAGATGGAATTTTCAAATGGCATTTTAATATTATTTTCATGAAGATGAGCTGTGGATTTTAAGTTTACTATAAACAATTGGTGCCCTAGATATTATGTGCACACTGACCAAAGATAAAATCATGGTAAATTGTAAAGAGTTTGAATGAGGAGAACTAAACAATTGGGGCATCAGATAATGTGTACCTCATTGCTATCAAGTCTAATATTAGTTTGACAATTTTTTTTATATTAGTTTGTTTATTCATCATGTTTGTTTAGTAATCTTATGCATTTATCACTGGTTTATTTGTGTGTTCCTGAATTTGAATGACTTAAGCAGGAGCTTTTAAACTGACAGACATTCCAATGCTTTGTGTGAGTGCTTGTTTCTCTCTTCACATGTCCGTTGTATATCCTTGTTTTTCAATTGAGTTCATGGAACAGAAAGAATCATGACATTTGTGATTGTATCGTACCTGCTGCATCGCCCTGCAGACGAAATGTCTTCCTGTATAGGGTAATTATATATAATTTGGTTTGCCTCTTGTAGGAGGTTTGGTTTGGCTTTTTCAGATGTGCACGTAGCATGATACTGAAGTGTTTGTAGGATTTTCATCCTAAGTTTTCTTTTAAGACTACATGCAATCAATTTTTTTAAATTGTTTTAGTTTACTGGAAATATTTTTGGTTGCTTCTATCACCATATTATGATGTGTGAACAGTAAGCAAGCAGTGCAAATGTTTCTGTACTTTGTAAGCTGCCATATCAAATAAATGACATCTTTGCCTTATAATTCATATTTGGCTCAAGATGCTGTCTTCAGTAAGATCAGGGTAATTATGCACTTAATTTTTTCACTTCTAGCTAAAATATTGTGTCATTGTATGTTACATGTAGTTACATTAACTATAAATTATAGTAACCCTAAACCAAACAAAACCCTAATCCTAACCCTATAGTAAATTTGCTAACACTTTATTTTACAGTGTCCTTGTTACATATAATAGCAGTAAATTATGCATGATTACATGCAACAGACCCTCAAACAAACTCTAATCTTACCATAACCCTAGTAAGTACATGTAGTTAATTAATATTACTCAGTACTTAAATATGTAATTACACTGTAACAATGATACTGTAAAATAAAGTGTAACCAAGTATTATTTTGTTATTTGATTATTGTAAGCAATAATGGGATGGTTAGCGCACAGAATTCTGGAAATGTGCCCCTTTCCCCTATAACACAAGATTTCCTTTTTTTTCTTCACTTAATAAAAAAAATTAAATTTATAAAGTAACTTTTAAAATTGAAACCATTGTATTATTACCATATATAAGGTAAGTTACTGTTAACAGATTTTTCACTGTAGCATTTTGAGAGAATTTTTAAAATTGCTCATCTTTTTCCAGTATGCATTATTGAAAATTAAATAATCACTCAGCAATTGAATGTACCAATATATTGTACTATTCAATATAAAGAAATATTGTTAAAATCTCCTATACTGCCTTTAATCACTTTTATTTACAAAAATAGTATTTACAAGTATTGTTGTATAATATGCATTTCCTAATTACCTTTTAATAAGGATAATTAAAGAATTTTCTCCATAAGAGATGAAGGCCAGTAAACTCCGCCCAGTGCTCATTTAAAACTAGTGTGCATCTCTGAAACACTCTGACGGTGCAGAGGAGAAGAAGTGCAGGAATCTGTTCACCTGAATCGGGATTCACGGCAGATTTCTCAAAGCCTCTAAATAACAAACACTGACCGCTGGAATTATCACGAATATCGGTCAGAATGAGAGGAGACAAACCCGTCCGGACAAACGGAGAAGCGGAGACTCGGAGACCGAGTTACCCCGGAGACCAGAGGGTGAAACACGCCAAAAGAGCCACGAAGATCTGGGTCAAAGTGGCGATGGGTATCGCTTACTTTCTGTGTGTTTCAGTCGCAGCTTTCTTCTTAGCCATCTACTATGTGCTCTTCTGGACGCCAGATGTGTCCCGTCACAGCAACACCACGAAGACAACAAACGGCTCGTGCAATCAGGGATAGTTTGCATGGACCGAGACGCGCGGCGCTGGATTCACTCGAGCTGCTACAGCTATTTCTAATGCACTATGCAAACTGTCCCAACACAACACATTTATCAGTGCGGATATCCTTCCTCTACTCTCTGACTTTGCTCATTTAAAATGGACGACTGATAAACTTACATTTTATTGTACTATTATATAATTATATTATTTATATTTTTATATTAAGTTGTGATTATTTTTTTCCTGTACTCTACCTTATGTAAATGGCAATAAGGATACAAGATTTATTATTATGTTATGGTATTTTGTGCATAATTTAAGAGTCTGCACATGCTTTAATGACGTTTGTCTTTAGAATCAAATAATTTCCTTATTTACAAGCGGGGAAATGGCTAAATGCTATAGTAAACTCATTAAGTTACTTTACAATATACAGTTAAACTATAATTTTACATAAACAGCACAATTATACTGTCAAATATTGAAATGTGTATGGCTTTTAGAGGTATAAACATTTGAAATCTATATTATAACAACACAACACATTTACACTTTTACAGCAAAATATGGTAACACTTTAGTTTAGGGTCCAATTCTCACTATTAACTAGTTGCTTATTAGCATGCATATTACTATATTAGCTGTTTATTAATACTTCAAAAGCTCATATTAATGCCTTTTTCTGCATGACCATATTCTACATCCCTTAATCCTATCCGATACCTAAACTTAACAACTACCCTACTAACTATTAATAAACAGTAATTAGGAGTTTATTGAGGCAAAAGTCATAGTTAATAGTTAGTTAAAAGTGGGAATTGCACCCTAATCTAAAGAGTGACAGAAAAATGACTTTCCAGAATCCCTGCATGGCATATCATATCTGATCAAATTTTATTTAAATAATTACATTTGCTAATATTTTTTTAGATTAGTTATCATTAGGGTGTTGTATGATATTTTTTGTTGTTCAGTTAATGTTTACTGTATTTTGTTTTGTTTAAAGAACAATTCTGTATTCATCAATGTTTTCCTTTTTTATAATGGAATATAAGCCTTTATCTATATGGGATGTTAATGTTTGTATTTATAACCTCCATTCAGGAAAACTGGACCACTGACATTTAAAATAATGTGTAAACTGTTATGGACCCCCATGGATATTTCACTTTACAAGCCCTGCATGGCTACATTAGATTGTTGCTCTGTTTTTCCACTAGTCTAACCAATACCTTTGCGGACTGCACTACTAAACCAAAGTCACTAGAATTATTATTTTATCTGCTTTGATTGTAAAAGTGGAGGTCTGTTGCATTTGAGTGAACATTATAACCTGAAAGTTACGCATCACTGGAGTAACTTCTTTGTCTCCCTGCAGTTTTTTCTCTCTTTTTTTCCATTTACATCATCTTTGTGCATTTAAACTGCCAGCTTTATGTGAATTTACATATATTACTCACCTGATGAGTCATAACAACCGTTTTATGACCAGTGTTAAATATGTCCACCTAAGCTTTCTGTAATGCACAGTTATGATCATTATGATTATATTATGCCCTGTTTATCCTAATTACATCTGACTGGATGTAATGATTCCAGCAAGACATGACTGTATTTTACCACACCGTAAATCAGAAATGGATTTATTGTCTTCTTGATCATGCCTCTTCCCATTGTTAGTCTCTGTCAGTGTATCTTAGGTCTGTGTGCATTTGCTTGATGAGTAAATCTACTGGATCCACTGTGTCTCTTCACTTGCTCAATATTTAAACTGAACTGAAAGTTGTCAGGACACATTTGTTCTCCCTCCATTCATACTTTCAGCAGAGGTATTGTGAGATGAGGCTAAATAAAGACTTTCAACACAACAGCTGCCAGTTGCAGACCATGTGCATCATTTTCTGATTAAGGTAAAAAGTCTTAAAAAAAGATGTCTGGATGTTCTACAGTTATTCAAATAGGCTATTTCTGTATGCAAGGGTGTTTTTTCCTTGCTATTCTATTCTGGAAGTACCATAGTTCTTGCTATTTGTTATTTTGCATATCAGTAATTTTGGACTGTAATCTAATCAACCCATTAATTATTGTTCATGTTCCTAACAGTAACACACAGGAACATGATGAACTGCAAAATTAAGGTATTAAAACTCTTAAATACACTTTTTTTTTTACATTATAAGCAACATCTCAAACCATTACATCAGCTGAAGAAAGACTCCTTTCCCAAAACTATAAATGTTACTAACCATTCCCACAAAAGATCTGTTTAACTCTTTTTGCAAAATTATACATGCTTCTAATGTCAATGCAGATTTGCCCCATGTGTTCATATAAAGGATTGGCATTCAGTAATGATCATTACAACCTGAACCCAATAAATACACACATTCCAATATGCAAACACTACTTAAGCATATGCACCAGTCAGAAAAGAATACTAAGGGCACATGTGAGTTTATTTGTTTGGGAACAATTGATCCAAACTAAAGTAGAAAATGCTCAAGTTAAAGGAAGCATACAACTAAAAAGGTGCAAGGACAATGAGAGAACAATATTTTCTGATGAAAGTTGTGTTGCTGTTTACAATGACAATGAGAGAAGTTGAGCAGATACTAAAACCAAATTGAAACCATTTTAGTGTAGCGTCTACACATAATACTTCTTTACATGAACTTGAATTACATTCATCTTTGGTAAAATTGATAACTGTGGTACAATTGTTTGCCCACCTGTTATTTTGTAATAGCAAGCTCAAGGAGGAACTGCAATTAACACCATGGCCATAGTCCACAATGTCATTTGTATGAGAAACTCAGACCTGAAGGGATGAGAATGGTGGTGTGTTGCAAGGAGTTGATAAAATTGCTTTTTTTCTGCCTCCATGCCACCTCTGCCTATGTGGCACATTTGTTGGCTGTCCTCAATTGTTTTCAGAATAATTAGTCATCAAACGTAGAGGAAGCCAGAGTGATCATGCTTTGCGCCCATTTCCACAGCATTGTCCTGTGGGGAGATTAGCTTGGAATCTTGCCAACTCTGGAAAGTAAGTGGAATATTTCCCCTGCAGCCTGCTGGTCAGAGCTACAGTGTGATAACAGATTTTCAATCTTTTAGATGCCACAGGGTCGTGATCATCCTCGTGTGAGGGACCCCATCCAAAAATTTTAAAGGCATCTATTTAGTTTCTTGTATAAAGGCCCAATTTAGGCTATTGTAAAAAAAAAAAAAAAAAAATATATATATATATATATATATATATATATATATATATATATATATATATATATATATATATATATATACATATATATATATATATTATAATTATGTTTTTTACTCATTATAGCACTGTACTGTCAGATGCATTATTTATTTCCTTATTTTTCGTATTTATTTATTGTAATCTAATTTTTATTTATTTTTAAAATATTTTTATCTTTTATGATTTTTTTCAGCCTGCCCGGAGATGGACCTCGAGGGAGCTTCCGGAAGTTTGTGCTGGGTCCTATTTTATTGCGGATCCCCCTTTACCATCGGCGAGTTAAAGGAGTATCACATATCTACAGTCCACACCGCACCTTTAGCCATGCACTCCAGTGGAATACAAGCCTGAGCCCACTGCAGACGCAGAGCCTGAGACCACCACAATGCCAGTGCCAAAACCGAAGCCTAAGCCCAACATTGTTTCCGGAGCCCAAAAAAATGTCTGACCAGGTGTGTGTGAGCTGGCACTGGTGGAATATGAGAGGATGGAATGGAGCCCTGTCCTTTTGACTAAGGCGGATGTGGATGCGCTGAACTCAGCACCCCACCCCTAATATTTTTTGAGGAGATGGAGGATAATTTCACCATGCCTGTTTCGTCGTCTTTGATTTTCCCTGTCTGCCTCCCACACGCACTTCTTCTGCCTGTTCTGTGTCTGCCAGATAGTCCGTTCCAGTGTTTTCTGCCTGTTCCACATCGGCCAAAAGGGCCATTCTTGAGAAATCTGCCTGTCCTGTATCGGCCAAGGAGGCTGTTTTTAGACTGTTTGTGTGTCCAGTATCGGCCAGGAAGGCCATTTATTAACCCCCTGTCTTCACTGCCTTTCATCAGCCCTTCGTCTCCTCCTATGCTGCCTATTCAGTGCATCATGGATCCACCTTGGGCTGAACGCTTGGTAATCTCTTGGATCTTACATCTTGGAGCAAATTTTCAAATAAGTACTATCTTTATAAGTAGACCGCTTTTGAAATTTAAACAACTACATTCTTGCGTGGAAAAACTCTTTACCACATTTCGTGAAAATGTATTTGGGTTTTCTCCACCATTGCCGCTTGTTGGTTGGTGCGAGATGCATTCTGGGACATATGGCCATCTCAAGTCTGCACAGGTCACTTCTCGATCCATCCTCGATCAAAGGGGCAGAGCAAAAACACATCCAGGGATTTGAACTGTACTTTTCTAGATGTGAACTTTGAAGTGGAATAGTACTTGGACAGCGACTGAAGACGTTTCACAAGTTCACAAGAACAAAAGTCCAGACAAGAATGCATATTGAAGTGGAAGTGAAGCAGTCAGTCAAGTTAACATTAATAAATGTAAATAAAATAAATAAAAAAGATCTTTTGTTATACATTTTGTAACAAGGGTAAACTGCCAGCTTGCAATACTACAACTGATGTCACGGGGTTGGTTGTCTTGCCTGAGTTCAATAGATACACGATAGAGAGACAGTTAAAAACAGACAGTGGAGGACAGATATAGTGAAAGATAAAGACAGAGACAGTGAGAGATGGAAACTTGAGAGTTGGCTTTTTTTCCCTGCTGCTGAGTTCACTTTAAAGCCTACATTTGGCTAATATGAAATATGTAAAACTTTATACAAGTCCTAAAGTTTGGTTGCTTTGCTACATTCAGGCATAGAAGCCCATTTCCACCATATATTTTTAAAAAATCATGCTTTGGTAAATCATAATTATGACATACAAAATCAAATGGAGGACATTAAAAGTCAAAATTATCAGAAAAATATCATTGTTATAACGTGATAATTATGACACATTTTGTACTGATTGATTTTGTTTCTCGTTGGTTATACGTTTTATGTCATAATTATAATTTTCTGTCTCTTATTATTTCAACTTTTTCTCATAATTTCGACTTTATTATGATTTACCAAAGGTTTTTTCTTTAATTATCTGGTGGAAATGGGATTCCATATTCAGAAGTTGTATAGATATGCAGCAAGCAACTTGTGCTAATCTAATGCCTTCTTGAATCCACAAGAGGGCAATGTAATACCACTGAATCTAGGATTCAGTGAGTTTCAAAAAGACAATAAAGTGTAAAAAATTAACTTCATATATTTAACTTTCTATATTATAATCTAGGAGAACATAATGTATTTTAATAGGGCCTCCAACATAGGAAATCAATATGACACTCAAAACAAACCTACTGAAAACGCATTCATCAATCCACACAATATTCATTTAATTCACAATCAATGTTATATCAATATTGTTTCATAATAAAAAACATTATCAGACTTATCTGAACACTTACAAAAAAGACGTACAAAAAAAGCACTTGGCCCCGGTCAGGAACAGCAAATGAAAAATATTCAGCTTTTTTATAATAGGCCTACTTGAACAAACTTAAAGTAGCCTATACATAAGTAATAAACAATAAATTAAATAAGAAAAAGTCTAAGTGAGAAAAAGTCTAAGTGTGTCTAAGCCTGCATGTGATAAAAACATATGTGGTGAAAAAAAAGCATGTGGTGTAAACATAATTCTGATTACATTGTGTAAACAGATGAAAGGAATTCTTGTCTGATTTACTAGACAGTTTCCTTTCCAATCTTTGAAGTCCAAGGAAGTTCTCACTACCCTCCTCCAGGAAGTGATGGTTTCGCACAATTTGGTCTGTGAATGGCATCTCTTCTGCTGTTGAAGAAAGAATTTCAGCATCTTTCACATCCTCATCTGGGACCAGCAGATTAATCTGGGATTCGTTGGCAAAGCGTTGGCAGCCAGTTTGGGAACATTTTAGGTGTCATCCATCTCCAGAAGCTGCTATTGTGTTCAGGATTGAATCAAAGTGGTATGATGGTGCATTTATCATGCAGGCAGGAAAAAATCTAGCCTTTGATGCAAAAACTGGGTTTATAGTGACCTGGTCAGGGATAGCCAGCTGGGCGGATGGCAGAAAGATGCCGCTGGGACATTTTCTGTCCTTTGAGCCATTTCTCTTCATCATGTTCCAGTGCATAAGGGTTGTAAATCACACGTTCAGTCAGAAACAAATCACACATACTTTGTTTGCACAGCAAATGCCTGAGGCCACTTGGAAAAGCACATACGGTTTTAGGACTGTTTTCTGGTTGCCAACAAGCTAAATTTATCATTGAGCCTTAAAGTGTGAAATCTTAATGTTTGTCTTTTATCTCCCGTCGTCTTAACGCTTTCAACAGAATTTTAACCACATTACCGTGGTGTTCTAGAGCGGCATAATCGAGTGGGCGTCTGCCCTCATTGTCATCTGTTTGAGCACCGTTGAGTACCAGCAGTGTCCATGCTGACTCGCCAGGCTCAGGGCGGTCCGGCCAGCCTCGTCCCGTCGCTCTACATCCGCCCAGCGCCCCAGGAGCAGCTGCATGAAACAAGTGCGCGTGCTAGGCTGTGTCAGTTCAGCGGCACACATTAACAGAGCGCGGCCGGTTTCGCCTTCAATCGCCACACACGCATTTACCGCGTCATCTCCCAAGGCCACAAGGATGAAATGGGCATGTTGGACCTTCCCTTCCCTCATAGCCTGCAGAAATATCCAGCTCCGTACCATAGCTCAGGGTGGTCTCCTGAATGCATATTATTAATATAATCAAATATATTCATATTTGTGTGCCACCCTCATGCAATATGGGTTGTGTCTTTCTGGACTTTTGACTGATCTGTGTGCTTAATAACGAACTGATTTGTGAAACAGGCCCTCAGGCGAGTCTCTCTCTCTCCATCTCTCTCGGCCCCTCCCTGCCCTGATTTCCTCTTTCCATAAACAACTCGATATTGCGTTCTGCAGTCCGTCACCATTGTTTGTTCTGTTCATATGTCCCATATTTCATGTGCTCTGATTCTCATCTCTTCAGGTGCGCGCTGTCTTCTTTCTGTGGCAGAGACTCACCGCTTGAGTGAGGTTGGCCATGTTTCCATGGTGACGGAGTGTCTGACATGAGCTGAAGAGTAACCGAGGGCAGAGAGCAGCTGTGTAGCGTAGCGTAGAGATAAATGGCCTAGCCTATACTAGCCTACATATTATGAATCTATAATATAGAATGAAAAAATATGATTTTATTAATAGGCTATACATAACTTTGCCAGCCTAAATTCAAACACATTTACAAATATTTTTTATGCAATATTTTAATTTCTAAAGATATTTCTCCACAATTTACCTTTAGATTCCCAGTTTTAATTGAATGTGTATTTGATTCATAGCTTTAGTTTTATCCTATTAAAACTGTTGTATGTTGAATCTATGATTTGTGTTTGTTAAAAATTACAGGACTAAAGTTTTTTTTAATACATTTCAATATTTAAAAATGTTGATGAATTAAATATGAGTTATATATACAGATGAGTATATATGAGTATATATATACACTCACCTAAAGGATTATTAGGAACACCATACTAATACTGTGTTTGACCCCCTTTCGCCTTCAGAACTGCCTTAATTCTACGTGGCATTGATTCAACAAGGTGCTGAAAGCATTCTTTAGAAATGTTGGCCCATATTGATAGGATAGCATCTTGCAGTTGATGGAGATTTGTGGGATGCACATCCAGGGCACGAAGCTCTCGTTCCACCACATCCCAATTGATTCATGCATTGTTATTCCAATAATTGTTTCTTGACTTTGTAATATTTATTCATGTGCATTACTTTACAAATATTTTAATTTAGCCTACTTTACAATTAGTTTAACTTTAATACATTTAGGTTTTATGTTTTATGTAGCCCCTCCAGCAATTTAAATAGATTTACTAACCCTCAAGTTGTTCCAAACCTTTCTTTCTTCTGTTGAACACAAAATAAGATACTTTTAAGAATATGGGTAACTGAACAGCTGATGGGCCCCATTGACTTTGAAAAAATACTATAGATATTGATTACTGAAATTCTTCAAAATATCTTTTGTGGAACAACTTGAGGGTGAGTAAATGATGACAGAATTTTCATTTTTGGGTAAACTATCCCTTTAATGGACCCCCAATTTTAATGGAAAACCTTGTTTTGCTGTGTAGTTTTAATCATTGTCTTTTATTTTTAATCAAACATTTGTCTGTATCGTAATGTTTGGGGGGGAAATTAAGAACTAACTTTTTTTTTCTTAATACAACATTAATAAATTAACAATACATTTAAATATTTATTTCAATTAAATCAATTCAACTTTTTGGGTCACACGTCAGACCGCAGTGCGAGCAGTAACTCAGGCCGGCAGGGGGCGACAACATGCCCGAACTCAATTATAACAGCTGACAGAAAATCACGAAGAAGTGTTTTGTTGTCATGGCGGTGTTTTAAACTGCCTGACACTTCCTATAAACACATTTTGAGTTTAGCGGCTCTTTACCAACTGGTTGTCATCTTAAAACATAATACCATGGATGTGCTTGTTTATTTACTGTGTTTTCGTGTGATTAAACCAATCCCTTTTTTTAATCGATCGGAACATTCAGTAGAGAATAACCGTTAGTTGCTCTGAGAAGGATTAGTTAGTCAAGCCGGATTGGTTTCATTTATTATTTCCATCAAAACAGCTCATAAATAAGATTTTATCAGTATGATTTCTGATTTCCAAAGGGGATCTGCTATGACCATTGGCGAACTGGGCCCTGTGAACCGTGAATGGATTAAAAAAGGCTCCTCTGTGTCTCAAATTGCTGGTCTGCAAACACAGGTACTGTACTGATGTAACACACACACACACATACATATACATATACATTATATAATACATATATATATGTATTGTCTAATATAATATTATGCTGCATGTTGTATCCTTGTGCAAACTTTTTTTTGATGTTGATGAACAAGCTTCTCCTTGATTCTCATTGGTTCTGATTCTTCTGATCACAGCTTCAGTTCAATAACATAGTAGCACCCAGTGTTCTTAACCGAGCCACCCGGGTGGGACCCCCCTCTCCCATCCTGATAGAGAAACTTATACCCCGTACAGAGAGGCAGGATGATATGGAGAGCTGCAGCAGCTCCTTGCGCCTCTCAGTCCTCTCAGAAGAGCGCCTGCAGGCTGCCGTCAGGCTCGCCAGGAGAGATCTGCGCAGGAAACGACAGGAATCCATCCGCTGTTCCTCACTTGAACCAGTGGAAAGATCCCCGATTACCAGCCCTGAAAGAAGCAACACAGATTACAGTCCTCATGTGGTCTACCCAAAGATGTCAGGTCCAAAGAAGCAAACAAAAAACAGTGATCAGGTGCTTCTTTATACTCCTCAGAAACCCAAAAGCCAACTTAAACAGGTCCAGACACCCACCAAAGACCCTGACCCAAGAGTCAATAGCAATGAACCTCAGCTCAGCCAGGAGATCCGTAAATTACAGAAGGAACTGGGCACATATGTTCAAAGGATAGAGCAGTTGGCTAATAAAGGTATTCTTAATATTCCTAGTCACCCAAATGGTATATTTTTTGCTTTTTAAGAGACTTGCATGTGGGGTTTTCTGCAGGACGTGTGGTGGAGGTTCTGGAGCCTGATGAGAAGCACAGGATGGAGATCCGGCGGCAGGAGCAGGCAACCCGTTCCGCACGTATCATTTATGTGTTACAACAGCAGGTCTGTAAGCACTGCAATTCACGCACACACTGGCTGCACAGTAATATTTAAGAGTACTAAAGAGAAATTTAAGCTGTCTTTTCACTATCTCTGATATGTGCATACGATTGTCACATTTCACCCCCAAGTGGCAGTCGCACAGAATTAGTTGTGAAGCATCCGTTACTCTCTGCTTAATCACCATGGTAAAATAAATAAATAAATAAATAATGAATGTACTATGAATAAATACACACAAAAACAAAAGACTGCCAATACATTTGAAAGAGAAGCACGGTAGATTTTTTTTAGAGCTAATTAATGTAAATAACTGTAAAAATAATAAATAATCATAAATAATAAAATAAAATAATAATAAAATAATTTTACTGCTAATTAATTTAAATAATTGTGTAATAATTATAAAATAATAATTTTAGATATTATTTACATTATATTATAATTATTCATAACTGCTCATTTCACAGAAATAGTTTTAAAAATGAATGTTTTAGTGCAAGAATCTTGGTCATTTTAACCTCACGTTTATATCCACACAAAAACCCCACGTTTATAGTTTTTATTAGAATACATCACATCCAGTGGCAAAAGTTCAAATTTTTCAAAGCACCTGACTAAACTGGATCTGAAAATTCTGCATACATACAGTTGCAAGAAAAAGTATGTGAACCGCTTGCAGAATCTGTGAAAATGTGAATAATTTTAACAAAATAAAAGAGATCATACAAAATGCGTTAATTTTTATTTAGTGCTGTATTAAATAAGATATTTTACATAACATTTTTTTTACATATAGTCCACAAGACAAAAAAATAGCTGAATTTGTTCAAATGACCCGTTCAAAAGTTTATGAACCATTGATTCTCAATACTGTGTGTCGTTCCCTGGATGATCCATGGCTGTTTTTTTGTTTTGTGATGGTTGTTCTTGAGTCCACTGTTTGTCCTGAACAGTTAAACTGCCCAATGGTCTTCAGGAAAATCCTTCAGGTCCTGCAAATTCTTCAGTTTTCCAGCATCTTTTTCATATTTGAACCCTTTCCAGCAGTGACTATGTTTTGAGATCCATCTTTTCACACTGAGGACAATTGAGGGACTCAAACACAACTCTTAAAAAAGGTTCAAACATTCACTGATGCTCCAGAAGGAAACCCGATGCATTAAGAGCCGGGGACAGTACTAAATAAAAAATAACATGCATTTTGTATGATCTCTTTTATTTTGTTAAAATTATTCACATTTTCACAGATTCTGCAAGCAGTTCACATACTTTTTCTTGCAACTGTATATAGACGACAAATCACGCAGCTCCTGTACTACTCTCCTTTGGAAATGAATGACTCTGGTCTGTCATTTGTCAGAGATGAAAAGCGACTTTTTAGATTTACAACAGGACTGATTTGTTGATCTTTTCAAGATTAAAGAGATACAGGAGGATCTAGACAAGCTCCGTTCCCAGAATGTCAAACACACCAAAAAGGTAACAAAGTTGATTTTTGCCCAACAAATCAATATCAGAAAGGTTTAATTTTGATTTTAGCTTGATTTTGAAGTGCAAGGATGAGACGGGGGCTTTAAATGTTTCTGTGGTTGTCTTCTCAGTCCAGAGCAATGGACAGACTGGCTGCTGCTCACCGGGGAGCTGTAAGAGCCATGCAGGTTTTTATCAACCAGCTGTCGGACCCTTCAGAGAGCAGAGTGCCCACCCACTGCAAAGAGCTGGGTCAGCTGATTCGCCAGCTCTCTCTCTGCTCAGCCAAAGTGCAGGTGGGACAAGGATCCGCCGTACCAGAGACAGCCCTCGACATCCTGCAGAAATTAGAGGTGATGAATTCAACACACACTATGTATAAATGCAAAAATGAATACAAAACCCTAATTTAATGGTGTGTTGTTTTTTATTCCTTAGACGCTTGACTCCGCACTCAGTAAGCAGGAGGCACCCAGAAAAAGAGATGTAGATTTGCAGATTGTCAACCCAGTGGAAAAGACTTCTAGCCGGGTCAGAGCCCGCAGCATGTCCCCTCTCCGTCCTGCCAGAGACCCAGCTGAGAGGACCTTACGAAGACCCCGAAAACCAGCTGCTGCAAAAAAGTCTGGTGGTGAGTTATGACGACCAAGGTGACGTTCATTTTTCAGAAAGCTTTTTGGTGTTGTATCTGTATGTACAGTGGCTCCAAAAAACAGTAGCCACACTTAAAAGTGTCTGAAATCAAAACAAGTGGCATTTATTTTATTTATTTTAAGCACAATCACACTTCTTAGAAACGTTCTAGTAGCTTTTATTTGCAGATTTTATTTTATTTTTAACATTTTTAAAAATATATTTTTTTATGTGACTAAACTGTCTAAAAATGTACAAATACTTATCTGCGCCACTGTATTTGAAAATAAAATCAATATTGAATGTTTTATTTCATGTGAAAGTGATTTGTAGAGTAAGCTTGGTTGTTCCCTGTGCAGGTATTTGATTTCAGGGTATTGCAAAAGAAAATCTACGATTTTTGTTAATGTCTGCAGGCAGCAGACTGCCAGGGAAATCCCACAAGACATCACAGGCATTGGTGAAGGAGCGCAATGAAGTTCTGAAGGCAGGGCTAGAGAGCCTCATGCATCATCAAAAACTCAGAGAGGCAGAAGCACAGAAACCCAACAAAACTACCAGTGCCATCAACCCAGACCATGTTAAGGTTTTTTCTTTTATTGTTAATTTATTGATGTTAGTTTTAGTTAGTTATAGTAGTACTTTACCACTATAGTATTTTAATGTGAGACACTACCATTCAAAAGTTTGGGGTTAGTATGTTTTTTTTTTTTTAGAAATTCATAATTTTATAAGGAGGCATTCAATTGGTCAAAAGTAGCAGTTAAACATTTATATTGTTACAAAAGATATCTCAAATAAATAATGTTCTTTTGAACGTCAAATAATCCTGAACAAAATGTATCATGGTTTCCACAAAAAATATTAAGCAGAACAACTGTTTTAAACATTGATAACAATACATTTTTTTGGAGCAGCAAATTAGAATGATTTCTGCAGAATCATGTGACATTGAAGACTGGAGCGATGATGCTGAAAATTCAGCTTTGCCATCACATGAATAAATTACATTGTAAAATATATTTAAATAGGAAACAGTTACTTAATAATTAATAATATTTCATAATATTATTGCAAATAAATGCAGCCTCTATGAGCAAAAAAACGTAACAACCCCAAACATTTTTACGATAGTGTATGTTTAAAGATATCTTGTTTTTGATGATTTGTAATGAAAGTATTCAAAAAATCTAAATGATAAAAGACACTATGCCTCAAATTCAGCAGGCGGGTCATCTTTGTGATGCCAGCTTCCAGCAGCCCACTGTCTCATCCCGACTGAGAGAAAACCAGGTACCCCAGAAAGAGGCCACTGTGCCTTGGATGCCAACATCTCCTCACTCTCCTCCTCGCCCACGGTCAGTACATCCAGCCTTTTTATCTATTACTTATTCATATTTGTCTTGCACACAAGGCTTGACATGCTTGCACCAGGGTTCCCACTCGTCCTGGAAAACCTTGAAAACCTGGAAAATTGATGTCAAATTTTCCAGTCCTGAAAAACACATGGAAAATTAGAGAAAATGTTCTGGAAAATCTTGTTGATGTCCTGGAATTTTTTATTTTATTTTATTTTTTAAGTTTTTCTTTAGCTGAGTAAAGAGTTTATCACTGGCCCAAACTATTACCGCTAGTTGCAGAAAGTGCGATGTTCAGGAATGCTAAGTTTTGACACGTGAGAGTAGTATTTTCAATGCTGATGTTTAGTCTTGTGTTGCCACTTGCAGCAGTTAGATAATCAGCTACCTAATCACATAATTGTAATATAAACTTGCAATTGCGAGTTATAATGTCAGAATTGAGTGATATAAACTCGCAATTCTGACTTTTTCTCACATTGCGAGTTTATATCACAAAATTCTGCCTATATTTTGCAATTTTGACTATAACACAGTTGAGTTTATATCTTGCAATTCTGACTTTTCTCACTCCACTCCAATTCTGAGGATAAAAGACTGACTTTTTTCAGAATTGTGTTTATATAACAATTATGTAAACTTGCATTTGCAAGATAAAGTCAGAATAGCGAGATAAAGTCACAATTACCTTTTCTTTTCTTTTTATTCTGAGGCGTAAACAAGCTAGTAGTCAATGTATGATTAAGAGCTCATATTAAAAACTGTTTTTATAGTTAAGTCATGGCAATAAACTGTCTTAGAGAGCAATATTTGGCATGATCCTTGTCTTTTATTCCTGTCGTAGTAAAATGTCCTGGAAAATGATCGCTGAAAAAGAGTGGGAACCCTGTTGCCCTGTTGTGTTTTTTAGTAAAATGTATGTATATACACATGTGTAGAGCTGTGTCTAGCCGACCAGAGCCCAGATGTCTGTTCTCACCTCAAAAGAGTCCTGTAAAGCAGAAGCCACAGACCAATTCCAGTATACAGCTCAGTCCTTCATCACATGATAGGAAACAAACCCAAAATGAAGCCCTCAGGTATGTCAGGAACCCTCTCTTCCAGATATTTAAAAAATATCTCTGGAGTTTCCAATGAAATAAAAATATAATTTCAAAATAATTATGACTGGGCACAGTTTATCAGTCAATCATTATCAGTCTGATCCTCAACTGTGAGATGCCCATGCTTGCTGTTGAGTATGTGACCGCAGTAGATGTTCATGGGTGTGTATGTTTATTTGCAATAGGCAAGCCTGGTTGGACCGGGTGACTGCAGACAGACTGAGAGAAATGAATCATCTGAGTAAAGAAGAGACTGACCACATTAACAAACGCCGGTACAACAGCAGCTGCTTCATTATTATAGTTAACCACTGGTTCAATGAACTGTGCACACAAAAAATTAATTATTATGCTTTTAATTTAGTTAACTAAAATGAGCTCATGCAATGCATTTCTTGAACATTTTGCCGCTGAATTTAATTGGGTGCAATCAAAATGGAAGTTGACAATCCATTTACATTGGGGCTACTTGAATAATGATGTATGGAAATCCAGATCTACAGATCTAGACAAACTAGCTGGAAATTATTATTTTTTTTTGTTGTCTCAAATCATCCGTCTGTGTAGTTCATTTAACTTAATAAATATACCACTAAATTTAACTTTTTTATTTTTTAATGTAGTATGCTAGTATTTTTTTTTAATACATCAGTCCTTTGCATGTAGTAGGCATAACTAAATGTTAGTAAAACAATTTTTTTGAAAGTTTTCCTAAATTTTTGAGTGCGTGTTATCATTGATGTGTATGTGGGCATGGTAGGATCACAGTGGGCTCGCCGACACAATGGGCGGATAAAGCTGAGTGGGCCGCTAAAGAGAGAATTCAACCTTTGTTGGATCGAGCACAGGTAAACGCATACATTTTTTTTTTTCTTTCTTTTTAAAAAAATAATGTCTGACATAGTGGGCCCTATTTTAACGGTCTGAAGCGCATGGTGCAGGTGCACTTAGGGTGTGTCCGAATCCACTTTTGCTAGTTTAACAAGGGAAAAACGATCAGTGCGCTAGGCGCATGTTCCAAAAGGGCTGTAGTCTCTTAATGAGTCATGGGTGTGTTTTGGGTGTAACGTGCAATAAACCAATCAGAGTCTCATCTCCCATTCCCTTTAAAAGCCAGTTGCGCTTGCACCATGGCGGATTCGCTATTTACACGGCGGAATTTGCGTATTTGAATACGCTTCTACAGAGAGGAATCCTTTTGTTTTTAATATTTAAAAATGTTTGTGTGCTCCTGCACGTCCCTGTGTGTAATAAGCAGAGTGTACACGCGTTGTGCACCTGCCTATAGGCGCATATTACTAATGCACCCTTTAAATAACACAAAGCGCAGGCGTTTTCAGTTGCTTCAAAATAGCAAAGCGCCAACAATGTGCCTGAACACACCTTGTTTTCAGACCATCGTTTTCAGATGGGCACGACTGCATTTGGTATTCAAACAACATGCTGCTGGACGTGAAAATGATAACTGCGTCGGGCTGAAACTAGTAAAAAACACTTGCGTCACGCCTGCCGTCGCATTTAGCCGTGTGTATGATAGGGCCCAGTGAGTCTATCAGCAGGAGATTTTAGAGTGTACCATTGGACCATTTCCCCCCAATATTTTTATGTTCTTCCCCTCAGGCATGTTGTGAACAGCTGTTGTGCATGTATGTTGGCATTGATGTGAATAGACAGTCATTTCTTTCTTTCTGTCTCATACTTGTACGGCAGGTGGTTGAAGCAGGAAGTGACACTCTCAGAGAGCGACTGAAGGTTGCAGATAAGGTGAGAAACTCACACTTACTTTCACTCTCGTTTTCCTGGATGAGCACTGAGACTTTTCAATCTATATTCAATTTACAAAAGTTCACATAAAAAAGAAAATGTGAGAAGGATTTATTTGAACATTTTTACCTCTTAAGCAACAAATAAAAATATCTGTACTACACTGTGCTGTGTTGTAAATGCTGGCAGCCAGGGGATGTCCTGAGCGAAGCTCTTCTGGATGATCTTCTAGAAGACGCAGCTCAAGCTCTGTGGGTGACTGAGAGGCAGCAGGTGGCCGAGACTGATGCTGAGAGGCAGCTGCAGGGCCCCACATTAGAGAGCATGTTGCTAAGGATGGAAGAGATGGAGGTTAGTGTGTAGGAGCTAAAGATACTGTAGATTTTAAGATTTGTGACTGACTGGACTGATGCCATGCCATGTAATGTAATGGATTGAACTTAATATTTTTTATTTTATTATTGTTGTTGTTATTATTATTATTTTGTTGTTGTAATTATTATTATTATATAAAAAATAAATGGTTAAAAATAAAAAAGTTATAACAATTATAATATGAAATTAATATTATAATTATTATATATAAATAAATGATTAAAAACATTTAAAATAGTAATTTATATTTAGTAATTTACTTAAATTTTTATTATTATTATCATTATTAGTAGTAGTTTTTTTTTCCTGGAGGAAAAACTTGATATTTTCTTTGCATCATTTTGATTGGGTCAAAAAAATAATAAACTGAAGTATTAAATCGCCTGTCACACAAAGCTCTATTTTGTTACTCAGAGAGACCAGGAAGATGTGCGTCGACGCTTTGCTATGATCTCATACTCAGACCCTCTCATTTGGGAAAAAGGCACAGGTGAGACACAGGACCCACACAGGCCATTCACATTCATAGTAGACAGTAAAGGTCTGTTCACACAGAGGACGGTAACTATCAAGATAGCGATAAAGGTATAGTTCTAAAAATCGTTCTCAATATTAAAGAATAGCAGAGTTCACACCACAGCTGTAACGAGAATGGCACAGTGAAACGATATAATTGGAATCACTTTTAGAACTATTTTATCCAGCTGATAAATGCACTTATGCACTTATAATAAACAGAACGATATCGTCCACTGTTGTGGATGCTAATATAGTTATCTTTGTTGGTGTGAACGGGCCTTAAGACTGACAAAAGTAGTTATCAGTCTCTGCATCTCCACACTTTGTCCCTGGAGAGAGAGACAAGTATGTGCTCTGCATTATGTTTGGCTGACATGACAGTGATATCCACCAGATGGCAGCAGTGTAACATGTCCTGTATGTTGCAGACGCTCCAAGGAATATTTCTAGCTCCAGGCCAGCCTCTCCTCAGCCGATCCGACTGACGAAACCAGTCCTGAAGGCACCCGGCACGGCCGACATCCTCCTGCAAAAGCCAGTGGAGACTGGGTGAGTGACTGTCGGCTGATTTTAGAGTGTATTGACTGCATATATGCCAGGCACATTTCGATCAGTCACAATTTAATCAGTCTTCACTTGAATTTGCAGAAGAACAGCACATTGACCAGTGTTTTTTGCACTGCAATATCTGTCTGTTTAGGGAGAATTCAATAACAGCCACAAGGAAATCAGAATCTAAAAACTCTCTCTCCCTCTGCCGCCTCCTTCTGTAGTTCTGCCAAGAGAGAGCGGGAGCCTCGCTTCTTTCTGCCCAAAGCTTTGGCAGCAGCTGTGGCTCAGTAAATGAATGAGGAAAATAAAAGAATAAATAGGGACAGTCTTGAGGGCGTGAGAGTTGCCTAAAGTGAGAGAGATGAGAAATTTAGTGGAACAGGTTCAATAGATGCATTAGAAGATTAAAATGCTTTCTCCTCTTCGGCTTCAGCTCACAGTGAGGCCCTTCAGCTCTGTGAACGCAGTGTAAACATTCAGCCTCCACTTTCTTTTCCTCTCTCAACATAGGAGCACAATGTCTAAACAAACTTCAAAGCACCATCTCATGTCTAATCTCAGGGAATCACAGCAGTGTCTACAAGGCTTTCAAGTGTGCATTCGGTCTGCTACATATTGACAAATGATCAGCTCACCTTTCAATAATTTATATTTGCATTCATTCATGTAGCAAATGCTTTTATCAAAGCGACAACAAACAAATCATTCTGTGTGCTGCAATACAAAGTTTCAAATGTACAAACTAGTATAGAGATGTAAGTGTGACAGTAAAGAGTAGAGAGCATACAGTATGTGTAATAGTATATACTGTATATACTGTATTTCCTGTGCTGCTTTTCCTATCGCTGAGTTGTTCAAAATGACTCACAAACACTTGAGTTTCTGAATCAGTCACATTTCTGTCACTGAATGACCTCACTCTCCTGAATATTTATTGGTAGGTGCTAATATATTTTCTTTTATCTATCGACTTTGGTGAAATGACAGTCCAATAAGCTAAAAAAAACCTACATATTCATTGGGTGGACATTTTTTCCACAGCAAATTATTACAAAATCTATAGCACAAGAGCTTGCACATGTGAATATAATATACAAATATTTTATATATATACATATACACTCACCTAAAGGATTATTGGGAACACCTGTTCAATTTCTCATTAACGCAATTATCTAATCAACCAATCACATGGCAGTTGCTTCAATGCATTTAGGGGTGTGGTCCTGGTCAAGACAATCTCCTGAACTCCAAACTGAATGTCAGAATGGGAAAGAAAGGTGATTTAAGCAATTTTGAGCGTGGCATGGTTGTTGGTGCCAGACAGGCCGGTCTGAGTATTTCACAACCTGCTCAGTTACTGGGATTTTCACGCACAACCATTTCTAGAGTTTACAAAGAATGGTGTGAAAAGGGAAAAGCATCCAGTATGCGGCAGTCCTGTGGACGAAAATGCCTTGTTGATGCTAGAGGTCAGAGGAGAATGGGCAGACTGATTCAAGCTGATAGAAGAGCAACTTTGACTGAAATAACCACTCGTTACAACCGAGGTATGCAGCAAAGCATTTGTGAAGCCACAACACGCACAACCTTGAGGCGGATGGGCTACAACAGCAGAAGACCCCACCGGGTACCACTCATCTCCACTACAAATAGGAAAAAGAGGCTACAATTTGCACGAGCTCACCAAAATTGGACAGTTGAAGACTGGAAAAATGTTGCCTGGTCTGATGAGTCTCGATTTCTGTTGAGACATTCAGATGGTAGAGTCAGAATTTGGCGTAAACAGAATGAGAACATGGATCCATCATGCCTTGTTACCACTGTGCAGGCTGGTGGTGGTGGTGTAATGGTGTGGGGGATGTTTTCTTGGCACACTTTAGGCCCTTTAGTGCCAATTGGGCATCGTTTAAATGCCACGGCCTACCTGAGCATTGTTTCTGACCATGTCCATCCCTTTATGACCACCATGTACCCATCCTCTGATGGCTACTTCCAGCAGGATAATGCACCATGTCACAAAGCTCGAATCATTTCAAATTGGTTTCTTGAACATGACAATGAGTTCACTGTACTAAAATGGCCCCCACAGTCACCAGATCTCAACCCAATAGAGCATCTTTGGGATGTGGTGGAACGGGAGCTTCGTGCCCTGGATGTGCATCCCACAAATCTCCATCAACTGCAAGATGCTATCCTATCAATATGGGCCAACATTTCTAAAGAATGCTTTCAGCACCTTGTTGAATCAATGCCACGTAGAATTAAGGCAGTTCTGAAGGCGAAAGGGGGTCAAACACAGTATTAGTATGGTGTTCCTAATAATCCTTTAGGTGAGTGTATATACTATACTTATAACTATATATAGAGATGGATGGATAGATGTTATCATACAGTGCTGCAGTGTTGGGAATTTGTTCACTGGTCTCAGGTCAGTGAGCATCATGCTTCACTGACTCTCTTTGTA
This sequence comes from Rhinogobio ventralis, assembly GCA_039654625.1. Classification (NCBI taxonomy): domain Eukaryota; kingdom Metazoa; phylum Chordata; class Actinopteri; order Cypriniformes; family Gobionidae; genus Rhinogobio; species Rhinogobio ventralis. Next base: position 20,823,263 of record CM077199.1, read on the forward strand.
AAAAAAAATATGGCACCAACTTCAATCTGGAACCGGTACAGATAGAGAGGACAAGGCACTGTAGTCCTTTTATAGTAATATTTGTGTTACAATACCTCTGCATGTAAACGGCCAATTAACATCCCAGACGGTAACCATACGGACTAATTAGGCTCACTTGAAGATTTGTTTATTCTCCCCATATTCCAGTGCACTTACTATGGGTATTTGGGCAATGGATGTCACAGGCTGCTGAGAATCGAGGCTGTGTGGGTCTTGGGTACCCTCACTGCCCTGATCTGAACCTTTGTTTGGATTTATTTATCCTTAGCTAGTCACTTAATGCTGGCAGAAAACACTGGCTCTGAAATGTCACTGCACGAGGAGGCTGTTCTTTTTATGTTGTCTGTTGAAACATGAGCAATGACTATGACAGCGATCAAGACCCCTCTGAAGAAATCCAGTGAGCTGCAGTGACTGAAAGAGATACAGGGATCAAGGGTCTATCAGTTATACTGGCAGTTGTCTAGGAGAGAAATCACATAAGGATTTTGAATGTATTTGAAAGGATGCATTTATTTGATTGAAAAACAGTCATTTTGTGAAATGTATTATTGCCATTTTAAATAACTGTTTATTATTGTAATGCATTTTATTCCTGTGAAGCTGAATTTTCAGCATTCATTACTTCAGTCTTCAGTCACATGATCCTTCAGAAATCATTCTAATATGCTGTTTTGGTGCTCAAGAAACATTTCAATTTCTTTTCAGTTGTGCTGCTAAAATTGTTTGTGGAAACTGTGATACAATTTTTTCAAGATTCTTTGGTGAACAGAAAGAAAAGCATTTATTTGAAATGTATTAGTGCATCCAGAACTCATCCTGACTGAAATGCTGTGACAAAAGCTGTGCATAAACAAATGCCCACAAACCTCAATAAACTGAAGCAACGTTGTAAAGAAGAGTGAACCAAAATTCCTCCAGAATGATGTGAGAGACTGATAAATCATGCAGAAAATGATTACTTCAAGTTATTGCTGCTAAAATCTACAGGCAATTGAATAATAGGGTGTCCTAACTTTGTCACCCATGGTTTTTCCATGGTTTATTTTTGCTAAATAAATAATGACACCGTGTAATATGTCATGTGTTGTTGTTCATCTGAGGTTTCATTTTCCAAATTTTAAGACCTGCCAAGCACTAGATGATTTTTTTTTATTATGTCCTGATACAGAAAACCATTCAATTCAATAGGGTGTCCTAACATTTTCACATGACTGTAGTTTAGATATAAAAGTGTAGTATTTATTTTCACAATATGTACATACACAAGCTCTTGAGTTGTGCTATACATTTTGAAATGATTTTATGCATTTGAAATGCTTTTTTTTTTTTTTTTACATATTGGATTTTAATTTTACCTATGTAAATAGATAAAAAGCAGATACATTTGATAAAGGACACTTGGAATGTACATTTTGTAATATTTCTATAATAATTCATTTTGATCATAATGATCATTTTGTAATGATTGTATAACTTAACAGAAATGCCCAATTTTGCATGGAAAAAGTTAGTACACCTGTCCTTTTTAGTCACTACATCAGGTGCATCAGTTAGTTAAAATCAAGTACAAATTTGTTGAACCACATTAAAGAGTAAGGGCTAAATTTTTTCCCACAACACTGTAGTTTGTAAGTATACAAAGCAAGTTGTATTACACTCAGTGCTATCACCTTACTCTTGACATCACTTCAGGATCCCTGTCTGCTAATTAAAAGTTGCCAGCTGGCCAACTAATACAATATTTTATTTCTTTGACTTAGGAAATTGCCGTCACCAAAAGCTTTTTGCAACTTATTCTCGACTAATCCATCCAAAAGAAGTGTCCATATCTGCCTTCGTCCTGCTCGCACAGTATAATGAAAACTTGGCAACCGCTGCTCATTTAAAAGCCACATAAAAGGACATTACACTCTTGACCAGAAAGTTACAGTCAATCTACTCATCAGCTGTCTCTTAATGCCATTTATTCTTCCGGCCTCCGTCGTTAATTCTCTCCTGATGTTACAGTTATATATACTGGAATCAACTTAATGGTTCAATCAAACTCTCAGTGAGCATTTAACATCCTTTTTGCAGCTTATTTACATCAGAATGGACTGTTATTGGGCGGATGTGGCAGAGAAAGATAAAACTCATGGAAAATGAATTATGCAAAGCATTATGGTAATTACTCAGCTTTTAGTACAGCAACTAAAGGCCAAGGCCGAACAGGATTTATGATGGGAAACCAGTAAAATGTTATTTGCGTATGAAATGTGCCACTAGAGGGGGCTTTATGGCGGTGTAGCAGATGCTCATGGGAGGTAATTTAAGGAGCGGATATTGGGCCTTGATGTTGATTAGCATGAAGAGCTTATTATTTGTTGTCTAATCTCTGATTACCTGTGAAGGCAACACACTGTTTGAAACGGAAACACTGTGGAGTTTGTAAATGACACACAAACTGATTTGGGATTTATACTCTGATTCAGAAGGCTGCACACAGTTAATTTATCACTACTAAGCTGGTTGCAAAGAAGCAATGTGTGTCCTTACTCCAGCACAATAGAGTGCTGTCCGTGTGGCTTTGCTTTTTAGCTGCTTATTATTATTTCAAGAACCACTTTGGCTTGAGAAAAGGGGTGTTAGAGGACCGGGGGAGAAGCTAAAAAGCTCTGCTGGAGCATAATCAATCATCGTGCCCGATTTATAATGAAACTCAATACATGTGTTTGCTTCTCGTTTTTTTTCCTCCCTCTGTGATTTGTTTGGATTTTTTATATCAGTGGATTGTAGAGTCAAGTGTCATTTGATGCAGCAGTAAAAGCATCCAACAGACCAATCTGTGCACTGAAATCACCAGACACTCCTCTTCCATTCTAGTGCGCTCCTTCAGCATCAATACTTCAAACAATACACAGATAGAGAGGATGTCACTAATGTGGATTCTCATGTAAAAGACTAATTTTGCACCATTTTTTTTTTCTGTAGGTTGATATTTCAATTTAACATAAAATGGCATTTGAAACATTGAACTGGATTTGATTTTATCCATCTTATCCATCTTGCATTGAGTAAAAGTGGGCGTTACATACAAGTGTTACAGGTGGCTGTAGAGGAGAGGTTGAAAAATAAGAAGTCATTTCAGAGATGTAGCAAGTTACTACATTTTGGAAAATTACAAAGGCAAAAATTGTTTTGTTTTTGTAAAGTATGCATTCAGCAAGGAAACAATAAATTGTTCAAAAGTGACAGTAAAAACATTTATAATGTTACAAAAGATTTCTATTTCAAATAAATGCTGTTCTTTTGGACTTTCTTTTCATTAAAGAACCATTTTGTTTCCACAAAAATATTAAGCAGTTAAACTGTTTTCAACATTGATAATAATAAGAAATGTTTCTTGAGCACCAAATCATAATGATTTCTGAAGGATCTTGTGACACTGAAGACTTTTCAGGAATAACTTACATTTTGAAATATATTGAAATAGAAAATAGTTCTTTTAAATTGTAATAATATTTCATAAGATTACTGTTTAACTGTATTTTTTGATCAGATCAATGCAGCCTTGGTGAGCATAAGAGATGTCTTTCACAAACATTAATGTTTTGAACGCTAGTTCAAACCTTAAATATTACAATCTGTGAACAAAGCAAAAACCTAATTACTATAACATTTCTCCTCAGAAATCATATTCTCTATTTAACTCTAATGTTCTGCAAAACAAAAAACACAGTATTTTTTTTTAAATAAGATATTAAGTCAGTATTGCATAAGATCTTGGTTTCATACAATATATCATTTTCTGTGTTTATTTTTTTTCTTAACTCATTGTCAAATAGCTGCTTCTTGTTTCTTCTTCTAAGTATAAATGTAACTAAATTTAGTGAGATCTATTCATGAAACAAGAAAAAAACATTTTCCCACATAAACTTTCACTGAATGAGGTTTTCTAATGCGGGAGTATCAGGACCAGAATCATAAAGGAGTGATAGTTCATAAGTGGTGATATCTTCTAATGTCCTGTGTCTACATCCGCCCAAAAAACTCAGTAGAGTGACCAACACATCTAAGAGAGTGTCTGATCCCCCACTTCTCATTCAAAGCTCAAAGAGATCAATGCAGAGCTCATGGTGAGGCTGCCTCTTTCGGTTTGATCTTCATTCTCTGTTCTCTAACCTTTTAATTCATACCGCCATGTCTCTTTATTTTTCTCCATCTAACCTTGTCTGGCTAATCTCCCTCTCCCTGTCTGACTCCTCGATTGTAACCTTGCTGCTGGTGATGGCCCTCTCACTGGATGAAAAGCAGCAAACTAGAGCCCTTTAGCTTTATTGGTTTTGATCTCTGGCTTCTGAATATTGATAGAGCATTGGTCATCCAGAATCTCATCCACTGACTTTTACACGTCTCATTTCTGTTTGTACAATCTTATTACAGCTGTCTTTCACCATTTCACTGCCTTTTATCTTTAACTGAACAACCAGTCTGTATTTATTTAGATTCAGTGATTTTATTCAGTTGAATGATTTATGAGATTGATTCAAACTTTTTGTTAGACATTTTGTTTGTGAATCGGACTACACTGGTTGACATTTTTCAGCCATTTAAAAGCACAGCATGATACATATATTTATAATATACAAAAAATAAATTGTATTAATAAAATGTATCTATTTATGTATAAGGTATTTATTTATTTAAAATAATGAATAAAAAAAATGCATATGAACAACCACTCTGTATTTATTTGGATTCTGTGATTTAATTTGTCAAAATGATTAAAATTAGTTTGCTGAATTTTTCATTGAAAGAACTGAAGAGTCATTGACTTGTGAATCAGATTACACTGGTTGCGCAGTCTGGTTGTGAAAATATAAATTTCTGTAAATGTGTTAACATTCTCTGTGAAGAATTTCACTAGATGGTGCTTTACCCTACTTTTAACCTGCTAAATACCCTTCAGGCATGCCGTGGCACTGGAGAAGTGAAAAATTCACACTTGTTTGTTTTTTTTTATAGGCGTTAACTTCTACCCTGTTGTTATTAGCTTCCTCATTGTTGATTAAGCTTCCCTAAGAAAAAAAGTTCTCCTAACATCTCTCTTGTCTCATGCTACCTGCCAAACACACTGGAGCGTGTTCACAAGTCAGCCCAGCATTGTGTCTGCTCGTATAAATCACACTGCATTTTTTTTTTGTTGTGACTGCTAGAGCTTGTGTTGAAAGGAGGAAAGGGAGAAATTTTGGTCATTATTCTTTGCTCTCCACTGTGCCTTGCCAAGCTTGTTTTGACAGAAGAAGCCTGAAAAGCCTTTGCCCATTTCACTGTGCATGTGCATACTCGTTTTTACATCTTACATAACTGCATGTATGTTAATTTCTTTTAGAACCTCGTATGACCTTTTCTTGCTTAAATGACTTCAGAGCCAAATGAACAGAAGGGACGCCTTTTAATTTTAATGCCTTAATTAAGTGCTTACCTTGACCGTCCTTTCACCCGTTTTTGTTCGCACTGTGCAACTGCTCGAAGTTTGACATTATTCTCCCAGCCATTGTGAATTCCTTACTTCTCTAGAGTGCCACAGCACGCTTGAAACGCTTAAGGTAGCTGTTAGCCAGAGCGGTATTCTATTAGCCGCACAAAGAGGCGCCTTGCGGGAGCGGTAAAGGGGAAGTGATTGCACAATAGCAGCACTGGCCCCCATAATATTCCATTAGAAAATAAATGGCCCTTGTGCGCTTTTGGTGGCCTTGCGCTTTAAGTGTCTAGACTGAGCTTGCGTCCAATATTTCTATTAAAGGCAACCTAGGAGTTGTGAGGTGTTTCTTACTTCTGCTGCTAAATGGGGCCTGATTAACACCAAGTGTACCCAATGTGGTCCAGATGAGTGCGCTGAGCTCACATGGAAGTGATCTGAGGGAGGACTTGAGATGCTTACATGAGTGCTTTTGATTCCAGATTTAGCACCACCTAAATCAAATTTGAATATTAATTAATTGAGTATTAATTTGTTGTGACTGTGCCTGGATCACTCTTTAATTCCCTTAAAAGTATGGTGGTCTGAAGCATGAATAGATCTTACTGATGTTTCTTTTTGGACATAATGAGCTAATTGGAAATTATTTTGACCATGTTTGAAATAATTAAGATTTTTTAATTTTTTAAAAAAAAGAAGTCCCAGCATATTAGTATAATTTCTCAAGGATCATGTGACAGTGAAATGCCATCACAGTAATAATTATATATTAAAATAGAAAACCAATATTTTAAATTATAATAATATTTCACAATATTAGGGTTTTTACTGTATTTATTTTAAAACTGCAGCCTCTGTGAGCATAAGAGAATATATATATATTTAAATATGTATATTCATAGGTACTGTAATCAGATTAATACAGAGTAAAAATGACACACTGTGCCGTCTTTGGTGTAGGCTTTGGTGTAGGAACGAGTAAACCTGAAAAAAATTTCTGTTGCTTTTAGAGGCACACGTCTAAAATGTATATGACCTTTATGAAAGAGAGAGCAAAAAGCATGAAAAATAATTTTTTCTTTCTTTGTTTACAGGGTTGCATCATACACTTCAATGCTAGATGAGGAATGTTTAACTCTAAATGACCCCAGCCATTCAGTCTCAGCTGCAGGAGAAAGGACACAAGGGGCTTACCTGACTGTGCCGCCCAGCATGCAGAGGAGTATCCAGAAATACAGGGAGAACCATGATGCCTTCCTGTGCCTGGTCTCACATGAGGCTCTGGGGAGCTTCAATCCCTGGGCAATAGCAGACAGGTTTGAATCTAAGGATTTTTTTTTTAATAAAACATATCAATCAACACTAAAATGTGGAAAGAACTGCTGAATCCTATATCCTCATTCCTTAACTTTTTATGGCTACTCTATTAGATTAGAAATAATAGAATGTCTTTGCTATGTATTTATTCCTAATCATTAATATATATGTGTGTATATATATATATATCGATCAGGCATTATGACCACTGACAGGTGAAGTGAATAACACTGATTATCTCTTCACCTGTTAGTGGGTGGGATATATTAGGCAGCAAGTGAACATTTTGTCCTCAAAGTTGATGTGTTAGAAGCAGGAAAAATAGGCAAGTGTAAGGATTTGAGCTAGTTTGACAAGGGCCGAATTGTGATGGCTAGACGACTGGGTCAGAGCATCTCCAAAACTGCAGCTCTTGTGGGGTGTTCCCGGTCTGCAGTGGTCAGTATCTATCAAAAATAATCCAAGGAAGGAGCAGTGGTGAAAGGGTCATAGGCGGCCGAGGCTCATTGATGCACGTGGGGAGCGAAGGCTGGCCCATGTGATCGATCAAATAGACAAGCTACTGAAGCTCAAATTGTTCAAAAAGTTAATGCTGGTTCAGATAGAAAGGTGTCAGAATACACAGTGCATCACAGTTTGTTGCGTATGGGGCTGCATAGCCGCAGACCAGTCAGGGTGCCCATGCTGACCCCTGTCCAGCGCCGAAAGTGTCAACAGTGGGCACGTGAGCATCAGAACTGGACCACGGAGCAATGGAAGAAGGTGGCCTGGTCTGATGAATCATGTTTTCTTTTACATCACGTGGATGGCCGGGTGCGTTGCTTACCTGGGGAACACATGGCACCAGGATGCACTATGGGAAGAAGGCAAGCCGGCGGAGGCAGTGTGATGCTTTAGGCAATGTTCTGCTGGGAAACCTTGGGTCCTGCCATCCATGTGGATGTTACTTTGACACGTACCACCTAGCATTGTTGCAGACCATGTACACCCTTTCATGGAAACGGTATTCCCAGGTGGCTGTGGCCTCTTTCAGCAGGATAATGCGCCCTGCCACAAAGCAAAAATGGTTCAGGAATGGTTTGAGGAGCACAACAACGAGTTCGAGGTGTTGACTTGGACTCGAAATTCCCCAGATCTCAATCCAATCGAGCATCTGTGGGATGTGCTGAGCAAACAAGTCCGATCCATGGAGGCCCCACCGTGCAACTTACTGGACATAAAAGATCTGCTGCTAACATCTTTGTGCCAGATACCACAGCACACCTTCAGGGGTCTAGTGGAGTCCATGCCTCGACGGGTCAGGGCTGTTTTTGCAGCAAAAGGGGGAGCAACACAATATTATAATGGTCATAATGTTATGTATTATGTATTATGACCTCAATTTTTTCCACAGTGCATGGTTTCTAAACTAAAACATTTTGACATATTTATGGCTTTCTCTGCATAGTAAACTTGCTTGGTAGCTCATCTGGTATATCATTGCACTTGTAATGCAATAAAAGAGCTCAAAGACTTGTAGACGCATGCTAAAATGGCATGGTTACTTTAGAAAATGAATTTTCATTTCACATTTGCTCTTGTTAACACTATTTGAATACTGGTTACTGGACATTTCAGTTTTTTGGTAGCACTTTATTTTACAGTCTTGTTCCCTATGTACATACTCTGTACTTATTATTGTCATAACAGTAACTGGGTTCTAACACTGAACCTACCCCTAAACCTAACCTTAACCCATGTAGTTACCTTATATTACCCAATTCTGGGTACACTGTAAGTGCACGTACTGCAACCCAGTTTTAAGTGTTGTGAAATCTGCAAGAAATTTTATATTTTGCAGAAATTACTCCACAGGCATGTTTTTCCAATAAGCCTGGGTTGGAAAAGGATTTTGCATGACGTTTTGTCATTTAGCTGCCAAATTTAGTCAAGAATACCCTAATATACATTTATTTGCCATTATTATTTTAAGCAGTGACTTCAGTAAACAACTGAACTATGTGTGTATGGAAGCTGCAGTGTGCATGTGGCCCATAGACATCTAACCTAAATTAGCTCTTACTCTTTCAGCACTGATATCTGCAATTTCCTGACATATTTTCATTATGATTTTGCTTGTGCTTAAGACACGTTCCTGGATGTATAAACACTAAAAGCTCAGCTTTTCTATTTGCACCCAGAGCAACAGCAGATTAGTCATAAGCCCCAGCGTGTTTCCCACAATGACACAGCTAGTAGGAGTTGAGATTGTTTACAGCCTCTCGGCTATAATGATCCTCGCACATGATGCCATTTTAAATGTAAATATTAGCTCTGTTTTTTGATGGGTGCTAATATAGAGCGTGCTCCTGTGCAAATGAGTGTCTTTGTTGTTCCACTAGTGCTCCTGTACGCCCACCCCACCATTAGCATACTTAACAGAATTTTTAAGTTGGTGCAATGCGGTGGATATTTATCAAGTCCTTCTAGTCCACAGAGAGCACACTTTTAACAGCGGTGGGAAGAGGAACACAAAAACCAAAATCTGATCCTAGAGCTGAGGTCTCATTTGTCAGACTTGATCCTTGCACCATGGGCTGTGTGGGTGGTGAGAAGAAATGTTGCAGAAATAATTTACGTAAGCAAGAAAGTAAGGAATTGTGCTGCAGCTTGAAAAAAAAAGAGTTATTGCACAGATATACAAAGAAATTGAGGGTCTATTTTTTGCAGAGGTCAGTGTAGCACCATAGAGACTCTGAATGGTTATTATTCCAGAGAAATAGAGAAGATGGGAAATGTCACGGCAAATAGTGCTGCTGGTGGGAATGGGTGCGGGCACTTGTCAGTCTGCAGTGCATTGTGGGTAATAAGAGCCTTGAAGGCCTTAAGTGAGCATAGCCTGTCTGGACTCTCTGGTTAGCTCTGCTCTTTACATTTTAATACTTGCCCGAAAGGAGGAATTTAGATGATCTTATCACTGTCCTAAAGACATAGAAAGAAGATGTTTTTGTTTCTTTTTTTTTGTACACACTGAGGACGGCTGAAGACTGAATGCATTAGTGTGCAGTTTTTTTATTTTTAAAAACTGATTAGCCGTAATTTTTATTAAAAGCTTTTATTATTTATATAGTGTTATTGTATTTATTCATATTTAGAATTTTAATACCTTTTATTTTTAGATTTTCAGTTTTCCTTTTAATTTCCTTTTATGTGCTTTTTGTCATTTATTAATTATTATTATTATTATTATTATTATTATTATTATCTTTTTTTAAATATTTCTTTATCTTAAAAGTCCCGATGATATGGTAGTAGTGACAGATCTTTTCCTATGTATTGTGATGTACTTCTGAGTGAAACAGATTTTCAAAAAGTAAAAATGTAGGGCAGGGACTTGAGAAGTGATTGGAGAAATGATTGGAAGAGTCTGGATACCTCACCATAGACGAGTCATTTTATACCGGAAGGTCCAGTTAAGACATTTTGATTTTGAGGTCAAAAGTAAACATTTAAAAAATGAAGCATATGCACAAATTAATTGTTCACAATAAGATTTATAACATACATTTATACAACAGTAGATCAATAACAACACAGACACAAAAATATACCAAACATGTTCATTCTGTATAAGGCAATTATAATAACTAAGATTAAAGGAGAAGTATGTAATATTTAAAATACATTCTCTTAACCCCGTTTATTGTTCATTGACTACTATTAGTATCACATTACTTTATGTCCCTAAAAAGGGTAAACATTGAGCCCCCAGGCACCATTAAAACATTGAGAGTGGTCTGCTCAAATCTGTCAATCATTTTCCAGCTCAGCTTATATACATTATGCACCATAGAAACAAGCGTGCAGCCATCTTTAGAATTTTGTGTTTGAACTTCAGTTTTTGCGGCAGCTCTGTATATTTCTATGGCATCGCTATCACAGAGTAAATAGCTGGATTTACTAATTGTAGAGTTAATGAAAGTTATCTGAGCAATGTCAGTAGACTTTAAAAGGAGCGGTTCATTCATTAATCCGTAAGATCTTACCTTCATGCTGTGGAAATACAAACCAGAAGACGGAACACAACAAGCGTAGAAAAGGGGAGGGGCTACATAGGGTCTATAGAGGGTATGCACTTGACATCAACGTCGGCCGGAGTGACTGCGGTTACGCCCACTGAGTGGCAAAAAGACTGAGCGGCAGCATTAGTTTTCAGCGTAAATTCTGCGAAAAACACAAAACACAGCTAAAATGGGAAAGCACTTTGAGATTAAAGTTACATTTGACAAGAAATCAGAGGTATATTTTTACAGACTGTCGAAAGCTACAGAAAAGAGAAGCAAATGGATCACTGCAATTTACAGAAACAACTGGAATCCAGGCAGCAAAACGTGGATTTGCAGTTATCATTTTGTGTCAATATGTTAAATTGTGGGGTAAAATCATACCCTATATATTGTATTGTAATATATTGTATTGACAACTCATCAATTAAATATTTACCATCTTATATTTGTTGCTTTTCTCAACCTGGCGAGCCCTACGGACTTTCCAGATCGTTCCCTGTGTGTGTTCTACCTGGCCAGTTTGAATGAGTGCACAAAGGCTCGCCTGCCCGGTGTGGGTCCTCGGGGATCCTTCGCCAAGTTCGCCGAGTGGGTGCTGGTGAGCAGTGCGTCACCACTCACCGTCTGCTTGGCCGGGGAGGATCTCACCAGTCCCACTCTGACTCCAGCACCGACAGAGACCAGTCAACCACCACCAACGAGTGAACTGACAGAGATGTTTCTTGAGCCCACCGCAGACCGAGGAGGTGGCCTGTCGGCCACGATGATGAGCCAGGACCGAGGATAAGGTTGGATGGTACCATCACTCCCGAGGCCACTTCATCGAAGGAATCTGACCAGGTGTGCAAAGCCAGTAACATCATGCGTCGAGGGAGTGCTTGTGGATCTCGAGGGCTAGGAGGAAAGCCCCGCCCACAACTCCGCCGCAGTGGATGAAATTCATTTCTTCTCTGGTAACTTGTTTGAGGAACTTAAGGAAATTTTTGTAGAGGACCTTATTGATTTTTGTGGAGAGGTTTTTCCTAGTTCTCCTGTAGCTCCAGAATTCCCTCCCAACCTCCCTCTCCCACATCCTCAGTCAGCCAGTTCCTCAGCCCCATCTCCACTGATGTCCTTCAGCCCCTCTACATCTCCTACATGTCAGGTAGAGCTGTCTAATGTCTTCAGGCCATTAGCTCCATCCCGCACAGAGGATCCCCTGTCTACTCCTCCAGCCTCTGTGCCCTCTGCTCCGCCCATGCCCGTACACACTTCGGACCTGACTTGGCTCCTTCCTCCCTCGGCTCCACCGGAATCCATCAGTCATACGGCTTCTCTGGGCTCCCTCGTCTCTCTGGCTGCGACTTGGTCAGCCGCCGACCTGCCTGCGCCTTCGGCTCCGTCTGGCTCCGCCTTCCCCCCGGCTTCACCTCCGTCCTCGGTCCCACCGTCTTAGCCTCTGCCCTCCACCTCGGACGCTCATCGCCATGGCTCCTCCTCGGTATCCTGGATCATCGGCTACGCGTGGGTTCATCGGCTCCATCTGGGTCTCCATCTTTGGCTACATCTCTGTTGGTTGTCCCCAGGGTGTTCCCTTCCATCAAGTCGACTCACCAAGGCTCTTCCCTCCTTTGACTCCACCCTGGGGCCTTGTCCTGGCTGGTCTCTGGACCACCACCTGGCTTCTCCTGCTCCTGGATCCTCTCTGGCTCCTCCCACCTTCAACGCCTCCATGGACGGTTTCACATTTCCTGGACTTTGTTTGCCCACCTCCCCTCCTCCCCTCGGTTACAGAAGGACAAGCCAAAATTCACTGCATTTGGATCTTCAAAGATTAAACACAACAAAGCAAACGGGGTATTGCGATGCAACACACTATAGACGCTTCAATACAACACCATCATGCATCTATTCAGAAAGACAAATGTTCCAGTTTATAATGTTTACTTTGATGTGTCCAGTGTAGACCGCCTCAAACAGAGTGTTAGGCTACTCCGTTGGTTGCTTACTTATAACACATGGCAACACAGCTAAAAATATTGTTAATATGTTTGACCTTTTATCGAATGTAGTTTTACCCATTCAGACAGGCCTTCACATAGCACCCGTAAGAGCTGTTTGTGATGTTTGGGTTGGGAAGGCGTGACACGAAAAGGTGCACTTACAAAATATGCTGTATTTTTGTAATACTGCTAGGTGCCACTAGTGTTGCAGAAACTACATACTTTACCTTTAAGGGATAAAATTGTAATTTTTTTGGGGGGTGAACTATCCCTTTAATGTAAACTGAGCAATAAGTGCTGTGAGATTGTAACTCTCTTCTCCCTTGTTTCTCTCAGTCTGGCTGATGAGCTAATGGCCGAGGCACTGGCTGATGTGGCGACAGAGTTCCAGGATGTGTGTGAAGAGTATGCGGAAGCTGTTTTCACTTCAGAGTTCCTCCAGCCTGTGCAGTCGCCCACTACATCAGTGTCATAGAAGCTCCTCATAAACGACTTGCAAGCAATGACATTTTAATGTTTTTGGAAGTGAAAATTGTAATATCCAGGTTTATATATTTGTATGTTTTTTCCCATGAATTAACGTTTTCATGCTTTAAATATAGAACCTATTGGTTAGAGCTCAGTTTTTTACTCAGATGGGCATTTTTGCTGTAATGTGAAACCTTAGTGGGCAGGCTGACTTCTAAATGCAAACAGATGCTTTTTAGCACACAGCTAACAAATGTCACATCAATGTATCATAATCCATGCAACCTTCTTTGTGCATTAGTTGATGCAGTAGTTAGTTGCTATTCAGCATAAACAAAATAACCTCTACATTATTAATGCCTTGCAAATTGTAAGACTTGCACTGTTATCCATAAATACCTAAGACTAGAGGATCACTCACTTCCTGTTGAATGAACATTATTGGAGGCATTAATGCTATCCACATCAGGACACAAACGTGTTGCTTTGTGGAATGATTTCAAACACTCTAAAGCATACGTTTTGTTTCTCTATGCTAATTGTCTTTAAGTTTACTAAGCTTTCCATATGTTGGCTGTGATCCCCAGTGTGACAGTTTGTGTCAGGGCCTGAGGGGAGAATGGCCTCCAGTTGAGTCCAGATGTTAGGCAGGTACAGTATGCTGGGAATGTGCTCAGACAGGACTCACAGGCCCTGAGTGCACTAGTCTTTTACAAACATTCTTTCCATAGGGACTGTGTGCAGAAATTACACACGCCTACAGCTCTTACATAACCAAGTAAGGCTATAATAATCAGCAAGTGTGGAGTTTAGGCATCAAAAATGAGGGTATGTGTCTTTGTGTGGTTTTAAAAGTATTGGTTGTCCTATTACTGTTTAATTCTAATGTAGTGAGCAGATTTTAGGGAACATTTTTAGCCTGTCAAGCTGCAGTTTAAACCCCCAGATGTGAGTCACAGTTTTCTTCCATTTCTGTTCAGCAACATACTTCTTTGTGAAAAGAGCCAAAAGCAAACTAATAGCACAAATAACTGCATTTGCCAGTAAATTCTAGGCATTGTGCCATGCCGTGACTCTACCGGAAAACAGTCACCAGTTTGGCATGAACTTGTTCTTGGTTGTGTTTTTATTGCTGGTGAAAGACACCTGTTGAATTTGTATTGTATTTATATTCATGATTTAATTTATAAGGAAAATAAATGTCCCTTTCAAGCATCTCCCTGGCCTTGTACCCTAGATTAAATTGCTTTTAAAAGAAAAAGTTTAAATTAATTGAATTATAAATTTTTTCCTGCGTCCAGCTGGCATAATCAGTGTTGTCTATCTTTCTGCTTTTCTGGCCTGCAGGCTGTTTCTCTGCTGCTGCTTTTACCAGAAACTCGATGCAATGTTTGGAGTCAAAAGTGTCTTGTCATTGGGTTTCCTGACTGCTACAAATAAGGCCAAGTCCCTGAGTGGGCTAATGCAACATGGGCAGTTTTGCCTGGAATTGAAAAACTATAGACTTCACCTCTATCAATAGTCATTTAGAGCTACTCGAGAACAGTTATTTAGGATCCCTGATGTGCAGAAATGCCTAATGTTATAGGATGAGCTGGAGAACACAATTTTCATACAGGCAATAAGCTGTTAAATATGTTTATGGAAAGTGCACCACACTTGACCTTGATTTTGCCATTTTTTCTTTCAATTACGGTTTGACAGCTAGCACAAGACTCATATTTTTATAGTCATTACACCCCACATTAATCAGCCGAACTGATGTTGAATGTACTGTGACGGAGTTGGTTATTTAAAGGCCCGAGGAGGAATCGCGACACCATGATTTATGAACAAGCTAACATTTTGCACAGTCATCTTACTATAGGACTACAGAGATATACTGCCATTGGCAGGGGAAGATATTTATATTTCTGTTTTCTACTGCACAATCCCTTTTGAACTTCAGCTTTCACAATGCAGTTACTCAGTTTGCCGGCAGGCATGGACATCACCTGTGGTCCCTCAACTATAAAATTTGTTTAATACTGTTGTTTGTATCAGCTGAAAGTTATACTGTAGGCCAAATTTTGAAGCACTTGTGGGATTTTTAAGGTAACAGTGCCTGTCAATGTTGTAAGCCTCTTGTTGAAAGTTTTCCTGTGTTTTCCTTTTTAACTATAATCTCAGAAGAGTTGAGTCGTTTTCAACTGTGGTGACAGACTGTCTGTGGTAAAAAACAAACAAACAAAAAAACAGGACCTGCAACATACACAACTCCCTATTTTAACACATTCATAACTACTCAGCAAAAAAGAAACGTCCTCCCACTTTAAACTGCCTTTTTAAGCAATTTTTTTTCAACGTGTAAATATTTCTATGAACACACACTCACACAAAAATCCACAACTGAGATATAAACTGAACAAATTTCACAGGCATTTGACGAACAGAAATGGAATAAGTCCCTGAACCTCAGCCTCGTTTCATTAGCTACAAAATGGCGCATTGCGTGAAATAAACAAATCGGTAGTTCATTTAACGTTAGGCTAGTGTATTTTTGTGATGATTTGTGATATTGTGTTGGCTTATCTTATACAAAAATACACTCTATTGGACAAAATTACAGAAAATATTGTATTTAAAGTAAAAAAAAATGGCTACAAATATTAAAGTTAATCAGTTTTCATTAGCTAGCTACTAGTCATTTTATTTTTTTTATTATACCGTTTTATAGGGATCCATACATTTTATAGGGATTTCAGCATAAACAATTAATTCAATTAACTCAAAAGGTTAAAGGCTCAAACGCTCAATTTATTATTTATCAGTGTTCATTTAATAGCATATATATATATATATATATATATATATATATATATATAATGAACCGTGTAACGTCATTAAAGAGGCGCTAGAGTAATATTTATTTAAATACGTATATGAATAAATAACTTTCTAATGACGGCGGGTGGTCTGAAGCCTGCATTAATGCGCTTGGCGGTTTCCAAGTTGACTGCAGCTCGCGCAGAGCCACTGGAGGCAGTCGAACATCACACCTCGAGCTCAACAGGAGGAGAGGAGGACAACAGCAAAGTCTGCACACATGCAAACAGCCCCAAGTCCGCGCTTACTTCAACACAAGGATTTCTCTCAGCGTTAATGGATACTCCCACCTTCGCATGTCATTTCCACTGCATCTTAAAACATGAAACGCGCATAGACTTTAAACCGCTTCTACCGCGCGCAGACAAGGACAGAGGGGAGAGACGTGCGTACTGTCCAAACTAACTGCAAAGACGCAGGATGGCTAAAGAGACCAGAGGGAAAGGTGAGAGATGTCTGTGTGTTGTATGTATGTGATGTGACATCTCCTGGATTGACGTGCAGCTGCGGTATCTCCGCAGAAAGAGTGGACAGTCAGTTTGCTCTCTTCACTTTCAGCGTCAATCTGCTGGAATGCGTGTGATGAACCAGGGCTGTGTCTCAAAACCTAGTGAGATGCTTATCTAGACAACGTTTTTGGGCGTCATGGGCTCATTCCAGTGCTTATGGTTTTGAGAAACAGTCCAAACGTTGGCTTCTTCTTATTTTTATCTAAACATGTTCTCTCAAAAAAGTGGCCTTTTTCTGAAATGTAGAATGTTTTTAGGATCTAGGGCAGGAGTTGTCATCCATATCTGAGCCAGGGACCCTCTACCCAGACTTTCAGGCACTGCAGGGAGCCCTAATACAATATACATTCTAGGTTTTATTGGTAACACTGAATAATAACTTTTGTATTTTCATATTGATATGCCTGTTCTAATTGTTTTTTTTGTACTTTTTTACATGATAATAATACCATAACTCATTCAACAATATTCATATTAATTTACACATTATTATTATTATTATTATTATTATTATTATTAACATAATTGTAGTTTAATTAATAATAATAATAATAGTAATAATATGGTTATCTTTATATAATATTGATAAAAAGTTAAGTTAAGTTCAAAATGCAGTGTTTTCTGACTTGAGAAAATGAATAGCTTTAAAATGAACTTTTTATTTAAGCAAAAGTTGAGTGAACACCATTGTTTCATGTTAAAGGCACAGGAGTGTTATTATGTTGGGTGCTATAGAAACACACTGATTTATTAGTAGACCTGATATTAATTAGGTAGAGAAATCTGAATATCACTAAAAAGATGTCAAATTCTCTTTGGTCCAACTATAATAATTTTCATTAATGACAAACATCAAGTTTAAAGTCTTTGTTTTGTATTTCATTTTACAGGCCCCTGCAGTAACTTTATCTTCCCAGAAGATCTAGCAAATAATATATTAGGGTTGTTATGAATAGTGTCATAAAATAGTGTATAAGCTTATAAGACATGAATTAATGTTTTTATCATATAATGTTTTTCTTCAGGTTTCTTGACGATACATAGCCTATGGTGTGGTTAATAATTCTAGCTTTAAATCGCATTTGAATGTTTGTTTCTTCTAGATGGTGGTAGAATATTACTGTACATTTGATTCATCTTTGACATAATAAGAGCCCAGCTGGAGAGTGTTGATCTATTGGTCAGCCTTTTTCCTCCTCCAATATTCTTTAATCGGGGTCATTTAATAAGAACAATATAGTGTGAAAATCAAAATGTGGTCTTCAAAAACCCATAAGCCATTCATAATGCGTGTTCCACATGGAAAGTGGTCGAGAGAGGTTTGTCTTGTCTCTGTGTACATCCTGTGTAGTATGCACCACATATTCTGTTTCTTACCTAAAGGTGAATTGGCCAGTGACATAAATTTTCAGATGTTTTTTATTTTTATTTTAAGACTCCTTAAATGTTAAAAGTGGCTGATGGGAGAGATGGAAAGGTCTCTCTGGAAGATATATATTCTGTAGGAGACTGATATGTTTGCTTTGAGTCTAGAGCTGAGTGTTGCACTGAACATCTCAGCATACATAATCTGTTTATGGCAGCACATCCAGTCCAGCATGTCAGAGCAATTATTGATCTGGAAGGAAACTTACCCTTTGCATTTTATGATTCTAAATTATTCTAAATGTCAGGTAATGTGGTGCTTTGCAGTATTTCTATAAGTTTATTGATTATGTGAGTCACATTGGCTGCTGAGGTATATGCACTATATTATTTTATAATATGTGCCATTTTATGTTTTATTTTACTATACCTTTAATATGCAGAGACAACTATAAGTTTCATCAATTAATGGTGTGAGTTTGGGACTATCTTTTTTATGACCAATGGCAGTTGAGGGGAGTGTTCAAGAAAACTTGTTTAAAAACAATCACCATCATTTTTGCAATTTTTTTGTGAAGCTGGTGGTCCAAAATGACACTTCTTCTTTTAATCAAAATAATTTTTACAAGGAAAAAATGCTCATTTTCAAACACGATTATGTAGATCATTGATCAGTATCTAGGGGTCAGGAAACCGGTGAAGAAAACGGCAGATCTTAGCCTCGAGTTATCCTGTCAGTATGTTTTGTAGCTTATGATCATAAGCGGGTTTTTTGTGTTTTTTTTTTTTTTTTTTACAGTTTTAAGTGGTCTGTTAGGATGTGAAGCTGACAGCATGTGTCATCTATGTTTTGAATGTGAAGCTCTCTGGGATATTGGTGTGACAGCCTGTCATCCATGTTGTATTTCATTTAAGTAGAACAGTTTCCATAAGTTGAATAGCGGTAATGACTGTAGACTACTAATAAGCTGCCATAGGCATTTTATTACACATCAGGCATTTCTAAATCAGCCAAGAAGTTCTCCTCTCTCTGTCATATAGAAAGTCAAGGCAGTATTTGGTTTTGTAAATGGGAATGTGTAATTTTACAGACTCCTTTGGTTTGGGAGTTTCAAGATTCTTAGTTGCTGAATCAGTGTTGTTGGGGGTTGGATGGGATGGTTGAGTACATTTCCATTGCATCAAAGTGCTCACTGTATTGAACAAGCAGACATTGTACAGAGACGTCATCACTGGAGCAAAATTAATTACTTTACATTGTCAAAACTGGCAGCCATTCAGCAAACACCTTGGTTGGCTTCATTTATATGTTAAATAGCAAGGATTCTTCATGGATGCCTGTTCGGTCCCAGCTAATTTTAGGATTTTGATTTATTTCTTAAGATGTTTATATTCATATTTGTTATATTTGTCCAAAGTCAAAACTCATTAAAGGTGCAGTGTGTAATATTTATGAGGATCTATTGGCAGAAATGCAATATAATATACATAACTATGTTTTCAGTGGTGTATAAAGACCTTATATAATGAACCGTTATGTTTTTATCACTATAGAATGAGCCATTTCTATCTCCATACACCGCGGGTCCCCTTACAGTGAAGTCACCATTTTGTGCCGCCATGTTTCTACAGTAGCCCTAAACAGACAAACTGTTCTACAGAGCGCTAGCTACTCTCTGTTGTCTCAGACGACATCATCTTTGTCTTGTGTCCGCCACCATAGCTTCTCTATGTGCTTCGAAAGGGAGGGGTGAGCGGTGGGCAGTTGCAATTCACAACCTCACCGCTAGATGCCGCTAAAATTTGCACAGTCCACCTTTAACAAATCATTTAGGTAATCTGTTATATGTATCTTACTATACTGTAGATCAGACCTGGGCATTGTACGGCCTGCAGGCCACATCCGGCCCCCCTGGCCAGCGGGAACGACGCTCGGGACGGAGCTGTCACTTGCCCGATCGGACCAGTGCTGCAATGTAGGTGTGTGATATACTGTCTGACATTATCGAGTATGTCCCTCACTTTACAAAAGCCTAACAGAAACACACCTATAGAGAGCACGCGTACGCTCTGCGATGTACTCTAGCATTTTAGACTCCTGCGTGTGCATATATATTAGATATATATGCATGTTTTCACTGCATGATTTGCATTTAGAATGCATTTAGAATACCCCCAAAATTCAATGCCTATATGTTTTTTTATATTTGTATAATTTAATATAGTTAACCAATATCACACAAATAGTGCCGTTTTTCTCCAAATACCAGTATGATTACAAATGATATTCATTTTATACATCAGTTCAATAAACAAGAATATAATATTAAGATACTTACTTTTTAGACACCATATTGCCTGTTTTTGCTCTATTTCGCCAACGAAAGTAGTTCTAAACAAAAAATCACAGCACTGTTTTGCGTCTTTGAGCAACACGCGGCGGTGAAAGAAGGCGATCTCAATGACCCACTTATTAACGCAGTCAAATGCTTGGTTCTTGAATGAATCAGCTGTTTGAATTAATCGGTTGAATCTCACTGACTCACTCATTAACAGTGACATGCTGTCACCTACTGGTGGTTTTAATTTCATATTTCAAGTATCTTTGCACCCGTCGACCAGAGCGAGAGAGTGAAAGCAGTACGCCCATCAAAGCACTTTGCTCGGCTTTAGGGAAGTTGTTGGCTGCGCTGCACAGGTCACAGGACTTCAAGAAATCAACAATGTCACCAAAGAAGTGTGTTTTTGGTTGCCAGGACAAGACAACCCTGTACAGCTTCCCAAAGAACCCAACGTTAAGGGAACAGTGGATGGAGTTTGTTTTTCCGGAGCAGCAACGGAGTTGCACAAGTGTTTTTGTTTGTTCCCTGCATTTCGGCGATGATTGTTTTATAAACAAGGCCCAGGTCTACGCTGGATTTGCAGGTCGTCTAATGTTTAAGGATGGAGCGGTCCCAACAATAAAGGTTCACGGTCGTGCGTTGGAACCGCAGGCGGTGAGTAAAACTGCTTAAAATGTCTTTGTATTGTTGGCTATCGGCGCGTAAGCACATCAAGTAGACAACATGATCATGTATAGTTAAATTATTAATGGAGCATGCGATGTATGGTGTGTGTGTTTAAATACATTTGTTTAGCTGGCCACTGTAGGTGTCTGTTTGTTTATTGTAAAACCACTCCAAACAACAATACACACAGATTGGGAAAATGTGTTGAACTAAATTAATTATCTGATTGTTAGCCATGGTTTATTTAGGATAACGTTTTTTTCCCGATGTTTAAGGATGTCACAGCTTTCAGACGCTCTCAACGCAATAGCTGCACGCGCTCGTCATTCTTTAGCTCCGCCCACATGACACGCCTCCATCCGCTCGGTACAGCGTATCTTTCTTTTATAAATATAATAAAAACTAAAGACTTTTCAGAGATATTAAGGATGCAATACTACTCTATAGGTACTCAAGTTTGACATGAGATTGAGTGTTTCACCCCCCCCCCTTTAAATATGTTAGCTAACATTAAAAAAACATTTATTCAGAATGTAGAGTTTTTAACAAGGCATGAACTTCTAAGTATTTATTTACTGAAGTCAATTGGTCCGGCCCTCTACAACCGCCCCAGTTTCTCATGTGGCCCCTTAGAAAAAATTAATTGCCCACCCCTGTTGTAGATCAAAGGTCACAAATTTACCAGTTAGCATCCAAATCTTTTAATTTTTTTTCAAAACAGAGCCTCAAAATATAGAGGCATATATACCATGAAAAAAACCATGTCACAATGTATACACGGGGTGCTTTCACACCTGAGCATTTGTTTTCGGAACCTTGTGCATTTTCTCCCTTGGTTTGGTTCGTTTAAGCATATGTAAACACAGCAAATGCGCTTGGATCCGCACCAAAACAATTTCTCCAAGACCGCCTGAACGAGGTGGTCTCGGCCTGATTGCAAATGAACTCTGGGACGGTTCACTTGAGGTGTGAAAGCAATCCGACCCAACGGAACAACGAACCAAATGGTATTATAATTCATAACGGGAAATGTGCTATATAAATAGCAGTAGTGTCTGATTCTGTGATTCTTCACCTTAAAATGTTGTGTAATTGCATTGTGTAAATGTAGTATATAATTTAACAGCAGTATTGTGTTTGAGTGTGTCTCGATAGTTACAAATAAAATTAAAGCTGCAAGCAGCGATGAAAGGGCCCCCGCACCCAGGAGCACCGACACCCGGTGGCCTCAGGAAAACAGCGAATAGTGGGCGACATGCATTTAAGCGGGTAAATATAGAAGAAAAATGGCAAAGTCACTTCAATGCGCCATACTTCCTGCTGCCAGCAGGTGGCGCGTTGACTATAACTGAATATTGGCATGTAGATGTCTTCAAGCCAGGACTATTATCAAACATGTGAAGTTTGGGGCAGATTGGACATTGTATGCCTGAGTTACAACAACTTCCTGTTTCGCGGCGTAAATCGCATACATTAGCACTTAGCCAAGTGTTGCTTGATTTAATGTGTTTCTAGTATGTTTGGGACTTGGTGGCATATTTTAATGTGTTTCTATTACAGTGTAAAGCATGCCATTTCCTGTTGCCAGTAGGTGGCGCTATGACTAACTAATATTGGCATGTAGATGTCTTCAGGCCAGGACTCTTATCAAACATGTGAAGTTTGGGGCAGATCGGACATTGTATGCCCGAGTTACAACAAATTCCTGTTTCATGGCGAAACATCGAACTTTGTGAGGCCGCCACGGACATGCCCTTCAGGGAAATTTCACTTCCTGTTGGTTTTCAGATTTCGTACCAGGAGACATTTTTGTAGGTATTAGGCTGTTACACGTGTCTACGATAATTTCATTATCATTAATTTCATAGGGGCACTTCATTGAAATGTTGTAGGTGGTGCTATCGAGCCATTTTGCCACGCCTAATTCTGAAACTCATATGCAGATGTCTTCAGGCCAGGACTCTTATCAAACATGTGAAGTTTGGGCCAGATCGGACATTGTATGCCTGACTTACAACAGCTTCCTGTGTCATGGCGAAACATCAGACTTTGTCAGGCCACTACGGACACGCCCTTCAGTGAAAACTCAAGATCTTCACAATTTAACATCAGCAAGGCCTTAAGATTAGACTGACCAAATATGATGTTGTTCTGGTTAAATCTCAATGAGGAGTTAAAGACAGTGTAAAACATGCCATTTCCTGTTGCCTGCAGGTGGCGCTATGATTGTAACTGAATATTGGCATGTAGATGTGTTCAGGTCAGGACTCTAATAAAACATGTTTGGGGCAGATCGGACATTGTATGCCCGAGTTACAACAACTTCATGTTTCATGGTGAAACATGGAACATTGTGAGGCCGCCAAGGACACGGGAAAACTCAAGATCTTCGCAATTTAACGTCACAAAGGCCTTTAGATTACACTGTGCAAATATGATGATGATCTGATTAAATCTCTAGGAGGAGTTTGTTAAAGTACGACGTCTGGAAATGGCAAAAACTGCAAAAATGTTGCAGAGAAAATTCAAAATATCTCACTTCCTGTTGGGTTTTCATAGTTTGCACTGTGGGTCTTTTTTGTAGGTATTGGGCTGTTACACGTGTCTACCGAATTTCATACTCGTACGTGAAACATAGCTCGAACGGCGCTTAATTGAAATTTTGTAGGTGGCGCTATCGAGCCATTTTGCCACGCCTAATTCTGAAACCCATTTCAGACGTAAATTTTTTGCCACTTCTGACGCGTGTGCAAAGTTTCGAGCGTGTTTAGGCCCTCAAAAATGCGATTCATTTGGGACAAGAAGAATAATAGGCTGAGCAATTACAATAGGGTCCTCACACTATCGGTGCTCGGGCCCTAATGATGGATGATGCAGAGGGAACTCCAATAAGAGGACAGTTGTACTTGCATAAACACATTTTGGTACGCTTTGAAAGGTTGCCTTGTGAAAGCGAACCGAACCAAGAAGAAAATGCAACATTGTAACAAATTAAGTCCCTGTTTCTGAACAAAACAGACAATCTATAGGTGTGAAAACGCCTGTGAATCGGTTCTGTTGATTGCTTATTGTTATTCATAACGGATAGAAAACGTGCTGAATGTCATGACAGCGGCATGGCATAGAGACCTTTAAAATCATCTACTTTAGTTTCTCCAATCGATCAGACTCACTTATAAATGCAACAGCTAGTCAGTCATTCTTAACACTCAAATGAAAGAAGAAAATGTTACTTTTTTCCCCCTAAAAAAGTATTTATTTTCTAATCATCTTGGGGAATTTTTCCTCACAGACTAGTCATCTTTGAATTTGAATTTTTATTATGAAATGTTTTTTAAATGAAATATTTGTGATTTTTATACTGGAAAAATCAGCAGTCATGACTATTTATTTAGGTTTTAATATGTCTTATTAAAAAGTTGCTTAATATTATCCTGAAATTCATAGTCAACATTGACTCCAGCGTACACTATTTTGGCATCTTTAATTGTTCAAACCTTTGTTTGGAAGATCATTTGGAAGTTGAAACTCTTCCAACTTTAATTGTGTACCCCTGCTATATATTTTGTTGTTGATGCTCATTCTCTATCGGTCAGGAGGATACAGACCTCTAAATGAATATTAGCATTTATTCTGTTATTTAGAAGTCACAGTGATATTCCTTCAGCAGAAGAGCCCCAGAGTGCATCAAAGGCGGTTTCAGTGAGTCAAACCATCATGTCATGTTTGTCTGTAAGTCTAGCTCTGCATGATCTTAAAGCTTCAAAGGGGTGCGATTTCCCTCTGCACAAAATCCATTTCATTGTGTGCACAATCCATCCATGTTGCCTTTCTTGGAAAAAAAAGAAGGCTTTCTGGAAAAAGAGATCTAAGATCTAACGCATCTCTACTAGGAATTTATTTACATGCTCAGGCTGGTGAAGGTCTCTGTAGAAATGGTTCAAAATACACTTTTAGATGTAAGAGGTAGATGTTTCTTCACATTATTTCTTGAAATAGTAGAAATAGCCTTGGGGTCATAATGTGTGCACCAGTGATATATATTTAATCTTGGCCACTCAGGAAGTGACCTTTTAGTGGCAGATAAGCAAGTAGTATTTCTGTGTCAGTTCTCAAAAATGAATTTTGCTTGACTTTGGTTGAGAATAAAAACAGGGAATGCTGATTGTGTTCTTCACAGTAGTAAGATTGAATTGCAAAGTTGGTTTGTTTTTGCCAAACCAATTAACATGCCCCTGAGTCAAGGAGCTTTCCTGTGGCGTCCTGTCCTGTACATTCAAATGAGAACATTTTTGTTGTCCTTTTTTTCCTGTTTTGTTTGGTTTTGTTTCCCACTGATGTTTTTTACTGGCTTTTTAATTGAAGCATTGTGACACTATATCTGTGTAATGGCATTTCAGTCAATAGCGCTCTCTATATCTGTGGCTGTCATGCCGCGAGACTCAGATGATCTAGTATTATCTCTCAGCAGACAGCATGTACTTCGGTTTCACGTTAATTTTGTTTGTTGCTTGGTTTTTGTCACTGAGAAATTGAAATTCTATTTTTATCCACACCCAATAATTCAGCACTTGCTGCACCCACGCAGTATAGTGCAAAATGACTGTTATTCCCGTTAAAAACATCTCTACTTGATGAAAACTCATGAATTTATGTAACCCAGCAAAGCATAATAGATCACCAAGCATCTTCTAGATCAGTGGCCCTCAAACTGTGAGACCATGCACCTGGATTGATGCGTGACAAGAAAATTTGCAATTTAATATTATTTAAATTTTAGTTTATATCTCTCTTATTTCCTTTACTGATCAGATTTTTTAGATGCAGCTCTTGTAGGGTCCTTCAGATCTGCAAGGGACTGATATAGGGATGTCATGCTGTACTATATTCTACTATATGCTTTACTATACTCATACTGTACTACCAATAGGGGTGTTCACAAGAATGAGACGAGACAATACTTTAACACTATTTTTAAGAATTACAATTACGAAATATGGCTGGAAAAATTTAGCAGATTCCTTTTTTAGCAGCTGCATTTTGAAATGTGTTAACTAATCATCTTTTCATAAATGTAATTTTATTTCTACTTTCTGAGTATGCCTAATCAAATGCAGTAATAGACCGAACAATATAATGCAAGCACTGTAAATGCCACAAACTGTACTCTGTCATGCTGATATCGCAAGATAAATGAGAAATATCATCACGTTTTAATATCACGAGATCTCGTGATCATAGATGGAGTTTCACCTTTGTTATTTAATATTATTATTTAATAATAATAATAATAATAATAATAAAGTAATTAAATAATTAAAGTATTAAAAGGGATGAATAAATAAGAATGGTTAAAGAAGTTTGAGGTCTAATTGGAGTTATTAGCTTATTAGCTGGCCAAAAATATTATCAGCCTAAAAATGTCTCTAATTTTATTACTCAAAATGATTAGACAAATAAAATGAGAAAATATGAATTCTATTATTAAAAAAAATATATATATATATATATATACATATACACACTCACCTAAAGGATTATTAGGAACATCATACTAATACTGTGTTTGACCCCCTTTTGCCTTTAGAACTGCCTTAATTCTACGTGGCATTGATTCAACAAGGTGCTGAAAGCATTCTTTAGAAATGTTGGCCCATATTGATAGGATAGCATCTTGCAGTTGATGGAGATTTGTGGGATGCACATCCAGGGCACGAAGCTCCCGTTCCACCACATCCCAAAGATGCTCTATTGGGTTGAGATCTGGTGACTGTGGGGGCCATTTTAGTACAGTGAACTCATTGTCATGTTCAAGAAACCAATTTGAAATGATTCGAGCTTTGTGACATGGTGCATTATCCTGCTGGAAGTAGCCATCAGAGGATGGGTACATGGTGGTCATAAAGGGATGAACATGGTCAGAAACAATGCTCAGGTAGGCCGTGGCATTTAAACGATGCCCAATTGGCACTAAGGGGCCTAAAGTGTGCCAAGAAAACATCCCCCACACCATTACACCACCACCACCAGCCTGCACAGTGGTAACAAGACATGATGGATCCATGTTCTCATTCTGTTTACGCCAAATTCTGACTCTACCATCTGAATGTCTCAACAGAAATCGAGACTCATCAGACCAGGCAACATTTTTCCAGTCTTCAACTGTCCAATTTTGGTGAGCTCGTGCAAATTGTAGCCTCTTTTTCCTATTTGCAGTGGAGATGAGTGGTACCCGGTGGGGTCTTCTGCTGTTGTAGCCCATTCGCCTCAAGGTTGTGCGTGTTGTGGCTTCACAAATGCTTTGCTGCATACCTCGGTTGTAACGAGTGGTTATTTCAGTCAAAGTTGCTCTTCTATCAGCTTGAATCAGTCGGCCCATTCTCCTCTGACCTCTAGCATCAACAAGGCATTTTTGCCCACAGGACTGCCGCATACTGGATGTTTTTCCCTTTTCACACCATTCTTTGTAAACTCTAGAAATGGTTGTGCATGAAAATCCCAGTAACTGAGCAGATTGTGAAATACTCAGACCGGCCCATCTGGCACCAACAACCACGCCACGCTCAAAATTGCTTAAATCACCTTTCTTTCCCATTCTGACATTCAGTTTGGAGTTCAGGAGATTGTCTTGACCAGGACCACACCCCTAAATGCATTGAAGCAACTGACCTGTGATTGGTTGATTAGATAATTGCATTAATGAGAAATTGAACAGGTGTTCCTAATAATCCTTTAGGTGAGTGTATATCTCGTCACACCCCAGGGTCTCGTCACACCCCAAGATCTCGTCACACCCCAGGGTCTCGTCACACAAGATCTCGTCACACCCCAAACAAACAGCTATATACTATATATTTTAATTGCAGTAGTTAAATAAAACAGTTATTCTAAACTATAGTAATATAGCCTTGGGGATGGGGAGCATGAGAGTAAATTATGGGGGAAAAAAAAAAGAAAAATGTAAAATCATACCGACCCCAAACTTTTGAGCGGTACTGTATATGACCTTGTTTATCAGTTTTGTTGACAGTAATGCTTTTTTGGCACTGTTGACAAAATGTCGACTTAGCAATTTGTTGTTCAAATGTTAGTGAAATTGGTTTTGTGGTTACAACATGGTGTGCAGTACATGTTCTCTTCGTTGGAAGTTGTGAAACTATGACAAGTGATGGCAGGTTCGTCTTGGGCGGGTCAGTCAAATGAAAGATTCTAAACCTTCTAGAACTCGTGTATCAACAAGTAGAAACCTTAAACTTGCCTGATATCTGCTGATATCTTGTTTCCCTTGCTGAAATGAGAAAAACTAAAACATTTTTCTCTTGCTCTTTAGCTCTTAATAAAATGCTTAAAGCTACCTGACACCTCATTATAATTGGAACAATTCAGAGAAGATTGAGGTTTCCTCAGTAATGACTGTGTTCTAGCAAACTTGCACAACGATTTGGGTAGAGCACGGTGCTAAAAATATCCTTGCACGAGAGGCAGTGACAGACTCACTGCTACCCTGTGGTCCTGTGAGAGAAAGAGAGAATGACAGCCTTTCATGACCGTATGTAGTACTGCAGACTGGCTTTTGTGTGTTTACAGGCAATTCGGGTTTCTATTTTTTCATTGTTATTTTGATGCAATGATTCTATGAGATGTGAGACTACAGTATGGTTTGGCTTCATTAACCAGGGGCTATAGAGTTAACTAGATTAGATAAAACGTGCAACTATGGTATATAAATGTTTTAACTAGATGAGTTTTGTTGTAGTAGACAGATTTAATAAAATTAAAGAAATAAATCTCTTTTTCATTGAATTCATTTTCAAATAGTTTTGCTTTTGGTGGTGAATTATAATAGCATTTATGGGGATTTAATGGGAAAAGATAAGAGAGAAAATTTTATTTAAAAAAAATGAAAGTCTTATGTACATGTACAAATAACAATGATGTGTGAGTGGATTTATTTATCCTTGTATGACTGAGGTAAACAAAGGCCATTTAGATTTTGGGGTCCACTTTAATATTGCTCCTGCAAAGCGATATTGTGATTTGAATTATTGAATTATTTATTTATTGCTGGATATTTTTGTATACTTATTCTTTATAATTAAAAATATATATATTTTAGTACACGATAAAACATGGCTATGACCGCTTCACCCAACGGTTCTGTGTATCACTGCACAACACCCTTTGCAACCACTCTTAGCAATGTAAACATTATGTTTGTTCTCAATTGATATTGTTCATTGAAGCTTACTGTATTATGTAGTGAGAGAGATATCTAGTGACCAAGTGTATTACCATTCAGATTTAGCATTTTCCTTCAGGTCAGTCTAATGTTCATAATAAAAAAATCGGTTTGAAATTAATGTCCACTGCGATTTATATTTTGTCCTTTTAACAGTTAAGGGGTTTTCTCATGCTGAAAGCGCTAGTCAAAGCATATATGCATATATGCTAATTTGTGTTGTTGTGTCTTGTTCCGTGTTCACAAGTTTCAGTCCTTTCAATATATATATTTTTATTTATTGTTCAACAGTACAGTAACAACATTTCAAGTTCAAAGGAGGGCGTTAACAAAAACAAATCATTATTCTTGACTGTATTGTTTTATTTATGTATGCATTGCATGCCATTGATGCCATGTAGGTGTTGGTGATTAGCATGCATTCATGTAATACAACAACATGATCAATAAGGAAATAGATGATGATGATGATGATCACTGTGTACTTCGTAAATGGATATTTATTCCTAACATTTTCACCTTTTCACATGACAACAAACACTTCCTTTCAAAGCTGTGTGCAGATGTGTTTTGTTGAACAGTTGAGGTGGCAAAAACTGATCACAGATTGTAAGCAATACAACAGCACTGTCTTGTTAACAGAGTGTCTCGATTGTGTTTGTATTTCCGGTTATGTAAAGGTACAATTAACGTCCATAAGAGCGAGCTGAGCTTTGACGGAGGAGGGGGCTCTCGAGTAACCCAATCAAGTGGCTCTGTTCCCTGCAGTTTACTCACAATCCCCTCTTAATGTTGTGACTCTGATGAGGTTTTCCCACTTTATTCTCCCCTGCTTACACTAACCTTTGCATGCCGTCTGTTGTCTGCATGTCTGTACCCTTTCCACTTAACTTAGTCTGGTCCTTCTGTAAGCCTTGAGCACATGATATGATTTTGCCGTCTTAAGACAAATTTTCGGGAATATTGACCAGTCAGCATTGTCAATAATATCCAAAGCCCTAAGATCATGGATTTTGCAAGTCTCCTTTGGCTTTTACCCAAGATGTGACAAGCAACAATCGTAAAGGACTGAAAACAGTGGACTTTAGCCTAAACTGCCTGGAAATACAGCCTTTGTCAGTATTTACATTGTGTGGCAGCATCAGCTTTTGCATTTGTGGTCTTTTAGGCTAGTATCACAGTTCTGCTTCGTAATGCTAAGTTATTTATCACACTAGTGTTTTTTTGTGGCATATGTGCTGTTTCACAGCGTGTGCGATGCTGCTTTGAGCTGCCAAACGGAGGTGTTTACAAGCCGCACGGCACATATGCTGCAAGCGCACACACTTTCTTTGGTAATGCAGGCTTAAAGATGAGAGTATTCCTCTGAGTAATTTAATGAAGCAACTGATTAAGAACTGGTTTTATTTTGTGCTCGTTTCTTTCTAAAAAAAAAAAAGTATATGTCTATGATTTGAGTGTTCAAGTGGGCAATGGGAAAGAACAACATCAACTACATTAATACTGCTGGCATAATTTAGCCCCCTATTTTTTTATAATTGATCCCATTTATTTTCTTTAAAAATTATAAATAAATCAAAATAAATAATTTTGTATTTGATTGAACTGATAGGAAAAATTATATACAATTTATTATTTTTTTATCAATTTATAATGTATAATTTATTTAAAAAAATAAAATGTATGTTATGTATGTATGTATGTATGTATGTATGTGTGTAATATGTATGTATGTATGTATGTACATGCATACATACATACATACATACAGTGGTGGCCAAAATTATTAGAACACTTGCCATCTGGGAGTGGTCTTATTGGGCCTGGATTTATTTTTCAAGAGGACAATAACCCGAAACGTTCTTCAACTATTGCTGGAACTACCTGTGATTGAAAGGAATCCTGTGGAACATTGAAAATTATGGACTGGCCCCCTCAAAGTCTGGACCTCAACCCCATCGAGCACATTTGTGGCGATTTGGAAAATAAACTGGACAGATCTATTGTACATTTCAAAGGAAAGCCTTTGGCTTCAGTTGCAGAAAGCATGGGATAACATTAGTGTAAGTTCTCAGAGGAAATATATTGACACTATGCCAGAGAGATGTGCTGCTGTAATTGCTGCAAAAGGTGGACATCCCAAATATTAAAGTTAAAAGTGGATAAAAACAGATATTTGATGGTCAGAGCAACCATCTGCCTGTTTCATGAACATTATGAAATGAAATCAGGTTTTGGAGGCAAAAAAAGTCAATATTTTCAGATCTGTCAGGTGTTCTAATATTTTTAGCCACCACTGTATATATATTTTTATATATGAAGTGAATAATACTGATTTTCTCTTAATCATGACACCTGTTATTGGGTGGGATATATTAGGCAGCAAGTGAACAAAGGTTGATGTGTTAGAAGCAGGAAAAATGGGCAAGTGTAAGGATTTGAGCAAGTTTGACAAGGGCCAAATTGTGATGGCTAGACGACTGGGTCAGAGCATCTCCAAAACTGCAGCTCTTGTGGGGTGTTCCCGGTGGCAGTGGTCAGTATCTATCAAAAGTGGTCTGCGAAGGCAGGCCTGTGTGGTCCGATCAAACAGATTTGATCTACTGTAGCTCAAATTGCTCAAGAAGTTAATGCTGGTTCAGATAGAAAGGTGTCAGAATACACAGTGCATCACAGTTTTTTTTGTGTATGGGGCTGCATAGCCACAGACCAGTCAGGGTGCCCATGCTGACCCCTGTCCACCACCATGCGTGCATCAGAACTGGACCACAGAGCAAAGGAAGAAGGTGGCCTCTTTCAGCAGGATAATGCAAAAGCAAAAATGGTTCAGGAATGGTTTGAGGAGCACAACATCAAGTTTGAGGTGTTGACTTGGCCTCCAAATTCCCCAGATCTCAATCCAATCGAGCATCTGTGGGATGTGCTGAGCAAACAAGTCCGATCCATGGAGGCCCCACCTCGCAACTTACAGGACTTAAAGGATCTGCTGCTAACATCTTGGTGCCAGATACCACAGCACACCTTCAGGGGTCTAGTGGAGTCCATGCCTCGACGGGTCAGGGCTGTTTTTGCAGCAAAAGTGGGACCAACACAATATTAGGAAGGTGTTGCTCATTATTAATATCATAATGTTATGCCTGATGGGTGTGTGTGTATATATATATATATACACTCACCTAAAGGATTATTAGGAACACCATACTAATACTGTGTTTGACCCCCTTTCGCCTTCAGAACTGCCTTAATTCTACGTGGCATTGATTCAACAAGGTGCTGAAAGCATTCTTTAGAAATGTTGGCCCATATTGATAGGATAGCATCTTGCAGTTGATGGAGATTTGTGGGATGCACATCCAGGGCACGAAGCTCCCGTTCCACCACATCCCAAAGATGCTCTATTGGGTTGAGATCTGGTGACTGTGGGGGCCATTTTAGTACAGTGAACTCATTGTCATGTTCAAGAAACCAATTTGAAATGATTCGAACTTTGTGACATGGTGCATTATCCTGCTGGAAGTAGCCATCAGAGGATGGGTACATGGTGGTCATAAAGGGATGGACATGGTCAGAAACAATGCTCAGGTAGGCCGTGGCATTTAAACGATGCCCAATTGGCACTAAGGGGCCTAAAGTGTGCCAAGAAAACATCCCCCACACCATTACACCACCACCACCAGCCTGCACAGTGGTAACAAGACATGATGGATCCATGTTCTCATTCTGTTTACGCCAAATTCTGACTCTACCATCTGAATGTCTCAACAGAAATCGAGACTTTTCCCTTTTCACACCATTCTTTGTAAACTCTAGAAATGGTTGTGTGTGAAAATCACAGTAACTGAGCAGATTGTGAAATACTCAGACCGGCCCGTCTGGCACCAACAACCATGCCACGCTCAAAATTGCTTAAATCACCTTTCTTTCCCATTCTAACATTCAGTTTGGAGTTCAGGAGATTGTCTTGACCAGGACCACACCACTAAATGCATTGAAGCAACTGCCATGTGATTGGTTGATTAGATTGGTTGATTGCATTAATGAGAAATTGAACAGGTGTTCCTAATAATCCTTTAGGTGAGTGTGTGTGTGTATATATATATATATATATATATATATATATATATATATATATATATATATATATATATATATAATATAATTTGATTTACATTTACATTTATGCATTTGGCAGATGCTTTTATTAAAGGTGCACATTTTATCAGTTCATGCGTTCTCTGAGAATTGAAAGGGGTTATATGACGGTTCTAAAAAGAACATTATTTTTTTTGTATTTGGTTTAATGCAGTGTGTTTATGCGGTTTTGGGTTAAAAAAAGTCATTATTTTACACATACCGTACATTAACTGTTGCCTCTCTATGCCCCTCCTTTCTGAAACGTGTAGATTTCAGAATCGCGATCCAGTGCATTGTGATTGGCCCGAATACCTTAAGCGTGTGACAGAAATGTCACGCCCTTTACCATATTGGAACATCAGCTCCTAACGCAATACTGACAGGTGATAATGCCGGTCCTAGCTTATCAATTCGAGCCCGAATCAGATCCGGAAAATGCAGATGGATCGATCAACTTTGCCAGCGCGACTGGACCAGAACGTACCAGATTGGTAAGTTTGCATTTGTGATCGTAGAAACAAGCGCTACTCTATACTGCTCAAAACTTACGTTTGAATAGTCAGTAACAAATTCTTAAAAAATTAAAACAGATTTACAGGCTGTGTCTGTGAGTCAGAAGCACCAGACTGTACTTGCAAAGATGGAATTTGCGCACTTTTTTTTAGAATCAGCCTTTGTGCACAGCCGGCCTTGTACTCTCCCAGGTTCTGTAAGCAGTCCTCAGTAAAATGCGCCACACACAGTCAAATATTTGGGTTGTACTGTTCTGGAACAGTGTTGTAAATAAAGCTTAACCACTGTTTTCTGATTTTTCCCTCTTTTGGAAGGCCAAACAAAGCAGTTTGGCTTTCGCAATGAAAAACACAGCGACATGGCGGCGCTGGCGACAACAATACTACAGTGAGAATAAAAGTTACGCCTTCTTTCTTTGCGTATACATTTGGGCGGTGTTATGAAACTCTGCCCCCCAGACTGATGTAGATTTGTGGGGGGGTGTTTGAACGAAGTGTTTTAGGAAGGTGTGGCTGAGCCTTAACTTTTACAAAGAATATCTCTTTGGGTTTGAGACGTTGAGCTTTGTAACTCTGCAGATCTTATATATGCACAAACAGCTATAACACACTAAAGAGAAAGGAAAACAAGAAAAAGCATCATACGACCCCTTTGAACCCATGACTTTGGCAATGCTAGCGTAACACTCCCCTGTTTGAGCTGCAGGAATATCAGAGAAATTGAATCAGTTATATATCCTGTTTCACTTGAAAATTCTTCTCATTATACATAAATAAAATGGGCTAAAAAGCAGTTTGATATTAACAATCACTTATTGACGTCACTTTTGTATTTTCATAGGGGAGTGATCCATGCCAGCAAAATCAAACGTCTAGAACTGGCAATCATAAAATCATATTATTTTCCAACAAGTATGCCATTATGGCCTTCTTTATTATATTGTCTTGTTAAAACATATACACACACACACACACACACACAACCTTAAAACCAGTGCAGTAAGCCTATGGGATCCTTCTGATGCCATAATGGCCTTTACCTCAGCACTTTTCTCTAGAGGGGCTTTAACATGAGGCAGATGAGCAAATTAGTAGAAATAGTGGAGGAGCTTTTTGAGTGCGTGGGTGACAGGGTGAGGCTTAAGAGGGGAAGAGGAAGGAATTGAAGGTTAGGAGAGAAAGAGGGAGAAAGTGCAAAAGGGAGGGTGAGATATAGAGATTAAAGAAAGGAATACAAGATTGCTGGAGGAAAGCAGCTGCTATTCATGTCATGAGTGCTCAGGAGAAAATGCCATTTTTGTACTGTGCTACCTTGGAGAGGGGACATATCCAACAACGACCCTAATCAAATTCCTAACCCAGCACTTCTAACTTACAATTCTAAAATTAGATGTATAGTTACACTGGTTATGGAGCAAACATATATCTGTTTGAATTGAAGTTAATATCGAGTAAATTACATTTTAGACACAAAATTGACAGTTTTTGTTCCACCTATGAAAATCGTATCAAATGATCCACAGCATAATTAACTGTTGAAAGTCTCTAAGCAACCCACAGTAATGGTGTTCGTTCTTGAATGAATCAGTGCTTTTGAATGAAATGGTTGAGTGAACGATTCAGATATGGTTCAAGTTTTAGGGTCTTTTTAAAAAAAATTTACATTCATTATGCCGAAGCTTTTGCATCGCTACTGCATGCAATTAAATGCATGGTGAGAGATCTTGTAGTGGCTTAAAGGATGTGGATTCTGTCCTTTATGGGACCAGTATCAGTTATAAATATTAGAATCTCCTTTTATAATAAATCTTGGGATACATACACACACATTAATTTGTTATAGTTAGCTACCTGAATAATACCACTTCCAATTTACTAGTGCAGATGTCTGAAGGTAAAGTATAACTTGTCCTAAGACTAATGAGACAAGCTTTTAGTTTAAAACTTCAAAATTGAGTTTATACTTTAAAATTAAAGGAAGGCTTTTTCATTTTAATTTAATTCCCTTGTATGATGATGCAATTAAACAGAAGAGCGCACATGCAGCTATCCTGACCTTGAGGAAGCTGGCCAAATGATTTGTCATTGTATAGATTTGGTTTTCTTTAAATGTATCATTCATGAGACCATACCAATTTCATGGCTGAAGTACATTCTCTTCTCAGCCAGATTTATTGTGTTGCTGTTTTAGTGCAAAAGCATCACCTGTATGACTTGCTAGACTGTAGCCAGGCAAACGATGCCACTTGTAATGAAATTCATCTCGGTTTAGCTATGCAGTGGTTTATAATATTACTTTGATTATAGCTTGCAAAACCATGACCACCTTTGTTACTGGTTGAAGCTATTCATGTTTTCTAATGCGTTTTTCCTTTGCCAAAAAAGTAAACCTTTTCTTTTCATTCCAGGCTGAATTATGGATGAATGTGATTAGAAATGTGAAAATGGGAATGCTGAATGGACTCAATTAGAGATGCTTTAGTGCAAGAGCTGAGGTTATATCCACCCTCCTGTCTCTGAAGACAGGCCTCACTGGACTTTCTCATTCAAACTAATCTGCACCTCTTTATCTCCTCTGTAAATCTATTTACTAAGCTTTAAAAGCCATTTCTTAATGTTTAGAAAGCATTAATGAAACAGTCCCCCCTGCCCTCCTGCATCCTAATGGGAAAAGCATTTAATCTCCATCAAAGTATTTAAAATTGTATGTGTTTTTGTTCGCTCTACGATTACCATCACTTATGTAAGATAATTAGTTCAGTATTGCAAAGTGGAATTTTAGGCCGATTATTTAATGTTTAACCTCCTTCATCTTAAATTTCAATGAGATAGTTGCCTCAAGAATGTGGACACTTAATTTTGACACCATATTATGTTATTGCATTAGATAACAAAAATGTTCGGTTTAAATGATAAAACAACATTAAGTTAAAGGGTTTGTTCACCCAAAATTCTGTCATCATTTACTCACCCTCATGTCATTCCAAACCCGTAAGACTTTCTTTAATCTTGGGAACACAAAAAGTTCATAAAGAGATGGTAAAACTAATTGACTGTGCGGCCGGGAATGAATGAAAGTGCAGCCGTGCTCATTTTACTTTCGGTTTAGAATTAGTCCAATTCGGGGGCAGGTTGCTTGAATTGTGGATTCATTAGCCTATTATTCTTAATGAAAAACACAACAAAACAGTACAATGACAAACTCACTGATATAGGCACTTTTACATTTCGCTTTGAAACCAAATCTTCTGCGATCATCTTGTCTGTCAGCTCTTCGCTCTCGTGATGAATGAAATCTGACTCCTGCTGCTGGTCTGTGCGGCGACTCTCGTTCGGCTCACGCTGTATTGAGCAGACACGTTCAGTTTTTAATGGTGTCTGTTCTCTAACTGAACCAAATTATTTTATTACTATTAAAAAAAATCTAAACGACGTGGGGCCGGTGCCGCGGTGGGCAAGTGATGTAACACCGGTAACACCGTCAACACTGACTATCGCAAAACTGACTAGCCAACTGCATAACACACGAGAATGAACCTCATTGGTTCTCGCACGTCAAGAAAACATGCTTGAGCTTCCGTTTACCACAACTGATGTGTGAGCTGTTAAATGTTTATATGTGAATAAAAGCATAAATTCAATCTGTTCATTTTATAAAGTAATTGTGTCTCTTCAGAAAATGTGGACTAAACTGCTTAATTCATATGGATTAATTTTTACGATCTCTTTATGAACTTTTCAAAGCGTCAAAGTGGTAGTTGTGTAGCTGTCAATAGAGGGACATAAATCGATCAGATTTAAGTACAAATGTATTCATTTGTGTTCCAATGATGAACAAAAGTCTTACGGGTTTGGAATGACAGAGTAAATGATGACAGAATTTTAATTTTTGGGTGAACTAACCCTTTAATAATGCACAGAAGATGCCAGTTGTTTTGATATTGTTATCTACTATGTTGAAGTATTCATGAATACTATGTTGAAGTGTGGTTGCAGTGTCTAAATACTTTTGGTGCCGCTGTATAATGTTAATATTTTTGAACTCTTTATTGCCATAATGTAATTCTGTGGTAGCTTATTTGGTGACTTATCTCTAGACGTTGTCTGGCAGGATTTGGAAGGTGATACGGTCTCAGTAGGGTCCAGACAATGGCCCCAGGAATGAAAAGGTTGATTGCTGTTGATGCCGCTGTCAAACGCGTTGTACATGTTAATAGTTCCAACTTTTGACCCGCTGGCTTTTTGGAAAAGATGGAAAGCTCATTAAATCCTGCATGGTGATGTGGGGTTCAGCAGTCAAAGTGAGAGAATGAAAACCTTTGAGCTACTCCGAGCCCCAGGAATGGAAGTTGAGACGTTGTTGTTTCAACAGAGTGAGCAGGATCATGTGGAGGTCTAGGCACAGTAGGGGGACGAACTTGTCAGCTTGGCAGCTTAGGTGACACTTTTTGAGTAATACCAACCAAATTGCCAAAATCATTTACTGTGGCCCTGCTGATAGTTAATAGTTCTTCATTATTAATCTCTTGTGCTTGTATTTTTCTTCATTTGAAAGTCGCATCTGCTAACTGAATCAATATAAATGAAATTCTCTCAGTGATTACAGTTGTTTTTTTTTGTCATGTTTGTTTCAGTGTGCTTTGATTTTAAGCCATATGAATGCAGCAGTGAGCTTGCTAAGCCTGACTGAGTGAATTACGAGATTTACATTACTATAATGCAAAATGATTTAATGCTTTGAGTAAAGAGGCAATTTGAGCTATAAAGCGTCAAAAATCCCCATTTCTATATGTTCACTCACAATGACGCAGATTTATAATTATTAAATCATGGCCCACTTAATGTGATTGGGAGAGGATAACTTTTTTTATTTGACTTACACTGGTTTCGTAATTTGCATTATTGCCGCTATCTGTCATTAGATTAGAAAGTTATTAACTTTAGAATTAAACAGCCCAGGGCTCCAATGATTATTAGAATGTGATGTTCCAAAAGGCCCAGATGCATTGTGAGCACATCATTAGTTGGAAATAATTTTATGCTATCTATACCCTAGTGAAAAATAAATATACCAAAATATATTTGAAATACATTTATCATATGCTAAGTAAGTATACTACAAATACATTTACATATTTATGTACTTAATAGTACCCTGCATTTATACTTTTGGTATACTAAATTGATATACTTAAAGTATATTTGA
This sequence comes from Rhinogobio ventralis, assembly GCA_039654625.1. NCBI lineage: Eukaryota > Metazoa > Chordata > Actinopteri > Cypriniformes > Gobionidae > Rhinogobio > Rhinogobio ventralis. The sequence goes on from CM077199.1 coordinate 20,862,420, forward strand.
TTGTGCTGGAACTATTGCAAGTATACTTTAGGTATACTTTAAATATCTTGCATTTAAAGACTGATCTTATACAGTGATCATACTATCCTTACTAATAGTGATATTAAACCACATTTTAGGCTTAATATTAAGAAATGTGCATTGTGCAATAAAGAAGTATTCAAAATAAAATTTAATTATAATATTTATATCAGTAAGTCTCAAGCGATGTGTAACTATATTAATGGTTTGTAGTATACTTAGTTTAATTTAGTGTAGTATACACTATATTTTAAATACATTCTGGTATAAGTTTTTTCCACCTAGGGTACTAATGAGTTGTGCAAAGCTGGGAAATATAGTAGCTGGCATAACTGGTTGGTAGAATCATCTTGTGGTTAAGACAGAATATAATTCAGATCTTTGCCATTTGCTTCTTACTGTCATCTTAACAGCAACAAAAAGAAGTCATATCACCTACCAACATAACACAGATTTGAAGTCTTCAGCCATCGAATGGATGAACTTTCTAGAAAGAGTTTTTGTATCTAAAGCTTTTGGAGATCAGGCATGAGATATCTCAAGGTGCTTTTCAACACCATAATGCTGGTTCATATTAAACCCTTAAACAAATTAAAAAACAAATTTAAACACTTAAAAAAAATTAAAGTGGCAAACAATGTACTACCAGTTAAACATTAACACCTGCCTATAATCATTATTTGCCTAATCATTCTAATAATATTTTCCTCATTTTAGTCATCAAAACTAAATCCTCTCCACCTCAAATTATTTTTTTTATCTTATGCATGTATGTATGTGTGTGTGTATATATATATATATATATATATATATATATATATATATATATATATATATATATATATATATATATATATATATATATATATATATTAGGGCTGTGCGATATTGAAGATATATGCGGTATGCAATACCTTGTTAAATAATGCGATATTCGATATGCGATACGATATTGCTTTAAGTGTGTAAAATCTATTTAAATTATATTTAAAAAAATCTTTAAAAACTGAGAATGATACCATTTATGTGTTTCACATTCTTTCTGGGAAAAGAAAGCATCGCTACAACTTCTGAAAGTGACCAGCAGTGTTTTAGCAAAAATGAATGTCACAAATCTGACAATATAATTTTAACATGTAAACAAACAAAAAATGTAATGCCAATATTTAAATACCAAAATCTCTTTGCTTGACTTGGTAACAGTTATATCAACCTAAAACTTAACATCAAGAACATCCAGGTAAACAATGAACACCTGAACTTTCAGAGAGACAGCTTGTGCGCACGTTTCGGTGAGTGTGTCAGACAGCAGAGTTGTTTTTCGCAAGTTATTGCGTTTAATAACTCTTTTTAATGTCAAGCAAGTCACATAAGTAACAGTCATGTGCCCAGTCTATTCTCTGCTATAGGTGCTGGTCATATAATTAGAATATCATCAAAAAGTTGATTTATTTCACTAATTCCATTCAAAAAGTGAAACTTGTATATTATATTCATTCATTACACACAGACTGATATATTTCAAATGTTTATTTCTTTTAATTTTGATGATTATAACTGACAACTAGGGAAAATCCCAAATTCAGTATCTCAGAAAATCAGAATATTACTTAAGACCAATACAAAGAAAGGATTTTTAGAAATCTTGGCCAACTGAAAAGTATGAACATGAAAAGTATGAGCATGTACAGCACTCAATACTTAGTTGGAGCTCCTTTTTCCTGAATTACTGCAGCAATGCGGCGTGGCATGGAGTCGATCAGTCTGTGGCACTGCTCAGGTGTTATGAGAGCCCAGGTTGCTCTGATAGTGGCCTTCAGCTCTTCTGCATTGTTGGGTCTGGCATATCGCATCTTCCTCTTCACAATACCCCATAGATTTTCTATGGGGTTAAGGTCAGGCGAGTTTGCTGGCCAATTAAGAACAGGGATACCATGGTCCTTAAACCAGGTACTGGTTGCTTTGGCACTGTGTGCAGGTGCCAAGTCCTGTTGGAAAATGAAATCTGCATCTCCATAAAGTTGGTCAGCAGCAGGAAGCATGAAGTGCTCTAAAGCTTCCTGGTATACGGCTGCGTTGACCTTGGACCTCAGAAAACACATTGGACCAACACCAGCAGATGACATGGCACCCCAAACCATCACTGACTGTGGAAACTTTACACTGGACCTCAAGCAACGTGGATTGTGTGCCTCTCCTCTCTTCTTCCAGACTCTGGGACCTTGATTTCCAAAGGAAATGCAAAATTTACTTTCATCAGAGAACATAACTTTGGACCACTCAGCAGCAGTCCAGTCCTTTTTGTCTTTAGCCCAGGCGAGACGCTTCTGATGCTGTCTGTTGTTCAAGAATGGCTTGACACAAGGAATGCGACAGCTGAAACCCATGTCTTGCATACGTCTGTGCGTAGTGGTTCTTGAAGCACTGACTCCAGCTGCAGTCCACTCTTTGTGAATCTCCCTACATTTTTGAATGGGTTTTGTTTCACAATCCTCTCCAGGGTGTGGTTATCCCTATTGCTTGTACACTTTTTTTCTACCACATCTTTTCCTTCCCTTCGCCTCCTATTGTGCTTGGACACAGAGCTCTGTGAACAGCCAGCCTCTTTTGCAATGACCTTTTGTGTCTTGCCCTCCTTGTGCAAAGTGTCATTGGTCGTCTATTGGACAACTGTCAAGTCAGCAGTCTTCCCCATGATTGTGTAGCTTACAGAACTAGACTGAGAGACCATTTAAAGGCCTTTGCAGGTGTTTTGTTTTAATTAGCTGATTAGAGTGTGGCACCAGGTGTCTTCAATATTGAACCTTTTCACAATATTCTAATTTTCTGAGATACTGAATTTGGGATTTTCCTTAGTTGTCAGTTATAATCATCAAAATGAAAAGAAATAAACATTTGAAATATATCAGTCTGTGTGTAATGAATGAATTACACTTATTGAATTACATTTATTTACACACACATATACACACACATACAGTATATATATATATATATATATATATATATGTATGTGTATATATATGTATGTATGTATATGTGTGTGTAAATAAATGAAAGTATTATGTATAAATTAATTAATTTGTTGAAAATATAAATAAAATAGGCTTATGTATAGGTTTACACAATTTATGTTTGTCTTTTAATTTATATTTGTCACTACAGGTTTTTAAGATCATTAGAAACAACATTTTGACAAGTCGTCTAAAGCATGTTCTGTTCTCTTGTTTAGATTCCCTGCATCTGCAATTTTACACTTTGATTTACACGTTAGCCAGTCTTAATTAAAAAAACATACTTTCAATTAATTCTCGACCGCTCCATTCCTTTGGACGTCTTCACGTCTAAATATTAAATAACACTATCGTCATGCATTTCTGATTAATTAGTCACACAATGCTCTGTAATTGCATGCAGAACTTGTGACCTTTGGTTTGATCGGATCTTTTTCATGTTCTCCCCTTAGCAACCCTGCGCAAGCACAGCGCTTCTCACTGGCGCATGCAGAACATCGCCCAGGAATCTGTTGACAGCTCGGATGATGAGTTTTTTGATGCTCGAGGTAAGTGTCACTTATTTCCCACCCTTTGTAATAACCTGATGGCTCCAGCATCTGTGCCCTATTCTCTTTCTCTTTTTTATGTCCATCATATAGTCTGTCTATTACAGGTGTCTTCTCACATTATGGATGTATTCCTCTGAAGTATGCACTGAAACAGCTGTAAACTTGAAGATTTGAGGGCCTTTTTCATGATGAACACAAATGCCAAACTGTGGCATTCTTTTATTGTGATGTGGATTGTTGTGATGTGACATGGTTGAACAGCGTAGTGTGTCCTCCAGATTAGCATGCACGAATCCTTGATTTAACATTAGCCTACTTTTGTTTCTAATGGGGTCCAAATAACAAGCCTTTATAATCAAAATGATGAAAACTGGCAGCCAAATGTGCTTGTCAGCTCATAAAAGTGTCCCTGCACCAACGAGCCAGTCAAGGCCCATACAATATAGCTCAAGATTTGCATCTTCAGCAAAATGCCATGATTAAACAAAATCCTCTATCTAAATGGACTGGGCTTCACTTTGCCTTTGTCAGCATTACACCTCCATTATCTTTTTCCATAGGAAGAATTTACATTTAGCTGACTCTTATATCCAAAGCAATTTACCGTGCAGGTACAGCAACTTGAGGATATGTTTCGTACTCAAGAAACCCATTGCAACCCATTTTATTTCCTTTTGTGACTTTTTCTATACTGGATGTTTAACAAAACAAATGTATGGCAGGATGTTTTTTTTTTAATAACATGCATATGTTGAGGAACGTGTATTAGGCAAATAGGATCAACATCGAATGGAGGATGTAAATAAGCAAATGAACAGATACAGGGAGTTTCCTGCTAGTTTATAGCACAATACTGTGCTTTTCAAACCTGTGGTAGTCGAGTCCCAGAGCAGCCACTTACATTTGGTCAGTGAAGACATAGACATATATACAGTCAAACCAAAATGTATTCAAACACCTTCAACATTTCTCACATTATCACAGTTTATTCGCTATAGTTTAGAAAATGGTCATAAAAAATTAAGTACACAATTAGATAATACCAATTTAGGTCAACCAATGACCAAGCAATGCTTAATTTTGTTCAGTCTGTGGTGTAAAAGGTCGCATTAGCAATTAAAGAAAAAACACTTAAGCAAAACATGGTCAGGTCAAAGTGTCTGAATCATTTTGGTCCCAAATTTTTATCAATTTTACTGGTAGTCCACTGTATGAAGAATTTGTGGGTATAATATGTCACAGTTCACTGTATTTTGCTATCCTCACTTACATAAATGAACTGTAGTGTCCTGCACCCACTAATAAAAATGATATCTGGTGTCTGAATAATTTTTGGTTTGACTGTACATAGATGCCTTGTTAGCAGCTGTTTCTATGGGCCGCAATACATATGTCATCTGCCGTATTGGAACGGTCAAACATCTCGGCAGTTTCACAACCAGAAGCTGCACAATGATGTGGCATCATTGATTCTTACTGTGAGTGATGACACGTTGGCTATCTAAAGATGGTGGGCGCGCCGACATGTCTGGAGTGGTATAATGTGGCATCTACATATACATATCTATAAGTAAAGAGAGGTGCGACTAAAACGGCTGATTCTCAATTAGAGGTGCGAACAAGATCACATTGTCTCTTGAGTTGCATCTCCAAATGAGTTCTTTTGATTGTTTTGGTGTTCAAAATAAAATTAGCTTTATGTTTTATGCTAAATTAACCACTATAATTCATTCACATTGTCTATATGAGCTGTTGTGACTGTCTCCCACACATTAGTAAAAAAAAATAGCTGTAGCAGTGTATAATATAATCTGTAACATGCATGTTTCCACATCTATCTTTCATGAGACATTTTTCATTCATTCTTAATGAACCAAAAATAATGAACTTAATGAACTTAAAGTCCAGATGTTACAGCGGCATGGATTGGGGAACATGCTAGATACACTATATTGCCAAAAGTTTTGGGACGTCTGCCTTTAGCTGCACATGAACTTTAATGACATCCCATTCTTAATCTGTAGGGTTTAATATGGAGTTGGCCCACCTTTTGCAGCTATAACAGCTTCAACTCTTCTGGGAAGGCTTTCCACAAGGTTTAGGAGTGTGTTTATGGGAATTTGTGACCATTCTTCTAGAAGCGCATTTGGTCAGGCACTGATGTTGGACTAGAAGGCCTGGCTTACATTCTCCGCTCTAATTCATCCCAAAGGTGTTTTATCGGGTTGAGGTCAGGACTCTGTGCAGGCCAGTCAAGTTCCTCCACACCAAACTTGCTCATCCATGTCTTTATGTACCTTGCTTCGCAGTCATGTTAGAACAGGGAGAGGCCATCCCCAAACTGTTCCCACAAAGTTGGGAGCATGAAATTGTCCAAAATATCTTAGCATTAAGAGTTCCTTTCACTGAAACTAAGGGGCCAAGCCCAATCCCTGAAAAACAACCCCTCATCATAATCCCCCCTCCACCAAACATTACACTTGGCACAATGCAGTCAGGCAAGTACCGTTCTCCTGGCAACCGACAAACCCAGACTTGTCCATCAGATTGCCAGACAGAGAAGCGTGATGGGTCACTCCAGAGAACACGTCTCTACTACTCTAGAGAAAGTTGCCGACTTCTGCACACTGTGCTCCTCAGCATGCGCTTACCCCGCTCTGTGATTTTGCGTAGCCTACCACTTCGCTGTTGTTCCCAATTGCTTCCACTTTGTTATAATACCACTAACAGTTGACCGTGGAATATTTAGTAGTAGAGGAATTTCAATTTATTGCACAGGTGTCAACCTATCATGGTACCACATTTGAATTCACTGAGCTCCTGAGAGCGACCCATTCTCTCACAAATGTTTGTAGAAGCAGTCTGCATGCCTAGGTGCTTGATTTTATACACCTGTGGCCATGGAAGTGATTGGAACACCTGCATTCAATGTATTTTTTATATATTTGTTTTAGACAAACTTGCATTTGTGTTATATATACTAAAAGTTTGGGGTCAGTAATTCTTTTAAAGAAATTAATTCTGCAAGATAATTGATTAATAATTGAGATGATTGTATTCATCAAAGAATATGAAGCAGCACAACTGTTTTTAACTTCAGATGCTTTTCAATTAGGCTGAATACTTTTAAGAATATTTCCATTTGAGCTTGGTTCGACACAACACGATTACAAACCATTCTCGTCCCGGAATTCTCAGCACGGTTGGCTAACTAGAATGCGTGTAGTGACATCGCCACTCAGGATTGGTCACTTGTCTGTTGCCTGGCTACCAGTTTCTTCGTAGCTGGCTAGCGTGTTTTTTGAACGAAGTAAACACAAGTAATAATAAAATTAAAAGAAATATTGAATCATCCTCCATAACACGGTCACTATTTACATCTCATATGCCTGTAAAGTCTTGCATTACCATGGCAAGGACTGAGACATATGTATTACATTCCAAAGAGCGGACGTTATCAGCCCCACAGTGGAAAATGAAACCATACCCGTACCGACTGGTTCAGATCGGCACAGAATGGAACAGTTAATCAACGAGAAGTGGCTATTGATAATAATAAGAAATGAGCTTTCTTGAGCTCCAAATCAGCATATTAGAATGATTTTTGAAGGATCATGTGACACTGAAGTCTGGAGTAATGATGCTGAAAATTCAGCTTCTCAGGAATAAATTACATCGTAATATATTAAAGCAGAAAACAGGTACTTTAAATTGCAATAATATTTCACAATAATACTGTGTTTACTGTGTTATTTGATCAACTAAATGCAGCCTTGGTAAGCATAAAAATAAAAACTTCACCAACCCCAAACATTTGAACGGTAGTGTATATATGAGCTTGACTGATGTAAAGAGTCTTCTTACTATAGCATTTTGTCTAGACTTAGAGAAGAGTTAGCATGAAGCATTAGCATTACTCTTGAATGATCATGAGAGAGTTTGTTTACTCTAGAACACTATAGTGACATTATTGCCCACTTAAAAAATAACTGCCCGGGTACATTAGCAAGATGACTGTTGACCGAAATAACTTGCCCTTAAGGGATGTTAAAGAATTATACTGCCACATTTTATTTTAACCGAGGCTGGAGGCACAGAGGGACCAACACAAAGTTGTTTGCTAAGGACTATGACAATGATTGCCAAACTTTTCAGAGTATACAAAGCATTCTTATATTACTAAATCAATTTAAATCCTCACTTTGTGTATCAGAAAAGATTTAGATCTAATTTAGTTATAAATAAAAGTGATTATTTTTGTTTCCTTTGTCTTAATGTGATGGATGGGTCAATTTTAATTAAATTTTGAAATGCTTTAGAAGTTACAATTTAGGGTCAGTAAGAATTTTTTTTTTGTTGCAAGAAATTATTATCTTTATTCTACAAGGACACATTCAATTGATCAAAAGTGACAGTAAAGATTTTTACATTGTTACAGTACAAAATATTTCTGTTTCTAAGTTGGATATTATCCCGGCTGTTTAAGGATGTTTTTTCTACCATTAGTCCAGCTATAGTTAACAGCTCTTTAGCCAAAGGTGTTGTTCCAGCTAGTTTTAAACATGCAAATGTGCCTCTGTTGAAAACCTCAACTTGATCCGGAAATGTGCAGTAACTATCAACCAATCTCTAAACTGCCTTTCATCTCTAAGCTTTTGGAGAAAATAGTGTTTTCACAGCTTAAGACTTATTTGGATTTTTTAAATATTTTTTTTGACATGTTCCAATCTGGTTTTAGATCATTACATAGCACTGAGTCAGCTCTGTTGAGGGTTGAAAATTATATATTGCTTGCTCTGGATTCAGGCTCTTATGTAGTGCTGATTTTGTTGGACCTGAGTGCGGCATTTGATACCATTGACCATAAAATTCTTCTTGAACGACTAGAATGTATGGTAGGTGTCAAAGGCACTGTATTACAATGGTTTGCTTCTTACCTTGCGAATAGGACTTTTTCTGTAATTTAGGTAACTTTTCCTCATCATCTGCATCTGTTTTATGTGGTGTGCCCCAGGGATCTGTTGTGGGACCTTTATTGTTTTCCCTTTATGTGCTTCGCCTGTTTTTCTGGCCCATCACTGTTATGCAGACAATTTTACCTACCAGTAAGGCTGGACAACACTGGTTCATCTGATGTGTTATTGAAATGTGCCAAGAGGTGGATTTCAAATAATTTTTTGCAGCTAAATGAGGATAAAACAGAGGTTTTAATTCTAGGTTGTCCTGCAAATTCCTTTCCTGCTCTGGAAGCCCAGTTAGGTCCTCTGTCAACAAATGTACACAAACAAATCTTGGAGTGATCTTTGACTCTTCACTATTTTTTGATAAACAAATTAGTGCTGTTATTAGAGGATGCTTTTTTCATTTAAGATCTATTGCAAAATTGAAGCAGCTCCTTTCAAGAAAAGATTTAGAAGTTGTGATTCATGCTCTTGTAACATCACGATTAGATTATTGCAACTCTCTTTATTCTGGTCTCCCTCAGTCTTCATTGTCACGATTGCAAGTTGTTCAAAATGCGGCTGCAAGACTTCTGACTTGGTCTAAAAAGAGGGACCACATCTCCCCTATTTTAGCATCACTTCACTGGCTTCCCATCAAAATTAGAGTTGATTTTAAAATCCTTATGTTTGTATACACTCACCTAAAGGATTATTAGGAACACCATACTAATACTGTGTTTGACCCCCTTTCGCCTTCAGAACTGCCTTAATTCTACGTGGCATTGATTCAACAAGGTGCTGAAAGCATTCTTTAGAAATGTTGGCCCATATTGATAGGATAGCATCTTGCAGTTGATGGAGATTTGTGGGATGCACATCCAGGGCACGAAGCTCCCGTTCCACCACATCCCAAAGATGCTCTATTGGGTTGAGATCTGGTGACTGTGGGGGCCATTTTAGTACAGTGAACTCATTGTCATGTTCAAGAAACCAATTTGAAATGATTCGAGCTTTGTGACATGGTGCATTATCCTGCTGGAAGTAGCCATCAGAGGATGGGTACATGGTGGTCATAAAGGGATGGACATGGTCAGAAACAATGCTCAGGTAGGCCGTGGCATTTAAACGATACCCAATTGGCACTAAGGGGCCTAAAGTGTGCCAAGAAAACATCCCCCACAGCATTACACCACCACCACCAGCCTGCACAGTGGTAACAAGGCATGATGGATCCATGTTCTCATTCTGTTTACGCCAAATTCTGACTCTACCATCTGAATGCCTCAACAGAAATCGAGACTCATCAGACCAGGCAACATTTTTCCAGTCTTCAACTGTCCAATTTTGGTGAGCTCGTGCAAATTGTAGCCTCTTTTTCCTATTTGTAGTGGAGATGAGTGGTACCCGGTGGGGTCTTCTGCTGTTGTAGCCCATCCGCCTCAAGGTTGTGCGTGTTGTGGCTTCACAAATGCTTTGCTGCATACCTCGGTTGTAACGAGTGGTTATTTCAGTCAAAGTTGCTCTTCTATCAGCTTGAATCAGTCGGCCCATTCTCCTCTGACCTCTAGCATCAACAAGGCATTTTCGCCCACAGGACTGCCGCATACTGGATGTTTTTCCCTTTTCACACCATTCTTTGTAAACTCTAGAAATGGTTGTGCGTGAAAATCCCAGTAACTGAGCAGATTGTGAAATACTCAGACCGGCCCGTCTGGCACCAACAACCATGCCACGCTCAAAATTGCTTAAATCACCTTTCTTTCCCATTCTGACATTCAGTTTGGAGTTCAGGAGATTGTCTTGACCAGAACCACACCCCTAAATGCATTGAAGCAACTGCCATGTGATTGGTTGATTAGATAATTGCATTAATGAGAAATTGAACAGGTGTTCTTAATAATCCTTTAGGTGAGTGTATAAGGCGTTGTCTGGCCGTGCACCAACGTATATAAGTCATCTTCTTGTGCCATACTGTCCCGCTAGGGCACTTAGTTCTTCTACTCACTTGCTCTTAAGTGTGCCTCGGTGTCGCTATAAATCAAAGGGTGATTGAACCTTTTCTGTGGCTGGGCCCAAGCTTTGGAATGGTCTCCCGTATCATGTGAGGTCTGCTCCTTCATTTGACATTTTTAAATCTACTCTTAAATCGTATTTTTATTCTTTAGCGTTTAGAAACCTGTAATATTTTTGTGTAGATCGATCTGCTTTGTACTTTGTACAGCAATTTGGATCAATTCATATTGTGTTTAAATGTGCTTTATAAATAAATGTTGTTGTTGTTGTTTCTTGTTTATAATTCTATATTTATAAAAGAATCCAAAAACTGTTTTCAACATGAATAATAATAAGAAATGTTACCTGAACACCAAATCAGCATATTAGAATGATTTCTGAAGGATCATGTGACACTGAAGACTGGAGTAGTGATGCTGAAAATTCAGCTTTGCCATCACAGGAATAAATTACATTTTAAAATTGTATTAAATGGAAAACATTAATATTTCACAATACTCCTGTTTTTACTGTATTTTTGATCAAATAAATTCAGCCTTGGTAAGCATAAAAGACTTCTTTCAAAAACAAAAAATATCTTACCAACCGGTAGTTTGAACGGTAGTGTAGTTGGACCAATGAGAATCCACTCTGGGCGGGGCCATCCAAAGCAATTAACATGAAAATTAGCTTGCGGCTCTATAGTTTTATAGTGCTTCTTTAATGCAGAGATTATTTCTTCTCTTAGTAAATTTTGTTTTCTAAAGAATTAAACTTGTCAGTTTCATGATTCAAAGCATTGCAATAATTTTCACCAGTGAGTGTCATTTTCAGACTATTTTTGACCTGTGAGAACTCTCTCAGATATGACAAAAGAAATGTGCACACTTAAATGTTGTTTTCTTGTGGCTGAGTGTTTGTTTAGCAATCTTTTTCGTAAGGAGAGCCACAGTCAAGTGTTTTGCCTCAGACTTTGAGTGCGAACTTAATGGCTTTTTGTGTGAGTGACACCTCAAATGTGTTTTTGTGAAATCACATAGGTTGTGTGTCTCTGTGGGTCTGTGTGGAGACTCTCTGCAACTGGCTGTTGTTGACTCCTCTTCACTGACCTGTGAGATTGACCCCTGTCAGTCAGTGCATGCTACAGATGATCAGAGCGGCAAACGGCAGGGAAATTGAAGCTCATCACGGTTCCAGCTTTGTCAGCCTGCCTTCACCTCCATGACACATAAGCCCCTTTCACGCGTGTCAGACTCTCCCTTGCCCTATCCATGCCTCTCATATCCGCTGGGTTGATCTCCTTCAAGTTGCATCATGTCTCTCTCTAGAGGATGCAGGGATGTAATTTTCCTCAGGGGGACAAATAAACTATCATCATCATCATCATCAAGAACTGCAAAATTGCTGTGTTTTCAAATACAATTAAAATAACATTAATTTAATGCATGGATACTATAGCTTCTGACAGCACTGTGTAAGCTAATGGATACTATAGCTTCTCAACCAGGGTCCAAAACGAACACTCACCAAGTGCCAAATGCAAGTAAAAATTTACATTGGTGAGTACACTATGATACTCTTCAGACTTTTTAAAGGCACAGTGTATAAGATTTTTGGATTAAAATATCCAAAACCCACTAGAACAATGTTATGTATTTTGTTGACTTGTGTACTTAGATGATCCCAGATGTTTCCAAGAATGTTTAAATCCAGAGAAATAAGCAATTTTAACCAGGACACGGATCGTGTCCAAGCGTTGCCTATCAATGACATCATATGAGCGTTACCCTCAATTTCTTCGAAGCCATGGAAACACCAAAGACGCTTTAATATATTGTGTGTTTTATTAGATAGGTGAGCAACTGTTTGGATACATTCATCGACATGTCCAGAATGCATTAAAAGTTTTCTGTTTTCAGTTCAAACCATTGTTGTGAAAGCATCCCCTAAGTTAATAACTAATAATTTTTACAATGGAAATTAATCAATCAAAAACTTCTTCTAGAGCTGCTGTACAGCCAAAACAATCTTTGTTGCATTCATTTTTTTATTATCACTGTAAAGCTGCTTTGAAACAATCTGTATTGTAAAAAGTGCTATATAAATAAAGGTGACTTGACTAGACAGAAAACAAATTATTGTTATACAGCTCAACACAGTTAGTCTTATTGTTTAAATCTCGTTATCTTGATTTACCATAAGTACCATGTTTTACCATGCCTAATATCTATATCTAGCTTACTACAGTGTGCAAGTGTCTCATAGTAGCTGCCGAGCATAACTTTCAACACACTCAAATGTATCTAACAGCGATGCGTTACCCCACATACACATGACCGGAAGAATAAGAAGCGGCCGTCTGCGGCATGATAAAAACTCCACTGCTTTCAAGCTGTATTTCGCGCTTGTCTCTCATTAGTAATCACTCCAGTAGCCTCATTCCGCTCCAACGGTTTTCTGCCACACCCTGCTTCATACTTACTATAGTAACTTTAATAAATCTTTAATACATTAGCTCATCCATGAATGTGATTTCTGTGATTTCCGAGTCCCGTCATATTGTTTTCCACCGGCTATAGAGGTGAAGACAACAACTCCCATGATTCTGCGAAATCAAGGCTGCTACGCCTTTGTTTTGAATAAGCTAGTGGCGAAAATTACATATTGTGCCTTTAAGAAATTCTAACAATGCATGATTCTGCAATTATTATATATTTTTTTAATTTTGAAGTATTATATATAATTAATACTTGTTCCATTTTTTTGTCTTTATTGAATGGAACAGTGTAGAGGACACAGGAAGCAATGGGAGGAGAGAGGGGAACAGGATCAGGAAAGGACCTCGAGACGGGACTCAAACTCAGGTCGCCTAAAGCTCTACTGCGCTTTATGTTGGCCTGACCAGACTTCACGTTTTAATTGGAAATACGTCAGCACAGCAGAGAAAACTGTGCTGGTTAAGTGATGTCATGGGGTCTTTAAGAGTAAGGCCCTTGATTATAAATGAGGGCGTTTAGGATCATTTTTAACTGACATGTTGGCAAATGTCTAAGGAGGTTAATTCAGATCTGTTATTGGAGCGTGTGCATTTGAGTAATGAGATTTGTCAGAGTGTGCCTAAACAGAACCCATTTGTACAACCTGAAATAAAACTGGACCCTCGTTTAAAACGGTGTACATTTTAGCTGGAGACAGATTGCTGTACGTATTCACAGTCATTTATTGTGACTCTTAATGTTAATTGATTAGCATTACCTACCTAGGCTTTGCTTTTTGAGCTGAAGTGCTTTTCTGTTGCATTGATTGTTCTCTGCAGTCGGGTAGCCCTGGGCCCTTCACACACAAGATTCATCTGCACTGACAAATCAACTAAGAAATAGGCTATTTATAACTTCTATCAGGTTAAAAGGCATCTCTTAAATCTGGTTGCCTATAGATAGAATATAAAGACCCTGTTTATTTGAAAATCCATTTTAGCATCAGGACTTAGTTGCATGATTTGCAATAACAGATTGTATGAATATTATAAGTCTGTCATTTTAATTTAGGCAATTTAAATGCATATAATTGTCTGTTAAATCTTAAATTGTGACATACAAAAACATGTCCTATTATTAAAGACTGTCACAGCCAAATCCATTTCTTCCTAGTGTTTGTGTTGAAGTTTTAAATCCCAGTGTTTCAACTCTGTGTTAAGAAGAAGGTCAAGACGTGTGATTTTCATAACCAAATATGGGCCTTCATTTGGAAGATTTTCCATGAAGCTTTTTTCCCCGAAACTGTGTCAGTCAGACAACGCAGTCTTATGTTCTTTGCCTCTACACAGCCACAGGCATCTACGGTCATGTTCTGGTCATGGAAAAAATATTAGTCAAACTAAATAAGTGTAAAATTATGTCTGTGCACACAGTAAAAACTGCTGGTTTTTCTACTTTTAACTTTTAATGAAGCTGACTATAGACCATTTGGGTGTTTGCAAACATCTATGATGTGTTTTGTGGGCGGAGTCTACCTGGTGCCCGTTTCAGAAAGGAGGTTAAGTGAAAACTCTGAGTATGTTAACCCTGAAATGAGGGAAACTCTGGGTTTTCGGTTTCAGAATGGGAGGTATGTCAAACCCGGGAAAGCAGGGTAAGTCAAGCCCGTTTCTGAAAGAGAGGTAACTTATACTCAGAGTCAGTTACCAGGGTAACTTACTCTATGAACCTAACCTGGTCAGGAGCAGGTTTTCTTCTGTAAACCCAGAGTTTCTTTTGGTCTCCTCCCCCTTTTAAAGCGTCAGTGGTGTTTAAATATTTTATTCGTTCATTCACGCTGTACAAATTTTTTGTCCCCCAGGAAACAAGACTTATGTCACTTTTCTTATGTAGAAAATGCACATTGATTTAAGAATCTTTAGATATTTTGACTGGAAGTAACAAGACAAAAGAAAAGCATTTTTTGCAGTGCAGGTACATTCATTCACTGCAAATATTTTTATCAAGAGGACACCGTCAAAATGACAAAAATAGCATTCTGTAGATGAGGAGGCTGCAATAATTTGTAGGGAGTTACATTCATGTCAGGAGAGGATTTTTTTTTTTTGCTTGCTATATCCACATATTTATTTGAACAGTGCCAATTTTCTATATAATATCAGGGATGCAGAGCATATTAGTAAGGCCACTGTATGTAGAGAGGTAAGGAAAGTTTGCCTCACTCTCACATGAGCTCTTTATGAATGTTGTGTTGTTTCCTGGGCACAAACCCATGAGAGCATCAAAGAGGAGTTTCACAGGATTGCAGGTCAGTGGTGTAGAAATCAGTTTAAATGATGTTCACGTGATATCTTGTTGCAACCTCTGGAAGTAACCTAATAATTCGAATTTCCTTTAGGATTTCCAATGTGGTTGGATGCATTGATATGCATATTCCCATCATCGCACCTTCCGAAAATGAAACAGATTACTATATGGAATGGAAGAATACCAGATGGAAGTGTAGTCTGAAATATATGCCATACACCACAGGTGTTAAATAAACACAAATTATTCACAATTTATTTGGTCATCTTTATTTGCTAAATACAAAAGCAGCAGGTCTTTTTTTCCTGTTGGATTTTAATATTCTTCCCCCATCTCCTCTTCTTCTTTCAGTGGTGGTGGTGCAGGTCCTCCCATCATTTTGTGAGCCTCTGCCTTCTTGCTGTTGGCCTGAGTAGAAGTCAAATATTAATTTCATTACCCTAATTCACAAATGTAACAGGTTGGATTAGAGAACATTATGTGAAAAGAGCATTAGACTATGAGGAAAAAGCTGCTGTGCATTGAAAAAGACACTGAATGATATTTATTTAATATGTCAAATGTTTGTCACGAATCCTACACCCATGAACGTTTTATGCTTAAATATTTACCTGATTAAATTATATTCTTATATTAAATTTTTAGCTGCTAAAATTTTTTTTTGCCCGTAGGATAACATGAAAATGAATATTAGTTCAATAACTTACTGTTCTGCCAGTTTTCACCTCTTATATTATAACAATGATTAAGAATTAAACTTATGTTTGACCCGGAAGTATGCAGACATCTTTTTGTTGGGTGCTGTTGCCATGGTGAATCGTAATTTCAGAGCTCTATTGATCGTGGCTTTTCATAGTCATGGTGCACACGCTTAACTCAGAGTCAGTCTACTCAGAGTTGATTGAACTACCTCAATTCAGCTGTTCTGAAACCCAAAACAAAGAGTTTCCCATCTCAGGGTAAGTCAACTCAGAGTTCAAGTTTGAACTCAGAGTTGGTTGAGCCTCCTTATTGAAACGGGCCCCTGGTGGCAGAAAATGACAGTTCTGCAGAAGTCATAATAAAACAATAAAAGGTAATTTCGAGTTTATATCTCACAATTTTGACTTTTCACAGTTCCAAGCTTATATTTCACAATTCTAAGAAGAAATATCAGAATTGCAAGATATAGTTTTACATCTTTTTCCATACAGTGAAAGTGAATTGAGGGACTGAGGCTGTAATTTTGCCTAACATCTTCTGTTGTGTTCCACTGAAGAAACAAAGTCATATGGGTTGGGTGTGAAACTACATGATCTTGCTTTGATACGTACACATAAGTCTAGCTTAAAAGGCATAGAGAAAAGGAAATATGCTCTCTGTAAGCTTGTGTTGTAAATTTGGTTCATATACTGAAGGTATTCTTTTAGCCCACTCGGGCATGTCCTTTGACTCTAATTTCTGTATGTATGCCCGCTCTATTTAAGAGTAAAGATGAGTTGAAGATGATTTAAAGGGGGTGAATCAAGAAACAATTTCTCAGAGATCGATTTAGCTGTAAAACAAATATAATGTGATTTAATGGAAAACTATGATGTATACGTTTAGCCAAACTTAACTACAAATTGATCGATTTTACACTTTTAATCTTATATACATTCATGTGAAAAAGAAAGGACACCCTATTGAATTCTATGGTTTTATGTGTCAGATTCAGGGCATAATAAAAAATTATCTGGTCCTTGGCAGGTCTTAAAATTAGGTAAATACAACCTCAGATGAACTACACCACACGACATGTTACATTGTGTTATTATCAAAAACTAGGCCAAAATGGAGAAGCCATTTGTGACAAACTAAGTACACCCTTACTGCTTCCATAGGAATTAAGAGGGTAAGTAGACGCTGCAAATCAAATGCCTTTGATTAACTGATCACCAGCAAATGTGATCACCTCTATAAAGCAGAAGTTGTGGCAGTTTGCTCACCTGGAGCGTTCAGGTGTGTGTTAACACAATGCTAAGAAGGGAAAGACATCAGTAATTATCTAGCAATTGTTGCTGCCATCAATCTGAGAAGGGTTATACAGCCATTTCCAAACAATTTAAGTCCATGATTTTACAGTAAGGAAGATTATTCACAAAAGAATAATGAAAAACATTCAAGACAGTTGAATCTTCCCAGGAGTGAACGTCCCAGCAAATTCACCCCAAGGTCAGACCGTGCAATGCTCAGAGAAATCGCAAAACACCAAAGAACTACACCTCAGACTCTACAGCCCTCAGTTAACGTGTTAAATGTTCATGGCAGTAAAATTAGAAAAAGACGGGAAAAGTATGGCATGTTTGGAAGGGTTGCCAGGAGAAAGCTTCTTCAGTCTAAAAAGAACATGGCAGCACAACTTAGGTTTGCAAAGCTGCATTTGAACAAACAGGACCAAAGTGGAGATGTTTGGCCATAATGCACAGCACCAATTTAGGCAAAAACTAAACACAGCATGTCAGCACAAACACCTCATACCAACTGTCCATCATGCTGATAGAGGGTTGATAATTTTTGGCTTGTTTTGCAGCCACAGGACCTGGGCACCTTGCAGTCATTGAGTCGACCATGAACTCCTCTGTATACCAAAGTGTTCTAGAGTCAAATGTGAGGCCATCTGTCTGACAGCTAAAGCTGCAAACAGGACAATGATCCCAAGCACACCAGCAAATCTACAGTGTCCTTTAGAAACAGCAATACACTCCCACAAGATAAAGCCTTTTTATGCTAATCCACAGACCTACTGTCTAAAGATTGAGTATAATAATGGGAACATTGAATCATCTTGGAGTTTTACCGAAGCTGATATCAGTACTGAATATTGGACCAGTGCATCCCTATTGGTACATGACTGCAAGCCAAATTTCGCTGCATTTAGACCTTCAAAGATTATACAGGTCATGAACACTTTAAAGTAAATGGGCCATTGCGTTGTAAAATGCGCTACAATAGACGATTCAATACCATACAGCATCATCATGCACCCAGTGCAGATAGTATTCCTAATATGTTGGACCTTTTATTGAAAGTAGCCTACTTTTACCTGTTGAGACATGCCTTCACAAGCAACCATAAGAGCTCTATTTGTGAGGTGTGTTGGGGAAAAGGGGCGTTTACAAGTTTGTTTGAAAAATGTTTTTGCACATTCCTAACTTCCATAGGAACTAGTATACAGTCTAATTAAATATAGATAGTATGAGTGTTTTTTATAATGGTGCAGATTACACTGAATACTTTAAAATTAAATCTTCTGTTAAGCTCATCCACTCAGAGAATGTTCCCACATTTTTACATTGTTCGTTTTCTCTCTTTTTCTCCTTTTAACTCCACTTTTGCTGTCATCCTTTCGCAGTGAGCCTCGCTGGCAGACCCTTGTGTGTTAACAGTTTGTTTGTTATATTTACTGAAATAGGTGGTTGTCTCTCCTTTAGGAGCCGGGCTGCTTTCGTTGATCTTCTTTGTGCTAAGCACATTTCACACTTCAGAAGATTTATGTTCTTCCTCCTCTCTCTAAACACCATTCCATTCGACACGACTCAGTAACTGCCAGTATTTGGATTATGATTTAAAACTGTTCGTCTCTCAACTTTGAGCTTCCCTTGCATTGTTTCTGTGAGCATGCACGTGTTTGTTTGTCTACCCTTGTTTGAGCCAAGTCAAAAACCAGTTCAATTGACAGTCAAGCAAATAGTATGCGACAAACGGCGACCGATCGGAGTGAATCATGAGTGGGTGATTCAGATGAGCAGGCCTGACGGAGCCCTGTCACAACCTCTCTTCCACACTGAAATATCACCCAGCGAGATCTGACAAGGCACTGGGCTTGCAGCTCGCTATCATACGCTGTGAAGCGCGCAGCCGGGTCCTCCATCAAGCACTCGGGCTGTCTCACAAGGACTGACGGAGTGGCTGATCGCTCACTCTGTGCTCATTAGTCGGACATCACTTTATGGCTTGAGCTGTATTTAAAGATAATTCGATGAATACTAATAGTCTTTGATGTACTGCTGCATTCCATGTGATTTTTCTGAGCTGAAATGAGCATAACATTATCTGTATTATCTTGATGATGAGCTAAATGATTGATTGTCTCATCCTGATCAAATACCTCACTGAGTCTATATTTGTGTGTGATGTCTTTCAGAGGTGCTGGAGGGGAAGACGGCCATGCTTTTGGGGATGAGTCAGTGGAACTCTAATGATCTGGTTGAGCAGATAGAAACCATGGGCCACATTGACCAGACACAGGGTAAGAGCTCATAAATGGAAATGTTATGCTTCCAGTCAGCAATTGTACGTATATGGTACATGAAGATACTACAAATGTAGTGCGATAGTAAAAAGTTAAAACATTTACAGCTGAGTGCACGTATACCTGAGACTGATGGCATGGGTCTAATGTGAGTTTTGGACCAGATAATGAAATTTGCAGTGTTGCGTTGTTTCTACATTTTATGTTTGTTGATATAGGTGTTTTTGTGCTTTAAACTGAAACATTTGGATTTCTGTGATGGATTTAGCATTGTTGTTGCATAATGTGCTGATTTAAATATAGCATTGTTGACTAACACAGATGAAATTGCAAGAGTTACTTGTAAAAGTTTATTTTGTGAGCTCTGTTAATGATTATTATTATTATAAAAAAAAGTTTTTACTCTTTGCCTTACTGTATTTTTAGTGGGTGCGTGACAACTCACTCAACATTTTGGGTTGCATCGTTAATTCTTTTAATTAATATTTTCATAACATTGAATGTGCTGCAATAAAAATGTAGACTACTGTAAACAAATGCCTTTTTATTGAGGTCTCCTTGCAGGCTGAATGCGAGAAAAACAAACACACACTTGACTAGCGTAGTCAGATTCATGAATAAATGACTCTTAATAACCAGTCCTTTTTGTGGTTCAAAGTATAGGGTGCAGCCAATGTAGCAATTCTTAAATGATAGTAAAGCTAGTTCTTTTAATGAATTGTTAAAAAAAAATGAGTTACTGTACGGTTTGAAACACTGCCCTGTATATTTACATCATTAGCTGTGAGGATTTCTTTTTATATGTAAGCAAAATGGACATTATAACTGAAATATACCCAAATGAATGGAATCGAATCAAAATGAATCGAATCAAAAGCTTGTGAATCAAAATCGAATCAGGAAACCTGTATGGATTGGATACCCAACCCTACTAGAAAGTATCAGTTACATGTGGTGTAAATCAGTGTGTGTGTGTGTATATATATATATATATATATATATATATATATATATATATATATATATATATATATATTAGATATACAGTAGATTCATATACAGAAGTATTTTTTTCTTTTTATTATTTGGGTAAATAAAGCCCCCTATTGTCAAAAACAACATTCAAAGTTATACAGGTTTGGAACAACATGGGGGTCAGTAAATAATGATAGATTTTTCATTTTTGGGTGAACTATCCCTTTAAAGAAAAAAATGTATGCTAAAAGTATCTGTATCATATTTGTGGTAGGGCCAGTAAAAATAATAGTAGGTTTTGTTAACCTAACAAAACCTAAAACTATTTTTAACTTGACACACTTGAAAATGCATTGTTCATGGTGTGAGACACCATGCAAGAAAATAATACAGTGAGACATGATGCAATGACCAAAGACGCTGGCCATAGTCTGATACATTTGAACTTAGTCTAGCTACCCATCAACCTCAGCTGAGTCCTTGAGCAGTCAAAATGACCCAAATGCACATCACTAGCTTATATCCTCGAACACATCTCGTTATGTTTTACATTAACCACCAAATGTCACAAAAATTGTTCAACAGCTGCTTGCCAAACAAATCTGTAATTTTTCATTTCACCATGAAAACAGAGGAAACAGACGTCAGGCTTCACTAAGCAGCATCATGTCTCAGCTGTCTCCATTGATTTTTCTGACTCTTTGTTCTTATCCGGTCTATTCTTGTAATGATAAGAGTTAGCTAGCGTGAGTCATTAGCGAAACAAACATTGGGATTCTTCGCTTTCTCGGAATTCTCGTTTTGGAGTTGCTTTCAGGCTTCGTTTTCATAATGTAGCTGTAGGTCTATTTATTAATAGCTCATGTTCATTGTGTAAAGGTCCATACATATGTGAAACTTAAAAGTCTTATTAGCTTTACGCTAATACTGCTGGGATGAGTTTGGCTCAATGTTTTTCTTGTGTTATATTTAGTTTCTGAAAGCTTTGCTAGCATTTAACATTGTTCAGTGTAACATGGAAGGAGGATAGTGTTTTTTTTCTGGTGGGATTGCTCGTGAAGTAGCTGATATGTCTAAATCGAATTTATGTACAAAATATTTCTCTCTCTGGTGATTTATTGCCTGTGGCATATGCAATTACACAGCAATTACATATCGATTTACTTGCCCATATTGAGTGATACCAGTGGTGTAAAGCCACCACATAAAAACCCCTCACACACAGCCAAGTGCCAGTTTCCATAAAAACATGACATTCCCATATATTATTGAGTTCTCTGAGCTGTTTGTTGTCCTGTATTACACATATTTTTGGTACCGGTTATGGAAAATGCCGTTTTACCTCTGACTGTGAATCAAGATAATTCACCCTTCTTCGCCTCAATTATTCAAGTGACCTTTTCTCACATTTTTGTTTGCCTCCTGTGTGAAATATGATTGGTCTATTGGACGGCACTCAGGGGGATGGAGACTTGTGCTGAAGCGACCAAGCGATAAATGAGCTAAGTGAGAGGCTGGCGTTGACCCGCCAAGCCCCTATCAGCTTAGTTTTCAAGTGTCTTGCAGCAGAATGCTTCTTCCTGCAAGATGAAAGAGATTTTAGCTTTAGGCGGTCCCTTTAGTGAAATTACTCGTCGTACGTAAATGCTCCCCTCAAGACCAGTGCTGTGATTAATAATATGACTCAGTCCAAAAGAAATGCACTCATTATGCCTAAAAATTGAATATTAATTGTACATGCAAGTTCATACCTAAAGGATATTAGAATAATTTTGTCAATGCTCAATCTATTGAATATTGCTTTATTCGAAAGTGTTCTTTAATTCTTGTATAATCTAAATGTGGGCTACTTGAGGACTGTGTTGACCCTAGTATCAAACTGATGCATACTAGTGTAACGAGGAGGTCCACTGGAAGCAATTTTGCTGAACCCAAGTGCAGTTTTATTAAACTTAAATCAAAACGCAAAACATAAAACAAAGACTTGACTTGACTTGACTTGACTTGACTTGACTAAACAAAGACAATAGCATGGCATAAACAAAGACTCACGAACAGTGGGTTACATACATTTAATATCAGACAAAGACACACGGCAAACATAAAGGATAAATACACATTGACTAAGGACAAGACGAGACACACCTGTGAACAATGATGAACCAATAAACCAATGAGAACATGACAACAGACCACAAGACAAAGGAGCACATGGCAGGATCACATGACAAGACCAGGACGTGCATGGCAAGACATGACAGTGAACATGGCGAACTTAGAAACAGACAGAGAACATGGCTAACTAAACACATGAAATATAACCAAAACACCGTGACAACTAAAGCTGGTTGAAATTTTGAATATTCACTAGGCTATATTTTGGACTTTTTTGTTGGCAGTACAAATTTAAGCAACATAGCAAAAATTTTAATGATTTTTTCAATGTTTTATTTGGCCATTAAGTTTCTAAAAGATCATGCCATTAGACTAGTTTTGCAATTTGTTCTTGTTATGTCACTTGAGAACTCGAATGCACCATTAAATCTCTTTGTGGAATTTTTCGTTCATTAAAATGTTTTAGTAAAAATATATGTGGAGAAATAGTAAAAATATATTTAGGTAATGTAATGTAAAATGTAGGATGAAATCATATAAATATTTAGTTTTTGGCTACAATGACTGTTTGATTGAATCTGGTTTACTCTTTTAATAAATTTTTATCCTTTTTATTAATCAAATATATTGTAGTAATTTAAATAATATATTTCATATCAAATTCATAATACTTCATAATATATAAATATTTATAGCAATGCTGCTTTGGATTTTTGTGGATAATTTTTTCAGGATTCTTTGATGTATAGAAAGTTCAAAAGAACAGTCTATTTGAATAGATTTAAATATTTTGGAACATTATTAATATCTTTACTGTAATTTTGTATTAAATTAATAAATTCTTGCTGAATAGAAGTATTATTTTCTATTAAAAAAAAACTTATTGGCCACAATCTTTTGAACGGTAGTCTATATATATATATATATATATATGTATATATATGTATATAGCTATAGATGGATGGATAGATGGATAGATTCATCAGAAGAATGAAAAATATTGACATTATATCACTCTCAGCCCTAATACCTTTTGAGTCTCTTCTTCAAGTGGGAATTTTCTGTTTCTAAACTTAGCATTAATTATACTGAATCCCAGTTATTTCCCCATAGTCCATTGCAGTTGAGACCTTTTATTGACAGGATTAAGTGTTGAAGGTACAGTGAAGACTGTGGGCGCTCAAGGTTTCAGATTAATTAGCCTGTCAAATAGAGGATTTTCTACCTGGTGTGCTGAATCTACTTTCAGATGCTGCTAGCAGGGGGTCCACCCGTCCAGATTCCAGCCAGCTTGATTTCAGCAATGCCGTCTGGATGCTGTCTGATCCTGTCGTGGAGTAATATAGTGGGTTTCTTGATTGATCTGTGTACAGTACTGAAAAAAATTGAGTGACAGCAATGTTAAAATCCTGTACGTCCATCCTTCAAATATTACAATTACCTGTCAGAGCATTTGACATAAACCATTTGGCTAACCTTTCTATGTAGGCAACATTTTGAGACGCTCTATTAGATACGCTCTATTCGTGAAAATTGTCACATTCTTAGACAGCATCACAATTAAATTTAACGAAGAAGACAATTCCAGAATGCATTCATCGCAACGAGTACAGTGAAAAGAGGCCTGAGTAGTAATCTTGTATTTTATTCATGTATACTTTATTTTAATTACAGTTTAATGTAATTAAAATTGGATTAATTAAATTATAGTTTATTATTATGTATTTTATAATTTTATTATCTATAAATATTGGTGCTATGCATAATGCTTTTTAGAATGCTTAGCAACATCCCGATGTCAAATTTTATTGAAATCAATTGTGTCACGCCTCCCATGTGGAGCGCAATTTGTTTGGCATACGAAGTCGTTGTCTGAGTAGAGCGTTCAATATCTTTGACTAGAATGATGAACATTTCGTTTAAATATTCTTTTTCTGCATTAAAGGTGAGCTAGAGCTATTTTTATTGTCCTTTATATCAAGTCCATTGATGTCAAATCTAGTAAAATCAGCGATACTGCTAGTTAGATAAGCAAGAGATATGTTTCTTTTTTTCTTTCTTTCTTAGAAGTACCTGTAGCTTTTATTCTTTGTTTCCTAATACAGTCTGGCTTTTCATCAGTCAAACAAGCGCTTTGTTTCCTGCTGTACTTGACTGGCTTCTAAACTCTTAGAGGTTGAGGGATTGCTTTTATTCCATCTGCTTCCCTTGATGTGAAAGCAGTAGGTACTTTTTAAAATCTGACTTATGCATTATCCATGCTATCATTTTTACTTTTCATAGCAAGATGATAATGATTCTATAAATCAGTTTAATGGGGCTCATTAGGACTTTTAAAGCAGACGCTCTAGTTAATTGCAGTTCCTCACAGGCAGAATTCTCATCAATCTATGATCTAGAGGATCTGGAATACCATCCCTAAGGTCTAACTGATTGACAATCTAATTGACGACCTGATTATTTAAGAAATCACATGTGTGACTGATAGCTGGAGCCACACCAGACAGTTTATGGATTTGGAGACTTTTGTGACACTTTCTCCTCCAACTATAAACGTGTGTCTTGGGAACCAGGTACGTCCTCATGCAGCAGCTCTGGGCTGAGGTTTTGTTTGTGCTCATTTACTATTTCAAGTCATTACTTTCCAGTCAGTGGCTTTGCCTAATCTTCTTGATTACATGTGTATTAGCTAGGTGAGGGTATTGTGTTTATGTGAGCACAGATGGAAGTTGGCACAGAATCCCTGTGGAGCCGAGGAGTAAGGGTTGGCAGAGCTTGGATGAAGAGACCATTGAAACAGCCTGATGATGCCTCAAAGAGAAGCACCAGACAGAAACCAGCCACCTCCTCTCTCTGGCTCTCCAAAATTTCCCCATACCTCGCTTTTCCGTCCACTGATTGAATCCCATCAGTGAACATATGATGGACTCCAGTAAGTTTGTACTGGAGATTTAAAGCTTGACCTCAGTTCTGAAATCTTTTCTTCATTTATGCACTTTTCCCATGATTATGAATCTGTGTACACACATTTATGCTGTCTCTATGTAATTTGAAGCTTAGACGTGCTTACTACAGTGGCTCTCAACCAGGGACCGGGGCCCAACTCAGCAAACTTCCATATAAAATAATTTAAAAGAAGACAAAACAGCATAAAAATAAGACAAAACAACTAAAAATCAACTTAAATAACTCCCTTAAATCACCCCTTAACAACTGTTTAATTTATTTAAAAAAACAACAGTCTTGAGAAACCTGAAAATATGAGGAATTGTCATTTTAAAAGTGTGAATTCTAAACGACACTTTGGGGACGCTCCCTTAGCGTAGCGCATCTGAAGTATGAATGAAATCTCACTTCAATCCTGATTGGTGTTGCGTCATGACATAGTATGTGACGGCATAAACGGAAGCTACATAGGGACAGTGGCACATAGTACACACAGCTATTCGTGATGAAGCAAGCGCTCCAGGCGTGACGAGGTGTGGCGGCGAGATGCAGTGTCTCGTTCCCTTCTCAGGGAACAAGTTCTACGAGCAAGACATTCCCTTTTGAAGGAACTCGCACTGCGTCTAACGACACTTTGGGGAACGAATACCCACTATGCTACACCGAGGATCATGCCTGCCCTAGTGTGAAGCTGGAGACCAGGCACACTTAGGACGCGGGCAACCTAGCGCCAGGCATCGCAGGGAGTTGCAGACTGTAGAATCTAATGAAGGTGTGCGGAGTGGCCCACCCGGCCGCCTCGCAGATCTCCTGAAGCAAGACTCCAGAAAGGAGGGCCACCGAAGAGGCCATGCCTCTGGTGGAAAGAGCTCTCATGGCCACAGGTGAAGGCGCACCTGATAGGCCGTGGCTATAGCCTGGACAATCCAATTACTGATTGTCTGTGTTGACGCAGGCAGCCCTTTCTTGGGTGAGCCAAAGCACACCAACAACTGGTCCGACTTTCTCCACTGCAAAGACTTCTCCAAATAAATTCTCAATGCCCTGACCGGGCAGAGCAGATGAAGTCTCAACTACACCTGCCGATAGGCCTGCCTCTAGGAACCGGGCCCCCTCAGGGGCCAGACCCAGAGGTTCCACAGCTCTGACCGGGGGGTGAAATATTGTGTCCCCTACCTGAGACAGCAGGTCCCTCCTCAGAGCCAATAGGGTGCTGCTAGAAGTAGGCTGATCCCTTCCCAGCGGACCTGCTCCAAGACTCCCGGGAGCAGAGTGATCGGGGGAAATGCATACAGACGCAACTTCGGCCATGTCTGCATCATGGCATCCAAACCCAGTGGGGCTGGATGCGTGAGCGAAAACCACAGTGGACAGTGGGCCTTCTCTCGAGACGCGAATAGATCCACTTCCACTGGGCCGAATCTCTCGCACATGACCTTCACCACCTCTGGGTCCCATAGTCCTGCCACAGTCCTGGCATGCTTTGAAAATGGTGGGATGGGCCAAACCAGCTCTCCTCTCTATATTACTGTCAGAGACTGCTGCTGATATGATGTGGGCATGATGCAACAAAGTTTGTCTATGCAAATGAGCAATGATGCAATGTATATAGTTTTTATTAAGTTTTAGTTGATTAATTTTAGCATTATATTGTATCATATTTAATTCTATTGCATTTTTATATTATTGTGTTTTATTTTTTATCATTTTACCTATTTATCACCCCTATTCCCATGTTGTCAAGTTTTGTTTGTTCATGTTTAGAAGTTGTTTTTGATGTTTCTGTCATCCTCCGTTCCCTAACTGTTTGTCACCATGGTCACTGATTGATTTAGTATTCTGTACAGGTTTATCTTGTGAATTAACTCATTAGTCCCTGTGTATTTAAGCCCTGTGTTTAGTTCAGTTCAGTTTTCTGTTATTGTTGCGTTTAAGCTTGATTGGTTTTGTTCTTTTGCCCACGTTCCTGAGTGTTTTGCCAAACGACTGAAGAAACGTTATCAGCAAGATGGTAGAAAACTCTGCATTTCTCGTCTAGTACCACCCACTGAAACTCATACCAACAACGGAAATAAGCGCAGTTATAAAAGCAAAATATGTGGGAGAGCGTTGCTATAATGTGACTATATTGTATTGCAATAGGTAGCACTTCAAAGTCAATAATGAATCAAAACTAGTTAGCACATAATTTGTAATAGAAGTTATTTAATGACAAAATCTGGTTATGGTTACACTGAAAATAGTTACAAAAATAGATGTATGAGATGATAAAAACTTATACCATTAATCATACCCAGCATGTATAGAATGTTACCTGAGGGATAGAAAGAAAGAGAGAGGAAGAAAGAGGCTTTAGAAAAGAGAAGAAAGAAAGAGCCAGAGCAAAGAAGCCCAGCAAAAGAACAGCCAGAGAGCAGGCCCCAAGAAGAGAGAGAGCCAGAGAATCAAGAGACAGAGCAACCGTTACAATCTTCTTTTATCCTTTTCTTGACCATGTGACTAAACCCAAACGTGAGACATTTAAACTGACCAATCAGATCATTTCAACTTCCCCCACTGTACTAAAGGTGTGACACACCTTTTGGCCTACAGGCCTTCAGCATCTCTTTGTCTTTAGGAATTCCAAATGGCCGTTGTGGGGTTTGATACAGTAAAGCAAATGTCTTTGTTCAATTTCAAATATCTTTGATTATTTTCAATCCTTTCAATTTCGTCCATTATGATGACACCAGCCCCTGAGCTCGCTCTAGCCCATGAGCTTGCTCCAGAATCCGTTCCAGCCCATTAAGCCTGCTCCAGAGTCCAGTTCCTGGCTCCCTGGATTCCTGCACCCCTTGCTTCCTGCACAGTTGGCACCTCCCTAGCTCCCTGAGCTACTGGCACCTCCCTGGTCCCCTGAGCTACTGCTGCCACCCT
Source organism: Rhinogobio ventralis (assembly GCA_039654625.1). Classification (NCBI taxonomy): domain Eukaryota; kingdom Metazoa; phylum Chordata; class Actinopteri; order Cypriniformes; family Gobionidae; genus Rhinogobio; species Rhinogobio ventralis. The sequence continues at coordinate 20,890,950 of CM077199.1, forward strand.
AGCTCCTGTATTGCCTGTGTCGCCCTGGATGTGTCCTAATCTGCCAGCACCACCCTCGTTACCTGCCACAACTCCAGGACGCCCGCCCTCCCTCCCTCCTTGGTTGGAGTCCTTTTAGCATAAGGTTGCACCTTCCGTTTTGTTTTGTTCTGTTTTGATTTAGTTTTCTTTGTGTTCAGTTTAATGTTTGCCTGTTTGCCCGTTCATTTGACATTCATTCGTTTACATTTCATGTACAGTGCATCCGGAAAATATTCACAGCGCTTCACTTTTTCCACATTTTGTTATGTTACAGCCTTATTCCAAAATGGATTTAATTCATTATTTTACTCAAAATTCTACAAACAATACCCCATAATGACAACGTGAAAGAGGTATGTTTGAAATCTTTGCAAATGTATAAAAAAAACAAAAAAAAATCATATGTACATAGGTATTCACAGCCTTTGCCATGACACTCAAAATTGAGCTCAGGTGCATCCTGTTTCCACTGATCATCCTTGAGATGTTTCTACAACTTGATTAGAGTCCACCTGTGGTAAAATCAGTTGATTGGACATGATGTGGTAAGGCACACACCTGTCTATATAAGGTCCCACAGTTTACAGCACATGTCAGAGCACAAACCAAGCCATGAAGTCCAAGGAATTGTCTGTAGACCTCCGAGACAGGTTTGTATCAAGGCACAGATCTGGGGAAGGGTACAGAAAAAATTTCTGCAGCATTGAAGGTCCCAATGAACCCAGTGGCCTCCATCATCCGTAAATGGAAGAAGTTTGGAACCACCAGGACTCTTACTAGAGCTGGCCGCCCAGCCAAACTGAGCTTTCGGGGGAGAAGGGCCTTAGTCAGGAAGGTGATCAAGAACCCAATGGTCACTCTGACAGAGCTCCAGCGTTTCTCTGTGGAGAGAGGACAACCTTCTAGAAGAATAACCATCTCTGCAGCACTACACCAATCAGGCCAGAGATGGTAGAGAGGCCAGACGGGAGCCATTCCTCAGTAAAAGGCACGTGACAGCCCACCTGGAGTTTGCCAAAAGGCACCTGAAGGAAACAAAATTATCTGGTCTGATGAAACAATAATTGAACTCTTTGGCCTGAATGGCAAGCGTCATGTCTAGAGGAAACCAGGCACCGCTCATCACCTGGCCAATACCATCCCTACAGTGAAGCATGGTGGTGGCAGCATCATGCTGTGGGGATTTTTTTCAGCAGCAGGAACTGGGAGACTAGTCAGGATCGAGGGACAGATGAATACAGCAATGTACAGAGACATCCTTGATGAAAACCTGCTCCAGAGCGCTTTGGACCTCAGACTGGGGCGAAGGTTCATCTTCCAACAGGACAACGACCCTAAGCACACAGCCAAGATAACAAAGTATTGATCTAAGGCTGTGAATACTTATGTACATGTGATTTTTTTTTTAATTTAAATTTATTTATTTTTTTTATAAATTTGCAAAGATTTCAAATAAATTTCTTTCACGTTGTCATTATGGGGTATTGTTTGTAGAATTTTGAGGAAAATAATGAATGTAATCAATTCTGGAATAAGGCTGTAACACAACAAAATGTGGAAAAAGTGAAGCATGCACCAGATGCACTGTAAAATGAAATAAAAATGTTTTTTTTTATGGTTTTAGTTTTAGTTAAAGGTGTAGTATGTAAAATTGACAGCTAGCAGCTGAAATGGATACTGCAGTCCAAATTCAAAATATTGTCAACTTTGTTGATTCAGCCAGCATCTCAGGGTCCAGAGTGCTTGGCTGGCACTATAACAGAAATGTACCTTCGCCATCCCCACCTTAACATTTTACTCAAGTTTTCAAATGTTAATCACCTAGTTGGCAGCATTGCGACAAAAGCAAACTCTGTGCAGTGCAGGTTCTGATTAGACCTCAAGCTCTGGCTGAATAAATAAAAAAAAACGACGAATAAATGCAGAAAATAAGAGCCCAAGCCACTGTTGGCTGATCGAATCACACATTTTATCTGCTCAGCTTATCTGACAGGCTCACGTCGCCTCTGGTTGCTCGCAGACTCAGCCCCTCCATGCCTCACCGCAGCCAGTAACATGAACACACCTCATCTGTATTCTCCCCCACGTGAGCCTCTGCCAAGTCGTTTTTAAACATATGCCTCTTGTAGGCACAATCTCCCTCACACGCTAATTCCCATTTAATTACTTTTTCTTTCCTTTTCTTTTGTCCATTTAACCACAGAATGCCCCAAGCAGGGAAAACTGAAGACACACAAAGCTATGAACAATAGGGTGACTCCGCAGAGAGAAAGAATGAGAGAGAAGGGAGGAAAAGAACCATAATGAAAGGTGATGATGGAGCGTACTGGCACAGGAGGAGGGCTGAGCTCACGATTGCTGTATTGACTCGCATATATCTGCCAGCACTGAAGGACACTGATTCCTGACTGTGACAGATTCTACTGTTCAGAAAATGATGTGTTTGGTGTCCAACATTAACACTTGCCAAACACTAAGTCCAAGTAAAAATTGTCTTTGGCTGGTACAAATGCAACATTACATGGTGCAAGGTGAATAGAAAGAATGATGGCTCTCCCTTATATTAGTCTTGCCTGCGAAACGTTGCGGCTCAAGCGCCTTTGTCTTCAGTACAAAATTTCCGTAAGTTTATCAAGGATATCTAAAGTTTCCTCTTTATCCAGAATTCCATGTGGTGACATATATTGTACAATATGTGGAATATTTATTACAATAAAACCCTATTAGGATTAGTTTAACATGGAGAGGTGGGGTAAAGTAATTATTACCAGAGTTACCTCAGTGATTTTAGTCCCTTCCGAATGTGCTATCTCAGTAAGGTTACAGCAACTTTTACCTTCTGTAAAAAAGTTAGGAAAAATTACCTCAGATAATACTAATCCAATGCGAATAGCCCCGCTGTAAATATGTGCGTAAATATTCCGTCATTTCCTGTTTAAAAGTAGTTTTCCGTGGTTTTTCAAGTTTGAGGTGCTTAAAAAAGCATGTAGTTGTGTTCTAGGTAGTGGAATAAGTCTGTGGCAAACCTCAAGTGTTTTCTGCTTTTTATCATTCAGATAAATAAAAAAAAAGGTTGAAAGCACTTGTAAGAGGCTCAAAACTTCTTTTAGCTTTAGGTAAGTGCCTATTACCAACAGAATCCAATCAGAATTGAATTAATTTAATTAATAAATCGTTCGACCGGACCTAACTGTTATATATATAGGTTATTTATAGATTATATGTGTTTGTGCATGTGATATCAGGAAGCAACGTAATATGTACATGTTTTACTGAGATTTCTTTTCCCGTGCAAATTGGCCATTAATATTATAGACGTCTTGTGGTGAAATTACACTACTCCATCTACCCTTGTAAAACTAATCCCATCCGAATAGGGCTTAAGGCAACAAAATTAACAAAATGTTTTTACTAACTAAATGAAATTTGCTAACTTAAAAACATCAAACTCATCAAACATCAAACATTTTTGTTTTTTCATTTGTTTTTGTTTATTATTGGGGGGTATTAATAGTAGTATTTGATATGACCGAAATCTTATATCACTTATCACATACGTTACATAGCAATATTTTATAATTCTTAAAATGTAAGGCACTTCATCTCTTTATTTTATTTTCATTACAGTACATTCTTATTTTATTACAGTAAAACAATGTTTTTTTTTATTATATTATTGTTATTTTTATTTATTTAATTCTATTTTATTTTGAGTTAAAAACCCTACAGTAACACAATGCTTTTTTATCTATTATTGTTCATTTTATTTTATTCTATTTTATTTTGAGTTAAAAACCTACAGTAATTATTTTATTTTTATTTTAATAATCTACCGTAACAATGTGCTTTTTTATTTTATTTTATTTTATTTTATTTTATTTTTTTTTATTTTTTTTAAAGTTAAAAACCTACAGTACCATCCTTACACTGGATGATAGGTGGTAAAACTGATTTAATCCCATTATAATCAACAAAATTTTGTCTATACTTTAAAGTGCAGCGTAGTTGACCGAATAAATTATAGTTTCGACAGATTTTTAAATCACACTGTGAATGTACCTCAGTATAAATGTTACAGCAGAATCTCTAGTGGCTGACACATTTCTATCCTACAATGGAAGATGAATGCTGTTGATGCATCTAGTCAGAATAAAAGGTCTTGTTCAGTGTTAACACTACACACCTGTTGTGATGATGTGTCCTCCCAGGTTGATGTGTCTATAGTATGATGGTGGTGGAAAGGTGTTAGACCTGGACTCATCAGTTGTGCAACGAGGGTGCCCAGACTTGTCAACACACAGTGACAGCATGCCAACGTACACACAGCAGAGGGTACAGATGCTCTGCTGGAGTGTTTTCAGTCACATGCTCACATACACAGACTTGAATTTGGGTAGAATTCAGCTTATGTGCTTTTCACTGTGAATTTGTGGCAATATATTTGTATGTGCGTACGTTCATATACTCTTATCTGAGAGGGTAGTGCTGGGGTAAGATTGTTAATGTATTTCCACTGAACATATTGCTGTCCATAGCAAATTTGATGAGACGTTATTTTTAATATTCTGCATCTGGGATTTGGTACAGCCAGGTGTGTTCCCTGTCAAGCAGATGGTCAGAAATATCCGCTCTGCTCTTCCTGAAATCGCACTTTTCCCATGTGGCAGTGGCACCAAACTCATTGTGATGTATCTCACAGTAAAGCAACAGTCTGTAACTGAGTAAAAATAAATCACACCATGCAGAATCAAGGCATTTGAAGGGGTCATTTGATGCTATTTTCAAAGATCATTATTTTGTGTATTGGGTTTAATATTATTTTTCACATATGGTACATTATTGTAGCTCCTCTACGCCCCATCTTTCTAAATTTCTACAAAGCCCCTTCTTCCGAAAAGCGCAGTGTACTCTGATTGCCGAGTTGACCCAGTGTGTTGTGATCACCTCAAGCGGGTGTCGGAAATGTAACGCCCATATCATAATCACGAGCTTCAGCTTCCAAAGCAATTATAAAGACAGTTAATAATGTCGTCAGTTTTACCATATCAGTTCCAGCCCGATTCTGAAAATGCAGATGACCAAGCCGAACCAATGAACCATGACTTCAAAAGAGCATTTCACAGTGGTAAGATGAAAGCTCTGCTTGAGAGGCCAGTGTGAAACAGAACCTGTAGCACATATGTTTGTCATGTTTTCACCACAAGTTATAAATGGAGAACAGAGGATATATGTTTGTAAGCATAAATCCATCTCTGCACTTTTCTATCGTAAGACCGTCAAATAATATGCATGACTCTACACTGCACAAAATAGTCAATAGCAAATACTTAAAAAAATAATTAAACATACTTACAGGCTCTGATTCAGAAGCACCAGATTGCCCTAGCAAAGTTGGAATTGCCCCTTTTTTTTAGAAATAGCCTTTGTGCAAAGCCGTTTTTGTACTCTCCCATGTTCACATGAGGAAAATGTCCTCCGTAAAATGCACACTCACAAACATTTGTGTTGTACTGTTCGGGAACAGTGTTGTAAATAAATCTTAACCACTAATTGCATCCACTTTTGGAAGGCCAAATAAAGTACTGCTTTTACTTTCACATTGAGAAACAGTGTCTCCACAACATGGCGGCGACAACACTACTACGATATCTGAAGCCACGCCTTCTTTCTTTGCGTATGCATTTGTGCGGCATTATGCAAATATTTCCACCTAGTGACATAGGTCAGCGAGGGAGAATTCAATCGAGACATTTAGCTAGGTCTGGATCTGCCTTCTCTTTTAGATAGAATAAATCTTTTTGTGGGAGACTTTGAGCTTTGTTACTTTGCAGATCTCATACATACACAAACAGCTACATAACACACTAAAGAGAAAGGAAAACATGAAAACGCATCATATGGCCCCTTTAATACCGCCCAGAATGCCATACATTGCTGATTTTAGATGTGTTTTTATAAATGTTTTGAGTGTTTTTTTGAAGCCCCCCATTATCCAACACAATATATTTAAAGCACAGTGTTACTGTAGGTTTAAAACCAAAAAATAACAAAAATATCATAAAATAAAAGCCCAGTTACTGTAGGTAATAAAATAAAAGCACTTTTAAAATAAAAGCACTGCATTTAAAATCTGAATGAAATAAAGTATTATATACCATAAACTCCAGCATTATCAGCTAAGCGATTGGTTATTTTGCATCTAATTTGCATAATTCAATAACATTTTTAATACACTTACTGCTTGTTACACACCGTTGTAAATCCAGTTTCGGTGTATATCTGTTTTTGCAGTTTTGGCTCTCTATATGATCTGAGCAACATTTCTTTGATATCATCTCCAGCTCTCTTCAGTTGAGTTTTACTCTTCACTTCTCTGTTGACTGTCTGCGTGAGCTCATCCGATCACTGAGTTAAAGGGGAGCCTGCGGCCGCTGTCAACCTGGGTGATATTTTTGGCAACACGTTCATGTTTATCTCCACTATAAATGTATATCTGCATTCTGAACAGCCCTCTTTCTATCTCTTTCCATCTCAATCTATTTCATCAGTCGCTCTGTTCTCTTGTTGCTCAGTTACTCTCTCTCTTCTTGATTCCTCTTGATCTTTCTTTATGTCTCTCTGTCTTGACACTTTACCGAGTCATGCTTTAAAACATTATAGACCAATCCTACCTTAGCAGTTGTTGCCATCCATCAGATCATCAGACTTTATCATTATCTTTTGCTCTTTTCTAATGAGAGTCTGTAGAAGTCCTTTGTGTTTGGAAAGTTTTACACCAAATTTTTTTTTCAGAATTGATCAGAACTATTGTAAATGTTCTCGTTGGTGAACACAAAATAACACAGTGGTATTTTCTTCCTATACAAATATTTCCATCCAGATTGTTTTAGCACCATCCTGACCCCTTTATTTATTTTAATATTCTTTTCAATTAGAACTAATAAGAATATTATTTTATTATTTAATATATTTATTTTCAAGCTTACAAATGTGCATTTTAATGTTGCTGTTTGCAAAAATGACAAATAACACACTGAAGTTTTTTTTTATTCATTTTTAGTCACAATAACTGATTCAGTCCATGATTCAGTCTGGGTCTGTATTGGCAGGCTGGAGGGATGTCCTCACTGTAGTGTTATCCTGGCTCAGGTTTGCCTGGCAGAGATCCATTTTGTTAAGCTATATGATTGTGGAATAAAAAGGAGGAATGGGCTCAGTCAATACACATTTGACCCTGGTCGGATTTTCTTCCTTTCTCTTTCTTCTTCCTTTCTCTATCACATTCTTCACATGCCCTCCCTGTCTGTATCTCTCTCTAATTGCTCTGTCTCTTTCCCTGTCCGCTGATTCTGTGTTTTTCTACAGGATGCTATAAATCTGCAGGGGTAGTGCTGGGTGACTGGGCTACTGTGGGAAATAGAGGACATGAGCTAAAGCAAGAGAGACACAGGCAACTCCAGAGCAGAGTGAATAAGAACAAAATGTCCCCATTGCATTTATGGACAAGTGGCATTCTGGAGCAGAGGCTGTGAGGAATGGGGGAGCCGAATCAATACTCTGGTTTTTCATTTTGATCTGCACCCACCTTGTCATTTCGTTATCCTGTCCTTATTGCTTGTTATCCTTTTCTCCCCATCTCTTTGCCATCAGTTTCTCACCTTTTGAGCCCAATTGAAACTAAACTGTGGGAGTTCTCAGCGTTCCCCACTCTGCCGCTCTGGCCGATTATTAAGGTCCTACTGTGAAATTTCATTAACACACAAACATCACTGTCTATCCGTCTGTCTGTATCTAGCCATCCGTCTATCTGTTTGTCTGTCTGTCTGTGTCCTATTATTCTATCTAGACAGTTTCCATATGGCTCATTATGTGAGCTGAATCTGTTTGTCTTACATGCATCTGGGGATGTAGTCAGACAGGCTATAGTAAGAAATTGTCACTTAGCCCGAAAATTGCTGCGGCTTATTGGCAGTATACAGTGTTAAGCACAGGAGAGAGCTCATCTCTGTGCCCCGGCTGTTTTCCTTGTGGCGTGGCTGTGAATGAAAGCCTACAGCTGGGTTGAGCCCAGGCTCTCACTATTGGAAGGGTTTTCTGCAGTTGGGTACAGCTTTTCAGTGAACACAATTGCTCCTTGGAGACCTAGTGATTTAGAAGTGAATGAAAATGCCATTAAGAGAAGTAGTCTCGTCTATCGTCGACTCAGTTTGATGTCATAGCAGCTCAAGGTTGTCATGACATCATCTTGGTGGTCAAAATAAGTGCAGTTTCCCACATTTGTCTGCGAAAGGCTGGATTATGAGTCAATCCAGTGTTAGTTTGTATAAACTCTTAACTGGCTCTGTTTTTCAGATGATGGGATTGGACTTCAATAACTGTTGCAGGTTAGATCATTGAAAAAACAACTGGAATTGGCAATAATGAGAGGAGTAATGTGGGAAAAGAAAAGAAAACCAGCCATTATTTATTATTCATTAGTTTGCCATTGTCATATATCCAAATGGTTTTAGAAGGCATGTAGTAAATACTGTATTTATAATGTAAAGGGGCTTGAATTCCTTGAAGTCTAGATAGGATAGGATAGAATAGAATAGAATAGAATAGAATTGGAATATATTGAGAACGCATGGGCACAAGCTCCATGCTGTCAGAATGACTGGAGGCCAGCCAGATCAGGAGCGCTAGATCATGAGAGTGTGAGAATGAGATGGCAGAGCAGAGCGGGAAGCTACAAATGGAAAAAAAATAGAGCATGCAATGGTGAAGGTGAGGTATAATGACTTTGGCTAAAGGCCAGCAGTCTTATTTGGAGATTCGGAGACACCAAAAAGCATTTTGTTGGTCCTGTTCACATCCTCTTATGTTTAATTTGTTATTTGGTTTTGTTATTTTTTTATGACACCAGCTGACATCAAAATGAAAGAGTTTGCCTGATACAAATCCCAATCTCTGTCTGTTTCTTATTGACCTGTTTTGAAATATGATAGTACCAGTATGGGGTTTTGATGATGACACTACATTTTTTGTGTCGTACTATGAAGAAAATAAATTGAAGGTAAAATGGGTAAAAAAATCGTTAATGAGAGGCAGAGGAGTGTGCTTTGAAGGATCGATAATCATCGTTTTGTTTTCTGTGCATCTGTGCAAAGTGGCTATAATCACCCTCTTTCTCTTTTTTTCTATGTATCCCCATCTATCCATCTCATGCTCTTTCCTTAATGGGCTCAGAGAGTCTGTACCGTGTAAGGAGGCCAAAATGTGTCCCTCAGACTAGCATTGATGGTCTAGAGGAAGCTGAGGTAAGATTATTTTTTTGAGTATTCAGTATTCTACTGCCTTCTTTTCTATAAAATTGTGCTGTGACTTTTCCGTGTCCCTTGTCCTCCAGAAGAAATGTCAAACACATGTGCTGGTGCTGGTGGTTCACGGGGGGAACATACTGGACCCGGCGGGCGGAGAGCCAGGAGCAAAGGCCGCAGATGTAAACACACTGTCCTCAGTGCTGGAGAAGGTATCTCAAGCTCATTTCCAAGCTGCAGCCCAGCATGTCGTCATCAAGTTGGTGCCGTGCCCAGCTGTATGCGCAGAGGCCTTCTGTCTTGTGTCAAAGTAAGTAGATATTACTGAAAGCAACTTTTAATGGCCATGTTTTTTTTGGGAAATGTGCCATGGTATTCTTTGAAGTGAATATCATTGTGTATAAAATAAAGACTATCATCTGATACCATCACTGTTTCCTTTCAACTGTACAGTTTTGTAACTGGTTGGAGTGGACTGGCTGCATTTCCTGGCATGGAGTGTTTTGGTCCATTGTGCAAATACACTATGAAATGAGATGCCACATACGTAGATGTTTTGTTCTGAAGTCATGGGAACACCCTTAGGTGAAACTGTCTGAATGCATGAAACTCATTTTATGTGAAAATGCTGACAGATTCAGTTGCAGTTGTTCTTGACAGTTGTTTTTATGAACTTGCTAAGCAACTCAAGTTTGATTCAAGAATACAAACACTGACAAACACTGATTGGACATGTTGAAAACATTGCTGACAAACGCCATCAGACACCGACTGATCCAAAAAAATGGTGTTGGTCACCATCTTTCGGTGCAGTGTGAATCCGCCTTAAAAGTCTGACAGGCTTTTGAAGTAAAAGTCCCGGTTCCGACCAATCGATCAGGAAAAACGTATCGGCCGATGCCGATATTTAAAAAATTGCAAATATCGGCCACTAATTTGAGCAACAATTTACAGGTTTCAAATACAGTTTTTCAAGTAAGAGCCCTTTGGTTCAAACATTTAGGGCCCTATCATACACCCGGCGCAATGTGGATCCAGGCGCGACGCAAGTGTTTTTTGCAAGTTTCAGCCCGACGCAGTTATCATTTTCACGTCCTGCGCCACGTTGTTTAAATAGCAAATGCGTTTGCACCCATTTGTGCTCCCATAACTGTGCTGGTCTGAAAACGAGGTGTGTTCAGGCGCATTGTTGGCACATTGCTTTTGAGGCAACTGAAAACAACTGCACTATTGACCAACTGAAACCTGGTCTGAAGTCAATGCCGCAATATTTTTTTGTTATTTAAAGAGCTTGTTAGTAATATGTGCTTATAGGCAGGTGCACAACACACGTACACTCTGCTTATTACACATACAGGGACGTGCAGCAGCACACAAACATTACACAAATTTAAAAGATTATTATTGTGTACATAAATATCAAAATGCCTACATGTCATAATGGATATTATTGCATGTATCAGAAATAGCCTACTATTTGCAGTAATGACAATCAAGCAGGCGTCATTGGACGAGCAGATCCGTTTCCTCACTAGAGAAGTGTTTTTTCCGCTTGCAAATCCGGCCATGTAAATAGCGAATCCGCCATGGCGCGAGTGCAACAGGGAATGGGAGATGAGACTCTGATTGGTTTATTACATGTTACGCCCAAAACACACCCATTATTCATTACGAGAATAGGAACAACCCTTTTAGACCATGAGCCTGGCGCACAGACCATTTTTTCCCATTGTTAAACTAGCAAAAGTGGATTCGCATATGCCCTAAGTGCACTTGCCCCGTGCTCTTTAGACCATGCGCTTAGATCGTTAAAATAGGGCCCTTGGAGTTGTTAATATTGTTGTAATGTTTTGAAAAGGAGTATCTTATGCTCACCAAGGCTGCATTTACAGTAAACCATTAATTTTGCAAATTACAATTTAAAATAACTCCAGTCTTCAGTATCACATGATCCCTCAGAAATCATTTTAATATGCTGATTTGGTGCTCAAGAAACATTCTTTATTATTATCATTATTGAAAATAGTGCTGCCTAATATTTTTGTGAAAACCGTGATACATTTTTTTCAGGATTCTTTGATGAATAGAAAATTCAAAAGAACAGTATTTATTTGAAATTAAATATTTTTTTAACATTATAAATGTCTTTACTGTCACCTTTAATCAATTTATGATAACATTTATGATCAGCATCCTTTAAATTTTTTAAAAAAAATAACGGTGTATTACAAGGTAAATTCACCACCCCTACGGCCACTGCTCTTATAATTGTTAATTTTCACTCTGAAAAGTCCAGAAGAGAATGCAGTATTTTTTATTACACATTTTTATATTTTTCTTTATTTAATTCCCAAGGTTAGAGAGAATTCATAATAATTCATATTAATTGCATTGCCTTTTGCACAGCATCTCTTTATCTCATGCTGGTAGAACAAGAGTGCAGATAAGATACAAAGCTTAGGCTTAGCATGATTTGTTTGCTTGACGAGACATAATGATATTTTTTTTAGGCCCTCTGTTGCTGTTCATTTATAAGAGATAAGTAAGAAGTAAGAAGACAGCCCTAAGTAAGCATGTAACGCTAATGCTTTCTGTGAGAATCAGGCTTTAAAATGAACAGAGTTCCTTTAAGCCGTGAAAGTAGACCCATCGCTTCAAGAGTTCAGTGGCTCGGGGCCCTTCTGAGTTATTTCTTCTATAGCTTTAGGCCTTTTGTGACAGTTTGTTCTGTCTTTGTCATCACCTGGGTGAAGCAGTGAAAATGGAGGAGCTCCATAGAGTAAGAACGAACAGAGCAGAAAAGGATCTTTGATCACATGATCACAATCTCTGCCCGCTCCCATGGTGCACACAGCCTAATAAAAAATGTCAATCACTGGGGTACCGCGGAGATTAACATGATAAACCCTGTTCATGAGTGACATACAAACTGCATTTGCTCTTTTGCTGTGATTTTATGGTTCAGTGCTCAGAGCAGCTGGAGCTGCAGTGAGTATTACCCAACCTGAGCAAAGGACAAAGGGATAGATGCAGAAACCATGACCAGTTTTATGCCTATCTGTCTGCATTTGTCCAGTACTGAGAAAGTGGATATAATAAAAGTGATATAATAAAGAACATCAGCCTTCTGGGAGAGACTGAGTAATTGTTGCAAGTCATAATCGTGCTCCCTGGATACATAATACACATAAACACACATTTGTACATGCTTCTGAATCATACAATAAGGTTTTCTTTTCATCAACACGAATTCCTTTTTGCTTCCCACATGGTTAATGTAGGTATTAGGTGGTCAGTTTATGCTGTTACTTAGCCCAGGATCAGCCAAAACAACATCAGTAGGCTCCCTGTGCTCAAGGAAGAGACGTGTGGCTGATTTTATCTTCTGCTGGGGCTTGGCAGCCTGTTGTGAGAACTAATCAATGGGGTGAATCAAACAAAACCTGTTGCAAACATTTTTTTTGCAGCTGGACGTTAGTGTTCTTGCAGTTCTTTTTTGTTTTTGTGTGTGTGTGTGTGTATATGTGTGTGTGTGTGTGTGTGTATATATATATACAGTGGGGCAAAAAAGTATTTAGTCAGCCACCAATTGTGCAAGTTCTCCCACTTAAAAAGATGAGAGAGGCCTGTAATTTTCATCATAGGTACACTTCAACTATGAGAGACAGAATGAGAAAAAAAAAATCCACAAAATCACATCTGATTTTTAAAGAATTCATTTGCAAATTATGGTGGAAAATAAGTATTTGGTCAATAACAAAAGTTCATCTCAATACTTTGTTATATACCCTTTGTTGGCAATGACAGAGGTCAAATGTATTCTGTAAGTCTCCACAAGGTTTTTACACACTGTTGCTGGTAGTTTGGCCCATTCCTCCATGCAGATCTCTAGAGCAGTGATGTTTTGGGGCTGTCGCTGGGCAACACAGGTTTTCAACTCCCTCCAAAGATTTTCTATGGGGTTGAGATCTGGAGACTGGCTAGGCCACTCCAGGACCTTGAAATGCTTCTTACGAAGCCACTCCTTCGTTGCCCGGGCGGTGTGTTTGGGATCATTGTCATGCTGAAAGACCCAGCCACGTTTCATCTTCAATGCTGATGGAAGGAGATTTTTACTCAAAATCTCACAATACATGGCCCCATTCATTCTTTCCTTTACATGGATCAGTCGTCCTGGTCCCTTTGCAGAAAAACAGCCCCAAAGCATGATGTTTCCACCCCCATGCTTCACAGTAGGTATGGTGTTCTTTGGATGCAACTCAGCATTCTTTTTCCTCCAAACACGACAAGTTGAGTTTTTACCAAAAAGTTCTATTTTGGTTTCATCTAACCATATGACATTCTCCCAGTCCTCTTCTGGATCATCCAAATGCTCTCTAGCAAACTTCAGACAGGCCCGGACATGTACTGGCTTAAGCAGGGGGACACGTCTGGCACTGGAGGATTTGAGTCCCTGGCGGCGTAGTGTGTTACTGATGGTAGCCTTTGTTACGTTGGTCCCAGCTCTCTGCAGGTCATTCACTAGGTCCCCCTGTGTGGTTCTGGGATTTTTGCTCACTGTTCTTGTGATCATTTTGACCCCACGGGGTGAGATCTTGCGTGGAGTCCCAGATCGAGGGAGATTATCAGTGGTCTTGTATGTCTTCCATTTTCTAATAATTGCTCCCACAGTTGATTTCCTCACACCAAGCTGCTTACCTATTGCAGATTCAGTCTTCCCAGCCTGGTGCAGGTCTACAATTTTGTTTCTGGTGTCCTTTGACAGCTCTTTGGTCTTGGCCATAGTGGAGTTTGGAGTCTGACTGTTTGAGGTTGTGGACAGGTGTCTTTTATACTGATAACGAGTTCAAACAGGTGCCATTAATACAGGTAACGAGTGGAGGACAGAGGAGCCTCTTAAAGAAGTTGTTACAGGTCTGTGAGAGCCAGAAATCTTGCTTTTTTGTAGGTGACCAAATACTTATTTTCCACCATAAAAATAACCCATCTAATCTATTTGATCTGCTGATTTTGTCAATTCATCTTTTTTTAAATATATAATAATTTAAATAATATCGGTGCTCGATGGTTTGCCCATGTGAAAGTATATTTAAACATAATGGTCCTAAAATTTACATTTTATTTATAAAAAAAAAAATATATATATATATATATATATATATATATATATATATATATAAAGGCTCACTGCTCTCTCCCCATTGACAGACAGTCCAGACGTAACTGCTCACTGCCATGTTTAGAGCCCCTTTTATAGCACATACATCTTCTGTCAGTACAGCTGTCATGCATGTATGTTCTCATTTCCTCTGTTTAAGAGCTTTGGGAATTGTCTTTGAGACCTGTGGCAGTCTTGTCAAGCCATCATGGCTGGTAATGAGTTCCCTCTCCTAATGAGGTGTGCTTGCAGATGTGGCTTTAAAGTGTGTGTATGAAGCAGTGTCTCACACACAGCAGACACTCAAACATGCAATAGTGTTTGTGGAGAAAAAAAGCACACAAAAGCAAAGGAGGGGCGGAATGTTATGGAGCTTTGTGTTTGCCGCCTCCACACAGTATTTTCAATTAGCGACTCTGGCAAAAAAGCTTCCACATGATTTTCTCTCACCAAAGCACGGTGTGCAAGTCAATTCAATACGTGAATCCTGGAGTAAAACAATTTGGGGCTCTGTCACAGCTCAGATAGGAAGGAGGTGCACACTGATTCGTCTCTCTGGGACAGTATCACCTGTGAGCGTTGATGGTGCTCAGTATTCCTTGTGCTTGGGGTTACAACCTGTAACTCATTAGTCTTAGGCCTGAATCTTTGACCCTTTAAACATTTTATTATAGGGCCGACAAGTTAATATAAAATCAAAATCTGCCATTTTACTTTCCTAGTTTGCATTCTTTCCTTCTCACTTTTTTTTTTTTTTTGTTAGAAATAATATGATATACAACATTTATACAACAGTTAGTTCTGGTCCTCGATTTTGCATTCGTGGTGGAGATTTGATTGGCTTTTACATGGTTGCATCAGTAGGTGGCGACAGGTGACTGTGAGTGATAAACTGATTCGTTCAAAGATACTGATTAATTCAGGCATGAGTGAGTCATTGAATCATTCCCTCAACCATTTCTCGTACAATGACATAACTCGCTGCTTAACTACCATAGTATGATGGATCGTTGAAGAAATCAACTAGCTAGTCATGACTGTTACCCGAAACCGCATTGTCACAAATTTGTTGTTCAACCACGTTGGTTAATGATGTCACACAAGTTGTGGAGAAATAACTTCTTTTAATGAATCCGTTTGAGAATTAATGCTATAGTTTTTGCTATACGTTATGGACATGGCATCTGTGGACTAATTCTAATTTTTTCTCAGTTATTTTGCTTTATTTCCTGATTCAATCATAGGCTCGTTCTTATGTACTAGAGCGTGCACTCTTCAAAAACTGTGCTTTAAATCTCTTGACATTACTGTGTGTTGCTCAAAGACGTGTAACACTTTATGCTGTGCCTTTGTTTGGAACTATTTTCATTGGCAGAGCAAACTGCCAATATTGTGTCTAAAATGTAAGTAACTATTTACTTTATTGCGTAAAAGCTGCATCACCAAGCAAGCATGTTGTTGGTATTGCTTATTTATAGTGATGGACTTTAGTTTACTGGTGTAGGGCAGTATTTTAACGTCACCTTTATAATACATTTAGAGCTGTTGTAGGGGTGGGCGATATACTGGTGGGGCAAATCAAACACTAATCAGATAACAAGGGGGAGGGATCAGACAGAGACACAAGCACATGGCCCAAAATAACAAAACACCACATGTGCTACACAAGACAGGACAAACATGTGACATTACCCCCTCCCTACGGAGCGGCTATCAGACGCTCCACTAGACCAGGGCGGGACGGGAGGGACAGACCAGGGCGGGGCGGGATGGGAGGGGCCGACCAGGGATGGACAGACCAGGGATGGACAGACCAGGGATGGACAGACCAGGGATGGACAGACCAGGGAGGGACAGTCCAGGGAGGGACAGTCCAGGGCGGCCCGCAGAGTTCGGGAGGCCAGGGCGGCCCGCAGAGTTTGGGTGGACTCGGTGCACGGGACGGAGCCCTCTCCGGACTTGGTGCACGGGCTAGCCACGGCAAGGCAATACATTCGGGCGGCTCAGGACACTCCTCTGCGACGACCGCGGGTTGCTCCTTCACCGTCCCTGAATGTCTGGAGGAAGCCCTGTGCTCCTCCCAGGCACGTAGGGCTACCCCCACAAAAAACCCCAGCACAGCCCTCCTGGCCGTGTCAGGACTCGGGACCACCGGACTAGGAGCCACCGGAACTGGGACCACCGGAACTGGGACCAAGGGAGCCTTCCTTGTCCTTCGTTTCGAGACCCCCGGACTCGAGATCACCGGACTCGGGACCACCGGAACTGGGACCACTGGACTCGGGACCACCAGACCTGGGACCACTGGACGTGGGTGTGTGACTGGGGCCCTCCTTCTCTGTCCCCGGGTCATCGAAGGGCTGGGGCCTCCACTGACTGTAGGTGGAAGAGGGTAACAGTCAGTGGCCTGGGATGTTGCTGGTCGAAGATGTTCAGACTCTTTAAGATGGTACACAAAGTCCCAGAATCCCAGATTCCCCAGCCTCTCCATCTCCCCCGGGCTGAGTGGCATGTCCAGACAGAGATTAAAAACCTCCTTGCTCTCTGCATCACTGTGGATCATATGATCCACCTCGACAAGGAACTTGCAAGCGAAATCTCTCACGTCAGCCCCCTGCTGACGGATGTATTTAGAGTTCACATATCTCATGATCTGCAGACGTGTAAAGGGTTCCATGGGGGAAGACGGAGAACAAAGAAAATCCATCTCCTGCTGAGTCCTCTGTTGGCTGGATCGTTCTGTCAGGGTGTGGTATAAATGAAGAGGTAGCGAGGACTCAAGTGCAGGAAGAAGGAGGGGTTTTATTAATAACAAAATAAACAAACACAAGCAAAACACCCACGATGGGGAAAACCAAACTTGAAATAAACTTAACACAAGGAGCGGGAGCAGGAACATGAAACATACAGGAAACCAACAACATCAAACAACGATCCAGCACAGGACTGCAAACACAAGGAGATTATAAAGGTTATTACAAACAAGGCAGGTAATAAGGGAGAACAGGTGGGGCAAATCAAACACTAATCAGATAACAAGGGGGAGGGATCAGACAGAGACACAAGCACATGGCCCAAAATAACAAAACACCACATGTGCTACACAAGACAGGACAGACATATGACACCAACGCTCCCCATCCAATCTGATGGAGCTTGAGAGGTCCTGCAAAGAAGAATGGGAGAAACTGCCCAAAAATAGGTGTGCCAAGCTTGTAGCATCATACCCAAAAAAAACTTGAGGCTGTAATTGGGGCCAAAGGTGCTTCAACAAAGTATTGAGCAAAGGCTGTGAATACTTATGTACATGTGATTTTTATGTACATCGTTTTTTGTTTTTTTTTATACATTTGCAAAGATTTCAAACAAACTTCTTTCACGTTGTCATTATGGGGTATTGTTTGTAGAATTTTGAGGAAAATAATGAATTTAATCAATTTTGGAATAAGGCTGTAACATAACAAAATGTGGGAAAAGTGATGCGCTGTGAATACTTTCCGGATGCACTGTTATTGTGAAATAAAATTACTCATATTGTGATATAAGATTTTGGTCATATCGCCCACCCCTAAGCTGTTGTTGTAAACTAATGGATTTGTTTGTGGCTGATGCATCATGAATTAGGTCCCTAACATCATGGAAAGGAAGAGGAAATATTTGCCATTTACAAGTCTTATGTCGCTTGAGTGATAGAAAGATGTATTTTTGAGATAAATATCTTTTATCTGAGCCCTATTGGCCCTGATGGTCGGAAGAGAGATCCCATTAATGAGAGCTAATGCTTTATGAACAGAAATGAGACTTATGACTCCCCTGCAAATTAGATCTTCAAACAGATGTCTTTCTTACATGCAGCAGTGTTTGTGAATGTCTGGTTAGATTTTAGCTCCCACTTGTGTATTTGCAAGAGGTTTTTTGGCAGTCTAAAGGTGGGTTATTGATCAAAACTCCTTCCTCTCGTCCCCCTCAGCTGGAGCTGGGTTATTTTGAGACCCAGAAGCCATCGCCTGTGGAGCAGGCTAGCAGGAAGTACAAGGGTCTTCATTTGTTCTAAATAGGCTTGTAAGGTTTTGTCTTTGAAAGTACAGGGTTCACTTCTTCTGTGTCAGTTTTACTAACATCGATAATGAGGGTGGTAGGATTAGTATGCTAGGATTAGTAAGATGTTAGATGGATGGATAAATGCTTGTGTTATTTATTTATGCTTGATATTCATAACATGAATACTTGATATTCATCACAGTCTCATGACTGTGGTTTTATACGATAGACTCAAACTGTACTACCATTCAAAATGTTGAGTTCTTATGCTCAACACTTTGTTGTTTTTATTTTATTAAAACACAGTTAAAAATATAATATTGTAAAATATATTTATAAAAAAAAAAAAATCTATTTTAAGATTTTTTTTTTAAATGTAATTTTTTCCTTTAATGGAACAGCTGAAATTTAAAAAAAAAAATTCTTATTATCAAAATATTTATAAACAAAATATTTTTGTGAAAACCATGATACATTTTTCTTATTTTGAATCTGAATAGAAAGTTCAAAATATTTGAAGGGATGGAAACTAGATCATTTAATCAATATTTTAATGTCAAACAGCAAAGTTCAGTGTTCGCTCTCTCGTTTTCTCTTCTCTCTGAATTTCTATGCCTCTTCCTAACAATTTTTTTTTCTAGTTCCCTCAGGTAAAGATTGTAGGTGTCTCAAAGATAAAGACATTTTTGGCAGAAAACTTTGTAGTGTAGCTCTTCAGTTCTTAAGTTATCAGTTCTTGATTTTGTTTAAGATGCTGTTTTTGATGCTGTTTTTGCTGTGGACAGAATAACACGTCAAGTCATTTGGCTTGTTGAAAGGTGTGCTATTACTTTTCAAAGCAATCTGACTTTAAATTCTCACCTAGCGATGAAGGGAGCAGAGACTCGCTTGGGCTTAATGGGCTCTTTTGACTGAAGTAACCACCTAGCAACCACACAGAACACTAGTATCCACCTAACACACCCTAGCAACAATATTGGCTTGTACTACTCAGAACACATTAGCAACTGCATAGCTAACACAAACAACACAGAAAATATAAAAAATACTCCAGTATCATGTTAGATTAGCCTAGGTCTAGTGTTTTCTTTATATTACATTTTGTAACGTGGTTTGTTTTTGCAGTTTGTTATTGTATACTCTGTTTTATTACAGCCGTTTAAATTTGTGAAGGACAGCCATTTGTGATGGACAGCCTACAATACTACACTTGAGAGCTGCCTATTGAGAGTGAGCACTAAAAAGTCTTAAAAAAAAGATGACCGGTTGTTACAGCTTGGCATATTCATATTAGTGAGGTGAAACAGCACCTCAGCAGCAATACCAGCTGCTAGCATGGGTCAAACATTAATTACAGATTGTGTAAATAAATAATAAAATCGGTTAGGGGGCATACTGAGTGGTTTGGAGGTGCTCTTTGAACCCTCTCCTGCTGTGGAGCGTGTCTAATAGGGCTGGCCCCTGGTCTGCAGGCTTGTTACTGTAATGGCTGTGTCCTTCTCCAGCCAGGAGTGTTCATGTAAACATGACAGAAACTATTGTTCACACTGGGTCATAGCGCATTAGCCTAGCCTTGTAAGGAGTCAGGGTAAAGATCAGCAGCCAGTTTTTGGAGGAAATTTCTGTATGTTGAAGGAAGAATACTACAAGAAAAGTAGCAGTAGATTATAAGAGAGGGGGGAAAAAAGAAGCAGACTTTCTCTGCTGAGTACAATGTAAATGGGACCTGCTTTTGTGAAACACGAGACATTGTCACTGAAGACTGATTACAATGAGGTTGTCATTATAATCAGAGAAGTGACTCCTCTGTGACTTCCTTCACAGTCCTCCTAGAGCTACATAGTTCCCCCATACAACAGGATGATAAAAGGAGCTTGACTATTATTTCAGGTCTTCAGCAGAGAGATCCATTTGGGACTTGTTCATTTCCACTTGGAGGCATCACCTTCAACAGTCATTTATCACAAGTAGCCTGTGCCACACTTCGCCAAGCAACAGCCTATCACAACTACACACCTGGGAAGTTTCATTCAAATTTTTGCTCTGCACGTCACTGCCATTTTGTTGCCAGGGGTTGGCACCATTCAGATTAGAATTGAGAATGCCTGTTAAACTCCGAATCAGTACTTGAATGTAAATAGAATTTGAATTGAGGTAGCAAACAGAATGCAGAATTGCAATTTGAATTTGAATGTAAAGATTTAAAATTCTAACTATAGTTTTTTTTAACTAGAAGGGCAGTTTGTCAAACTAGATAAAGCCTTATTTGCAAGTTAAAAAAAAAATGTAAACATGAAGTTTGAACATTTATGGCCTTGCGGACCAAGAACGATGGCTGGATGGATGGATGGATGGATGGATGGATGGATATTTAATTCAAATTCCAACTCGTGAATTGAGAGTAAGCCAATTATTAAATTCTAAATTTTGCACAATCCTAACACTCAGACCACTGATTGGGTTTCCTCAAACAGGTAATTATTTTGGAGCTCTTGCCCCAGTCCTGGCCTGGGCTGTAAAGAGGCTGTCATCAGTAATCTCACCCCATGCACTGCTCTCTCTCTGTCAGAGCCTTCTGGTCACTAATCGCTGTGCTTGATCAATGGCTCTGGGGGTAGCACAGCTGTTCAAGGTGACAATATTGGGGCAGGGCGGTCTTTTACTTTTCTCTTTTTTATGCTGTGGGCTCATGCAGGCTCATGCAGACTCATGCAGTGCAGCATGATAAAGCACCATGGTCTGCTCAGTGGTGCTTGGACAAGCTTCTCGCATTGTATCATCGTCATCTCTCTGACCTGAGTCACAATTTTAATCATCCCTGCTGAAAAACCCAACTTTTTTGCTGTTAACAGTGTATTGGAACATAATTAGTTTCTAGATGGTCTAAGTTGGTCATTAGTTGGTATAAGGTGGTCATTAGCTAGTCCAAGCAGATCATAGTATGAGCTGCTCCAGCTATTCTAGTTGGTCCAAGCTGGTCTTTAGCTAGTCAAAACTGATCATCAGCTGGTTTGACCTGTTCATTAGGTAGTGTGAGTTAGTCCAGTTCTGTGTTCGAAATACCCTCATTCGGACACTAAGTGTGCCGAAAGGGCTGCCACTTTGTATAGTTTCTGCTTGCTGTTTAATAATTATTTAAAACGTAGCAAACTGGCAGCTCCAGTAGTAATGAAAAGATTTATCTTGAATTCTGCCATGGAAACTAGCATGTATAAACCGTAATTAAACAATTTAATAATCAATTAAAAAGGAATGTGTACCTGTATGATATTACGCTGGACAAGTGCATTTGAAAAATGGATGGATGATTGATTCAGCTGTGGGCGCCATCTCCTGGCGAGACGCAAGAATTAATTCAGCTCGCAACTCTCACAATGCATTATGGGTATTCTCTAGCCGTTGAGCGTACATTAGTTGTACACTCGTTATTGCGGTGCATTTTGGGATTGAATGAGTGCACTCAATAATGTCCACTATGGTTTCGGACACCACTACAAATGGCTGTCCCCTCAAATAGTGCCCTATGTAAGGGTATAGGGAGCAATTTAGGACACAGCCCAGGTATTCTAGCTGGTCTAAGATGGTCATTAGCTGGTTCAAGCTGCTTATTATCTAGTTAGTACAACTGTTTATCAGCTGGTCTATGTGTGTCATTAGCTGGTCAAAGCTGGTAATTAGGTAGTATGAGCTATTCTAGCTGGTTTAAGATGGCCATTAGCTGGTTCAAGCTGGTAATTAGGTAGTATGAGTATATTCTAGCTAGTCAAAACTGGTCATCAACTAGTCTGAGCTGGTTATTATCTCATCTGAGTTGGTTATTGGCCTGCCTGAGCTAGTTGCAAGCTGGTAGACATCTTGAATAAACAAACCAGCTACTAGCTGATCTTACTAATTTAAAGTAGTCAGGCTGGTTTTTGTAACAGAGTAGCTGGTTATTCAGCATGTCCAACTTGTACCAACTTATGACCAGCTTGGATTAGCTAATGTCCAGTTTAGTCCGACTAGAAACTGGCTACTATGTTAAGATGTATTTTCCTTAAAAAGAGACATAACTTTGACGTACATGAGTGGCATGACGTACATGAGTGGTTTGCTGATGAAGTGTTTTGGGAACTAAATCTCTTAACGTTCAGAAAGGTAGCAAAACAAAAATGTTTTGTGTCAGTTGCTTTGTCACTGGGCCACCAGTGTGGACTCTAACATGCTTTTCTCTTCCACAGTCTGAACCCTTATAGCTACGATGAGAGTTGCGTGTCCAGCAGTGTAGACCATCTACCGCTGGCCGCTTTACCGCTGCTCGCCATAGCTGCTCCACACTACCAAGACGCTGTTGCGACTGTGATTGCCCGGGCCAACCAGGTGTACCACAGCTTTCTGCAGTCTCCAGAGGGACAGGGGTTCACAGGGCAGGTGAGTTCAGGAGTGCCCAACAATCTTAAGGTGTGGTCTTATTAGCCATGGGCAAAAGGTCCATGCATAAAGCATTGCTCGCACAGAAGTTCCTTTCAAATCAAGCAGCTGTTGGTCAATGTGGAAAATTTGTGTGATAAATTGAACACGAGTGACACATGCATGAGTGGACACTTTTTCCTCCTCATGCAAAACTACCGATTTCAATTTATTTTCAGAATTGTATTTAACATTGTTTTAAAAAAACAACAACTCCATTATGATGTTGTGAAGAAAATTCACCAACCGTTAAATACACAGTCTTGTACCTTTTGTGTTTTTGTTGATTTTCAAATACTTTTTTGCTTTAAATCAAAGTTTGTAAAGTTTCACAACTTTACCTTGTAGCTGGTTGGTTCAGTCCATGGCTTATAACATTTTGACAAAATAGAAATAATACTTCCGGAACCACCATCAAAAAAAGTAGGAAGGCAATGGCTAAATTTGGTCCACAAAAATTCCGACAGAAATGGTAAATGTGACCGCATCTCAACCCTGAAACCATTTTTGACTGTTTTTCCATGACAATTGAGTTTTGGCCACACAGGCAGATGAAAGCGGTCCCAGATCAGTATTAGGAAGGAAAATGCTGTGTGGAGCAGCAGTGGGATGGGTGTGTGAGTCTGTGGCAGGGATAGTGACTCATCAGTAATGAGTCATTCAAAACAGACGAAAAGGAGGGGGTCTTTCCACTCGTCTTACTCCATAATCTCACATGATTAATACAATAACACACTCCTGTCAATTTAGGAGGCACAATGATTTTCTGAAGTGGTGAGCGCAGTCAAGTTGACTCTCTAGGGAGCCGGACTATTCAAATAGCATATTAGCCCTCTGGTTTTGCAGAAACATTGGTGTGCTTTTTGTGACACTGATAATCAGACTTATAGATTTGTTTGTTTTTGGAGCATCTATACATTATTTGAGCTCACCGTAGAGGTGCTCATCAACATCAAATAGGAAAGCGCTAGAGTTGCAGCTGTGTTGTTTCTGTATGATTAATTAAATTGTCAGGCTGCACTGTAGATTGAGCTGTCATTATGCAATCCTGAGATTTGCCTGACAGTGTGGATTGCATGCAATAACGCTGCACTGATTCTGGCTGAATTAGTTTGTGTGTGTGTTTTGTACAGGTGTGTTTGTTGGGTGACTGTGTAGGAGGTGTGCTGTGTTTCGACGCTCTCTGTTTCAGCAACAGCCCACGACACAGTAGCCGACATAACAGCACAGAGAGCTTAAAGGTATGTAATTCTTAAACACTGAAAACACATCTGTAACTTCTTGCGTTATTTTCTTTCTTGTCTCAGAGTGGTTCTGAGTGAATCACTTTTAGTAGGAAAGCTCTGTGGATAATAAATAATATATTACATTTCTATACAATTTTGAGAAAATAAATTAAAAATATACAACTAAAACTAGAATCAATAATTTTAAATGTTAAAGGATTAGTTCATGTCTTTCTTTCTTCAGTCGAAAAGAAATTACGTTTTTTGAGGAAAACATTCCAGGATTTTTCTCCCCTTCATAGACTTCCATGGCAACCAAAATGTTGAAGGTCCAAATCAATGCAGTTTCAAAGCGCTTCGAAGGGCTTCAGAGGCTCTGCGCGATCCCAGCCGAGGAATAGGGTCTTATCTAGCGAAAGGATCTGTCATTTAAAAAAAAAATTAAAAATGAATATACTTTTTAACCTACATTGCTCATCTTTCATTTTGAAGTGAACTAATCTTTTAAAATGGAATTTACACGTAGGGCATCACAACTTTATAATGTACAGCATAAAATATGATTCGCATTTTGAAAGTTTAGATTACATTTTACAGTGTGACAAAGAAAACATTCAAAAAAGTTTTTAAAAGGTAAAACATAGGTAAATAGCTCACACACAATGAAATGCCTAATATCAACTGATACCAATAAATGTAAGTAAATAAATAAACAATATATATATATATATATATATATATATATATATATATATATATATATATATATATATATAGTTATACACTGAAAAATACTTCTAAAGCATTTATTATTAATGAACAGTTTAAAAAGATAAATTAATAATGTAACAAATGTATTGCTCAGTGTTAATGTTAGTTAATGAATAAACGTTAACTAATGGGACCTAATTGTCAATTGTTACCAAAATAAATAAAGGTACAAAAATAGATAAATAGTGCATACACAATGAAATGTCCAGTATCGACTGATACCTATAAATTACAAATCTGTAACATCTGCTAATAACAGATAGGGTACTGATATATTTTGCATCTCTACAATTAAAATGTCTATTTTTTTCTCTTAGACTGCAATGAGATTGTATTGGAGAACAAATGGAGGCATTTGCTTAAAGTCTTCTGGTTCTATATTTTTTCTCCTAGTTAGTATCACATCTTTAAAGTTGTAGATGAGATGCAACGTTGCAAACTCTGCTCAGATATGCCAAGATATCAAAGCCTGAATATTTAATATCTCAATATCCAAAATGTCTAATTCAAATTCATATTGAAATAATCTGAGCTATTCTATCTGCATTTATTTTATGGTTTTAACTCTGAATGTCGACAGTTGTCTCATTGGTGTCTATTTCTATCTCTGAACGCTCTGAGACAAAGTCGATAAAGAAACATCACTGAGAGCTCAATTTAGTCCTCTGAGCTATGAAAAAGCAACTTATGAGCAAATTCCTGTGGGTTTTCCAACCACATTTCTGTGATATTCAGCGAGCACAGAACATCTGTCACACCAGGCAGACTTTTTTTGACAGTCTTCTTTAGCATTCACTTATATTATTTTCACATTTAGGTCCTTTTTACTGGTATTAAGATGTGTTTTGTTCAATCGGATCACAAGTAGACGAGGGAGACACATGTCCGTTTACATCTGGTATTTTAATATTTTAAGTCTCTTTTGTCCTCTTTCAACCACTTCTGTCCTGATTTCATCGAAGGGAGGGTCTATGGGCGGGTAAATGTATGTTTTTTTTCCCAGATCTTTCGATCTAATGGACAAAATATACTTGCACAATTTACATATGAAAGCACCTGAAGAGAACGGAAAAACTAACAGAGAGCAGGAGCAGGAGCTTTGACAGCCACAAGACCACTCCGAACGCTGTAAGTGTGTGTTAGAAATCAGGAATGGTGAGAGAACATTGTGTTTGGTATGTTTTTCGCGCTCCCGTAATGTAACGCATAAGGTCAGTAGGCCGAGAATATGCGTTCTTTTGTGGCTGTTCGAACGCATTTGACCACATGAGCGTCTACACTACGAAAGCAATCCGGTAGAATGCGTTTTCAACTACCTCTTAAAGTGGTCGAAAGTGGTTAAGCTCAAAATGTTTTAGAGCCCGTTTACACCTGTATTTAGCGTCGTCCACTTATGAACCAATTGACCAAAACACATTCTAATGCCAGGTGTAAACAGGGACTTATATAAATAATGACTCTATTCAACTGATTGTCTCACTTTTTCCTCATACTCAGGATAACCCTGAGGTCAGTCCGAGCCTGAGCTCCAGCAAACGTCTTAGCAGGAGCAACATCGATCTATCTGGCCCCAGTGAGACCCGCAACAGGAAAACTCCACTCAGCCGCAAACAGAGTGACTCATATGATGGAGACCACCCATTCCTCAGCAGGTACTGCATACAAGAACAGAGACCAAATGCTGTTTTATGATGCTGTGAGTGTTTCTATTACAATATTTTCTCCATGCAGAGACAATCCCTGAAGAGGCATTTTCAGTCTAACATGTTAACATTGGCCTAACCAATAGCGTAAGTTTGAGGTGGGACTATGTTTTTGTTCAAACAATGGCAGAAGGGAAGTAAACTGGTATTATTTTTTTTTATTATTTTTGGTGCAGATCATCATCCTTAGTCATTCTCTATTTTTAGGATTACCAATGAATATATTTCTTTTTTGGTAATAAGAAATCAGAACAAGATTACCCAGATGTGTCCCCCCTGGCCAAGCCATCCATAAATGTGTCACTCTTTTTCCCATTTCTGTTTATCAATATTGGCTGCTCGATGGCATGTTGCGTGTTGCAGTGCTATTAATAGTCACAGCTGCAGTCAGTGTGCAAGTACTGTATGAGAGAATGAGGCGCAGACTGAACGATGCCTTTTCAATAGAAGTTGCTCAATGCCACAGCAGCAAAGGACCAAACATCCAACTGTTTATCTTCTAAATGATTCTATTTAGGGTATTGATGTAACAAGAGAGATTTCTCAGGACTGCTGTTGTCACAAACCTGCAGCACAGCGCTTTTATTAAAATATTTCCTAAAATTCCTGTGTACAACAGTAGCATTCCATTTTTTACCCTCAATTAGAGCTAGCAATTTGTTATACATATCAAATAAAGTTAGTTAGTGCTAAGCTGTCATGTCAAGGGGTAAGTTGAGTCACTGTAGAATACATTAACTGTTTTAAATACAATTTAAACACAAATAAGAATAAATACATTATTTTAAAAAAGCACATTTCAAAAAATCTAAGCCAGTCACGAAAATATAATATTTTATGATACTATAATATTAAACTATAAACAGGATATTTCTCTAAAAGTTGTGAAACATTTTTTGAAGCTATTTATGTATGTATTTATTTATTTATGTTGATATTATTCTATTATTCTGAATGTATTGATGTTGTGAAACTATTTTCAACATTTTATGCATTTATTGTAATTTGTAATATTAAATTTTTTTATATTCAAAATGTAATATTTAATATATGAAATATTCAGTATATTTTATTGTAGTGACATTTTCAAACTTTTTTTACTTAATATTTCCTGGATGCAAAGCTTGCTATCACTATTAGTTTAGCAACTTGCACAGCTTACCCTGAAGCATCTGGCTAACTTTAACCCAAATATGTCATGCCTAATCTTTTATCAAAAGTGTTTTTATATATTGGTAATTCACCAACAACATGATATATGTGCAACCTATTTTTGTATGTCTATATGCATGTTTAAATACTTTGATAAACTTGCTGTTAGATCAAACTAATTTTATCTACCATGTAGAAAATACATATTTATATGCAAAAATAAACAAAAAAAAGGGGACCATGCCTAGTGATTGATGCTGACGATTGATCTAGCGACCTTCTCATTACCGGCCCTTGCATTGCAAGTTATCTTGCCATAGGTTTTTATATCTTGGGCCTTTGTGCAGCCACTATAAGGCCACTTAGAGAAGTGCCGGACAAAAGCACTGATTCTCACCCAGGACTGATAGCGCTGGACCTGAGGGAGACTTATCACTTAGCTCATCCATACCCCTCAGCTCTACTACATTTCACTCCCAATCATCTGTCCCCGGGGCTCTGTACACCCCATCCTTTTCACACTTAGTCTGAGGTGAGATAGCCAGTCAGAGTCTTTAAGAGCTATTCTGTCATCGTTCATAGCGTGATGGTAATAAAGACAAACAATGTGCAAAAGCGAGATTCTTGCTGTAATCCATTGGGGTTAGATAAAATTTTATATCAGGACACACACATTTTTTTCTCTCATTTTTACAAGGAAAGCTAGTTCCGATTCCAATTTGATTAAGAAATAATTGTTGAATTTACCAAAGTTTGCCAGATAACAGATAATCTGAATTTATGTTGAAGCACTAGCAAGCTATTCGTAAGCACAACTGTATATTGTGCTTTGCTTTGTCGGGGTATTCTGGGTGGCTAAAACAACTTCCAGAATGTTCAGAGTCGTTCCAACTTTTAAAGTAAATGCCATCTTTGTGTGTGTATTCAGTTTGATACAGGATGGAACAGACCTGAGACCAAGCAGCAGCACCAGTATAATGTTGAATCCAGGTCGCTTTGACTTTGAGGTGTCGGATTGTTTTCTGCTGGGCAGTCCTCTTGGATTGGTGCTAGCCATGAGACGCACTGTGCTTCCCGCCGTCCAGGGTTGGTGTGGAAATTCTCCAATTAAAGACCAGAACACATTGTCCTCTTGATACACTGGCAGACATTCACATTAGATTTTCCTTTTCAGTCATATTTACAATTAATAGTCATATCTATCTTTTGTTTTTATCCTGCAGTGTCTCAGCTCCGGCCTGCGTGTTCACAGATCTTCAACCTGTTTTACCCCTCCGATCCATCGGCCTCTAGACTGGAGCCCTTGCTGCACTCCCAGTTCCACAAACTGCCTCCATTCCCTGTGCCACGCTACCAGCGCTACCCTCTGGGAGACGGCCGCTCCGCCCTTATCGGTGAGTGAGATATCCTGTTAAGAATCAATTAAACTGTTCACAGCTAAACCTCATGCACAAATAAAACACAATATTCACTCATTTGTTCCTTTTATTATGTTTCATAATTGCTTTGTCAGTAATGCGCTTATCTTGGGTTTCCAAATTATCTCTATATGCTATTTTGAGGTTGTTAACAATGTTTTCTTGGGAAGAAACTACAGTCTTTCTCACTGGATTTTTTTGGTGACTTTCCTTTTTATATGCATCCTTTTCCTGACAGATAACCGCTAACCTGAGCAATGATGTGCCTTACATTATTTTACTCCATGTCAGATTCCCTGGAGCTTTACCAAGTTCTGCAGACTGGTGTCTCGCTCTGTAATGAGGTCCTGATTTATTTAGAGCATATTTTATCCTGCTTTGCAGACATATTTAACTTACATGTCATCCATTTTAGGCTCATCCTATATTGTAGACTGGGCCTAGAACTAGGAGTAACAAAGTAAACAAAGAACTAAAGTGAAGCTAAAAACAGTGGCTGAACTGAAATAAACATAATCAACAAAAATGATACCATCATACTAAGATGAAAACATTGATTTGAAATAATGAAAAGTAAACAAATCTGAAAGTCTTGAAGAAACATTGAGAGACATAAAAACTTGACTCCAAGTATGTGTAAATAAGCTGTTTTAAGGATAATTTGACAGGAAAGCCAATCTTCCTGAAATCTCTTCCTGAAAAAGAAGGCATTATAACCCTCATCAACACAATGCAACAGAGACAGGCATCAGCCATTGCAAGGAAAGAGTCTGTGTCTCACAGGAAATGTGACACTGACTTTTAATTATATCAAGTCTCACTCTGCTGATCATAGGCGAAGAATGTCACAATATTTGTTAGATACCGAGGCGTGGATGTGTCTAATTTAATGCATGTGCACACACACCACTCACACATGCTCTGTTTTAATGCAGTAGTTAATAATTGCCATCCTAATGGAGTATCTCTGGAATGGCCTCCCATGTGTAAGGTTCTTTCATTATGAATCATTACAGATTTACTCAGCGGGCCTTTAATGTGAGAAATGTATCTGATATCCATCTGTTTTCGTGTTTATGCTGTTCCTGTGCATTTGGATTGATTCATTTCATTTAGCGGTCGGAAAATCCGGAGCCATTCATTTCAAGTAGTTGAAAACTGGAGACTGAGATCCTAAAGCCGTATGTGGCGCAACATCACAGAGTTCTTTTTCTCATTACACTGAAGAACAGCATGATTCTTTCCACTGAACTCTGTATTCCTCTCCATATTGCCTTCAGCCCCTCATGCCCAGAGCTCATATACCAACTCGCCCTCATCTCAAAGGTCTCCCTTGTGTTATTCAACAGCGCAGTAAATGCTGTATCCTGCTGTGCTTTAGTCTTCAATCTTCTCTGAGTCGCCCAATCATTTTCAAGTCCAATAAGCCTGTATTTTGATCAAGACCTCTTGCTCAATTGACCTCTCTTATTGCGCTCTAGTTCATTTTTCCTTTCCCCCCCTAAAAGTTGAGCATTGCACCCTTCTACCATGTCCCTGACCTTCAGCTAAAGCCGACTCCTAAAGGCCTGGTTTCACAGACAGGGTTTAGATTAAGCCAGGAATAGGCCTTGGTTCAATTAGGACATTTAAGTAGTTTTTATAAATGTGCCTTAGAAAAAAAAACATTACTGGTGTGCATTTTGAGACAAAACAATGGAATTTACATATTTTAAGATATGTCAGTACAAGTTGCTTTCAGTTAAAACAGCTCAAACATGCATTTTAGTCTGGGACTAGACTTAAGCCTTGTTTGTGAAACCGGGGGAAAGTGTTTCAAATATTATAGAATCACTTAATATAGATGGATGCTCAGAAGCGCCATCTTGCTCTGACTGCAGTGCGTAAATAGGAATTGTATATGCTCTTCAGTTCATTAAATGTATAGTGTGTATAGTGTATACCAGGGGTGAAAAACTCATCTGATCACATCTGATCCAGCTACTCAAGTCCTTCAGACATATTTGAAAACTATCAGTATGTGTGTTGGAGTAGGGTTGGAAGGGCTGAGATTTTCACCCCTGGTGTATAGTGTTCATTAAGTGTATAGCTCATTATAACCAGCAATCACTGACATGTTCTGTGATAAAGGGATGTAAAAGAAGTCTCAGTAAGCTCATATAACAAACTTGACCGGAAATGATTGACGTTCTAAAAACAGAAACATTTTAAGCGTTTTTCAACGTTGTGAAAATGATCCCCATTCACTTGGAACCGTGAAAATGTGACACTTTGTTTAGAAACATACATTTCAGGTTTCTTTGGATAGAAAGTTCTAAAGAATAGCATCTATTTTAAATATTTTTTTTTAAATGCTGTAAAAGTCTTTACTGATACATTGAATGTGTCTTTGCTGAATAAACATGCTGTACACGCTGTCTAAGGATGACCAAGTGACATCTAATCACACCACATTGATGGTAATATAATGTATCTCATTTCCAGTCAAGTTTGTTACATGAGCTTACTGAGACTTCTTTTACATCCCTTTATCACAGAACATGTCAGTGATTGCTGATTAATGAGCTATACAATCATTTTGAATAACATTTATAGTTTTTGCATTTGCAGCCATTTTGGTCATATTCTGGAGCACTGTCACAGCCTTGATTTCACCTTCTATCCCCCTTTTCCCTGTCTTCACTTATCTCTTATCTCTTACTCTCTCTGTTGCTCATGTCTCACTTTTCAATTATAATTGAATGGATGACTCATGAACTTAGGAAGTGGCTATTTAACTATTCGGTTATCCTCTTTAATGTATTAGCACCGCATCTGTGCACTCTTGCTGTACACTTCAAGTATTTGTTAATTTGTCAAACTAATCTCTCACACAAATGTTTTTGTCAGTGTCATGATCAAAACAGAATATGTTTGCTAGCATGTATATAGCAGGATTGTTATAAAAAGCCCATCGCTCACATAAATAGATGATGGCTTTGGTAACGCTAATTAACTCTGTATCAAAAATGTGATCAGCCTCCCTGTCCGTTCCTCGTGTCTGCATAAAGAGCAGTCTTCTTTCCTGTATTCATCCAGGATTGGTGTAATGGTGCTGTCTGATTCCAGTCCATGCTTTCTGAAGCGAGAGCTCCTGTGAATTTGTATTCTACGCCTGGCTCTGGGGCCTTTAGTGACATGAGAAATTAAGCAGCATAGCCATGCGTCCTGTGCACGGCAGAAACTCCTCGGAAAAGGTCAAGCTGAGAGACTGTGGGGGTTAACTCTGCAAAAACGTACCCAGATAGGAGAGAAGAACGCTCGGCTCTCTGCAGCTTTTTGCAGATTTGTGGCTACGGTTGGAGCGGGCATAAGCACATTCTGAACACGCCTTAGCCCAGCTCTCAGAGATGTCAGCATGACTGGAAAGCAATAAAATCGCAGGAGCTCGTTTTGATGACCAACACTGATAGGGCTGCCCCTGTTTAGAATTCACACACAGCCTCAGGATTGTGCTCCCTGTCCACCAGCCCTCCATCCTGCTCATCTCCCAGCCCTCTGATTCCCCTTTTCCTGACCCCTATTTTTATATATTATTTTATATATATATTTATCTTTTTTTTTTTTTTATGTATTTTTTGTCACTACAGTATATTAGGCAGAGTTTTGTTGCTACATTTGTGTCAAGTTTTGTTTTAAAATGTTCTATATAAGTGTATCCGTGGCAACTAGGCATTTAAAACCATGTCATACTTGTAAAAAGAATCTAATATGATTTTTAATGTGTCCTCCCCTCACTTTTTTGGATTGTTCCTACGCTCCTGACATCCAGCCATCCAGCCATCCAGCCATCCCCACCCCCCACATTTCAGTGACTGTCATCATAATTGAAGTCCTGGCCATTTGTGAGCCAATGGCAAATGAAAGAGAAGCAAATTGTTAGAATGACAGAGGTGCTCTTTACCAGCTGTAGTGGTCAGTGGCACACAGCTGCCAAGGTCACACACACATATTCACACTCACACATGCGTGTGGTTGCGCCAATAATGTGGGCCAGCCTAATGGGATGTTTTCTGCACAGGCTGCTGGACTAATGAAAACAGATTCAATTTTCCCCTGTCAGAAATAACAGGCTATGTGTGCATGAGGCAGCAGGCATATAAAGGGACAGATTACTTAGGACGGTCACTTAAACATTTCTGCCTGCATGTCATTCTGTATTCTCAAAGAGAGAGAAAAGGAGAGCGCTTGATCTCTGTCAGGAAGCATTTAGAAAGCATTGCACAAACATAGTTTGACATTGTGGTGAGTTATATTGAGAGTGAAAGGGAGGCTTGTTGTTTGCTTGTGCAGTGGCTGAGGGTTTTATAAATTCAATTTAAACAGGCTCTTCTGGGGTCATGATGTGGTGTTGTCTATAATCAATCCAGGTCTCTTTCCTTCTGTCTTTCTCGCACACACATGCGAACACACATTCATATTCAGTTCATATTTAGAGTCTTTCCATTAAATCAAAGAGAATCTCTGAAAACGATTGCCCAACTGATGAATCATTCTGCCCTAATATAATGTATAATGTATGCATTTGTGTGTGTGTGTGTGTGTGTGTGTATGTATATACAGTATATGAAAAAGTAACATGTGTAGAACTGTGGTATTCGTTTCACTCCATTAGTCACCCAAGATTGTTTGTTCTGCAGCCTAAGGTATTGATTTGATATTAGTACCAGAGGCTGATATTGTACCGAAGACAAAATTTTGATATTGTTCCAACCCTACTCTGTCTACATTTTTAACTTTCACCATCATTATCTGTTTTCCCTCCAGTCAATGATATTCACAGCTACCCTGACGTGTTCCTTCCCGGTAGTGCGGTTCCGGTGGGCGCTTCGCACTCCTCCTCTCCCCAGACGGAACACAGCACAGGTGGGCGGGTGGGCGTTGAGGTCCGCAGGTCCAGTTTGACCAGCATGGACAGCCAGTTATCAGGCTGCTGGGAAAGCAGGCTGAGCAGCACCATCGCCAACAGTGAGTGGGCAGCGGGTGGGCGAGCTTTGGGCACAAAATTAAACTCTCGCTAAGTTTATCTAAAGCTCTTTGATCTTTCGTCAGACCTGCTCTTTACTCCGTACAGCACAAACCTCATAATTAGAGATGCTTTTTGCTCTCCAGCCAAGCAATGCAGTGTTAAGAGCTCGCTGTGCTGCCAAAAGATCTGCTGCAGTGTATATAACTCTGTTCAAGTTCATCATATCTCAGTTGCAGAGAAATGACGTAATGGCAGTTATTAGTCCAAAACATGGCCGTTTTTTTGACACTGCTTTATTCTTACACAATCTATCTGTTGCTAACTAAAAATATATAATGGTACAATAGAGGCGAGTGTGCCCTAATGTTTAGTATTATTTATAAAAATGGTCTTAAAAGTGGGGAAACAATAAATAAACCATACTGACCCCAAACTTTAGAACTAAACTCTGTGTATTTATGTGTGTGTGTGTGTGTGATAGTCTCCAGCACATGGTGGGGGACTAAGCGGTTGGATTATGCTCTGTACTGCCCAGATGTCCTGACGGCGTTTCCCACAGTGGCTCTGCCTCACCTGTTCCACGCTTCCTACTGGGAATCCACCGATGTGGTTGCCTTCCTTCTGCGACAGGTACATTCAGAGCAATTCACAGCCATGCCCCACTCAGATTTTGTAAAACAGTATTTTTTTTGTTTTATTGTGCATCAGTAAAACCAGTGTTGGGAGTAACGCGTTACTGTAATTCCACTACTTTTAGCGGTAACACGCATGTGTTATTTTTTTATTCAAGTAAGGCAATTACAATTACTTTTAAATTTAAATGAGTTCATTACTCACGTTACTCTCTTTTGTGAAAAATTAACGCTTGCAGACAAGAAGCTCAAATCTAGGCCCTAGCCCGGCCCGTGTCCGACAGCTTATCAAAAGTTTTTTTTTTGTTTTTTTATCTTCCCTATTACACATTGTTGCAGCCATTAAAATATTTCAGTTTTGTTTTTAATGTCAAAGTAGTTATATTTCGTTTAGTTTCTTTAAGTTCATTTAGAAAAATGTTTGGAGCATTTTTTTGCCAGCGGCCTACAGTGAGTTAACCCAACGCTTTAGCTTCTCAAATCAACACTTGACTTGTCTTCCCTATAATAAAATCCATAGATATAAAACACTTCAAGCATCACAATGTTAGTTTAAATGTTTAGCCTACTATCACCACCACAGTAAAAAAGCATTTTTGATAAGTTAAGGTATAGGCTGATCGTAGGTGCTCGCAAACGAAACGGGCTACACAAAAAAATAAAAATAAAAAACATGCAGGTTGTCTTACCTTACACCTCTCCGCAAAATGAATATAAATCCGATCTTCAATTCCCGCACTATATGCACATTTAACGGAGTTCACGTAAACGAAAGCAACAGATATGAGCTGCATTTTATTCATCAGCTCATTTCAAGATCAAAGACGCAATATGAGAAAGCTCGACCTAAGCACTGGTGAGATCATTTAGTCTCATTAGTTTTAATGAAGATGATTGTGTTTTTGAGCATCTGAGACTAACTTCACTTGCGACAGTATGCGTGTTGGCTTGCTACTCATTTGCGGCGATGCGTGTTGTAGTAGCGCCGTCATATCTGGCTACAACATGTCATATATAGGCTAGCCTATAACACACTCTTAAATTTCAAATTTACATATCTGGTTTAAACAACCAGATGCATTTACACTTGTCCAGTTTCGCCTGAAATCTTGAATGAAAAATTATGTTTATTGTGTTTGACTGTTCAGTACTGTTCAGTACTGTTCATATTCAATCAGACATAAAAGTAACTTAAAAGTTACATCCCCTAGAAACTAATTACTTTTGATATACAGTAATTGGTAAAGTAATTCAATTACTTTTAAAAGAAGTAACTAGTAACTGTAACTAATAATTAATTTTCAGTAACTTGCCCAACACTGATTAAAACCCTCATCCTTCCCTCGGGTCATTTTGACCCAAAAGTTCTATTTTGTTTTTGTTTTTTTTTATAAAAATTGAGAGTTCATTGGAGTGGTCCAAGACCCTAGGACACACTTGACACACCACGAAAGCACAAAAAATGGACTGGATTCTAGGAGTTGAAATCTAAAAATGTATCAAATCCTTCTCTCGGGGGTCAATTTGACCCCCTAGGAATGAATGGAATGTGAGGAATGCTTCTTAAAAATGCTCAAAATTCGAACTAAAAATGCTAAAACTTTACCAAAAAATTATTTTATAATGTCTACATCCGTATCTGAATGCATACTGAAGAGAAATTACTTTGGGACCCAGCGGAACAGCTCATTTGCTCCATATAGAGCTATAAGGCCATCTAGTGGCAAGAGTCATGAAATATCATGTTATATTATCTTTTTTCAACAAGAGGTCGGCAAAGACACCCAATGTAAGATGTTTTGAACTGAATTAAAAGGGTTATGCATGAAATTGTGAGTTATTTTAAATTCAAGTTGAAAGAATGTGCTTAAATTACGATTTATTTATTATTTATTGATGATAATCTAGTCATTTAAAAGTAAATAAAATAAAAAATAGAAAAAATATCAAAATGAAATGAAATAAAAAAAATTATAATTGTAGGGCTTCGGGTCATTTTGACCCGCAAGGGAAGGATTTGTTACAATGTGCGAGGGAAGGATGAGGGTTAAGGTCAAATAAATGTAAATAACATTTCAAACTCCCCGACTATTGCTCTCCTCATGCCAGAGAAATCAAATTTTTACATCATTACAACATTTTAGAAACACTGTTCTTACAATTAGTCTGTCCTCTATCAAAAGAGTATCTTTGCCTGCTCTTCTTGATATGTTCCTAACTCATCCCCTTACTTCCTCTTAGTCTTTTGTGCTGGAAATTTTGATTCATCCGAAGGGCTGTATCCTATTCTAATATGCCTTTTTTATTCATATCAGCCGTACCTCTGGCTGAGAGACAAATAAATGTGGCACATCCTTCACTTTCAGAGACTTTTGAAGATCAAATCACTGATGTACTTCTCAATGCAGATGTACACAGGCTTCACTAAGAGTGTCAAATGCAATTGGAACCTGTCTCGGCACAGGTGGGGAGGAAGTAGTCAATTTAGGCAAATCATAGACCAATCTATCTTTCTGAATGCAGTTCCTTCATAATTGTCTTTGCCTGCATGAAAGAGAGATAGAGCTGACAAGAGTTACAGCTGCAGTGTACGGTTTAGGTGTCACACGCCAGATAGTGTTGTTATCTATGTGCAAATTTTGTGCTTTGGTTTCATGTTTTATGTATTTAGTCTAATCTGTTTGTGTTAACTCTCCTTAGCGTATTTTGCGTTCCTCAGGGCCTGCTAAATGGAAAGCTATCATTGTAGACACAATTATGACATGATCAAGTCATTACACACTACTTATACATTTCGAAATGTCATGTGAATGGATGGAGTCTCGCTAAAATGTGTAGAGTCATTCAGAAATTTGAATATGGGTCGTTAAGTATGAGAAACTAGGGGTTTCTGTGCATTATGGTCACTGTTAATGATTTTGTTTTATATTGTCTGCTTTATTATTTTTATTAATTTTCATAGCCCTTAAACAATTTATTTATTGTTTATTTTTGGTATTTTTATATGGTATTTATTTTCCAGATTTTTTGGTTTCATTTGTGTTATGGTAACGGCGGTCTTTTATTTTGACATACATTCACATGAGCTGATATATTGCGAGTGTTCTCCAAGCATTTCAGTATGGAAGGAGGCCTAGACAGACATGGTCGTGGCATTTAAGGTTTACGGTTTGCAAGGAGTTTTAAGGGATTTAGCTCCTGGTTTAAATGGAGAACAAGCTCTTACGTTGATTCCCGATGTTTCATGGTGATACTTATGGCGTCCAATGGTGATTGTATCTGTGACGAATATTCAATAAAGTTTGTGAATCATCAGTCAAAGAGTCTATCCTTTCTTAAGCCAGGGAGCTACAGTCACTTCAAGCGACATGACACAATGTTATTTTACTATTATATCAACTATTATAGTATTTATTCATATTTTAATAAACTTTTTATTTTTATGTTTTTAGTTTTCATTTTAATTTAGGTAATTTTGTTATGTGCTTTTGTTAGTACTAAAATTTATTTTCAGTTAATTGGCAAGGCAACAATTCCAAGTTTAAGTTTTTTATCTAATATTTACATTTTATTTTATTTCAGCTTAATTTCAGAAAAAAGTTTTATATTTGGATCTTGTCTACCTGTTGTACGAATTAAATTTTTGTTAAAAATCTAATAACATGAAAACTTTTTTCATACTTGGTTTATAATTTATGTCATTATTACTGAAAACTAGAATAGTTCTATTCTAGACACATTTAACTTTTGTTTCAAAGAAAAGTTACACAGTCCTTAAGGGGGGCATTTCCCCCCGCTCTACCCTAAGAGTAATACGAAAGACTAGTAAACATGATCCCCTTGATACGGCTCAAATGTTGCAGCAACAAAGACGTTTCATCTACACCTGAATCCACTGAGTGATTTATTTGTGAAATACCAGAGATCATAAAATGCTTTTGATTGTTTTTGATATATTTCTCATAGTAGCAAGTTATATTGCTGCAGGAAACAGAAAAACCTGAAAAAATGTTTATACCTGCATTCGGATTCAATCAGACCTGTACAATTGCAGCATTTAAAGAATGTTTTGCTGTTTATCCTTGAGGAAAATAGCATTTCTTATTATATGCGCTTGGGTGGAAAACGATTACAGCTTGACTATTTATTCCTTAAGAAAAATGGACAATACTGCTGATTCATAGTTGGATTTAACACATTACTATAATAATTAATCACCACACATCAGCTGAGACAGAGTGATGAAGCCAATCAGTATATGGGGATTATTAGGAGGCCATGATGGACAGAGGTCAGTGGGCAAATTTGGCCAGGATGCTGGGGTTACACCCCTACTCTTTTTCCGAAGGACATCCTGGGATTTTTTTATGACCCCAGAGAGTCAGGACCTCGGTTTAACGTCTCATTCGAAGGATGGTGCTTTTTGACAGTATAGTGTCTCCATCACTATACTAGGGCGTTAGTACCCACACAGACCACAGGGTGAGCACACCCTGCTGGCCTCACTAACACATCTTCCAGCAGCAACCTAGTTTTCCCAGGAGGTCTCCCATCCAGGTACTGACAAGGCTCAGCCCTGCTTAGCTTCAGTGGGAAACCAGTCTTGGGTTACAGAGTGATATGGCTGCTGGCCTAATGGTTTGATTCTCAGTACCGGCAGGAAACGACTGAGGTGCCGTTGAGCAAGGCACCTAACCCCCAATTGCTTCCTGGGCACCGCAGTGAATGGCTGCCCACTGCTCCGGGTTTGTGTGTCCATGGATTGCAATGTGTGTGCAGTGTGTTTCACTTTTACATTTTAAACAGTTATTAAACTAAACTGAACCAACACTGAACTGGCTTGAGTTGAATAATGACACTATTATCCTTTTAGAGCTACTTTACTGCAGAATTTGAATGTCTCGTATTTGAAGTTTGAGTCATTGATCTGTATTGTATAAAGTGCTATATAAATAAAGATGAGCATGTCCTTTTTGAATACTTTCTATCCAAGTATAATGTGTAGATACTACTATATGCAATGTGTTGTCTAACATCTCTACATCTGGTTTAACCAGTGGCATACATGTAGGGAAGGATTATATGTTTGTCCAACCAAGGGCAAGCAGGAAACTTGTTACCTATTGGAAAACAATTGCAATTGCTGTTTCTAGTGCCGCAGAAATTACACGCTTCACCTTTAATCTCCCTTAGAGGTTGAACAGCCTCTGGATGACATTAATGATTGGTTGCTAATATCTGTGTGTTTGATTGACAGGTGATGCACTGCGACTATGTGAAAGCCCAAGAGAAAGACAACTCTGACTCCGCCCCTTTCTCCCCTTCAAGTCCAAGAGAAAAGTGGCTACGCAGACGCACACACGTCAAGCTCAGGGTAAGGACAGACATGGCCATGCTGACAAAAACACTCACATGCACTGGAAGACCTCCAAACACCATTAAGCTTTGCGCTTTCGCCCAGGCCTGCAGATGACGTGATGCATGTTCAGCTTACTCTTTACTATAAGTGTCCGTTGTGATTAATTGTGGACCTCTGTGCATGAAATCTGCTGAGTAAGGTTAGCCATCAGTTAGATGTCAGTATGATAGAAGTATCCATCTGCAGCAGATTTTTATTAAGAAGTAATATGTGACCCATGGAATTGATTTTCAGCAACTAATATGTGGGAATATTGTTTTTCTATCCATAAAAATTGCACTGCATGACATATTGGTACTATTTGGCTTATTGGCTGATTTTTTTTTATTGTATCTGTCAATGTTGGATCCTTAAAGTCACGATGTGACAGAAGTAGCTGCAGATATTTTTTTTTTTTTACCATATTGTGACATACATCCAAGTGAAATTGAATAAGAAAAAATTCTAGGGACTTGGTTCTGTCCATCGGTTGTTGCAGCCAATTGTTAGGAAATGGGCAGGGTATGTTTGGATGAAATGATTGGAAATGTCTGGCATACATTATTAGTTTTCACCGAATAATCCACTCATTATACATACAGATGAACTGTTTACAATAAGATCAATAAGATGCACTTAGAAAATAAAGGGTACATTTCCATTAAAATAATTTATCTCAATTTTATTTTTGTAACTAATTTAAATAAAATATTCTGGAATATTTAATATTTTATTTTTAGAATATTATCGGCCATGACATAAAAATAATAATCAGCTTATCGATATGCGCCAGAATTTTAATATCAGTGCCTAATTTAAAATAATTGTCTGGTCTCAATGTCAGATTGTAAAGTAAACTGTCAGTATCACTGTAGATTTGGTGTAATAGCTGTTTCGATTGGGGACATTTTTTGGCCCCTACATTTAAATATTCAGGACATTTACACTATGTCCCTTTTTAATGGCATTTTTCC
The DNA here is from genome assembly GCA_039654625.1 of Rhinogobio ventralis. Taxonomy (NCBI): domain Eukaryota; kingdom Metazoa; phylum Chordata; class Actinopteri; order Cypriniformes; family Gobionidae; genus Rhinogobio; species Rhinogobio ventralis. Next base: position 20,932,200 of record CM077199.1, read on the forward strand.
CCCAGAGCCCTGACTAATTTCAGACTCTGGTCTGCAGACAGACGCGCACACACACACACACACATCACTCAAGTAAAAATGTGGACTGTAGCAGAGTCCTGACATTGTGGAAGAACTAAAAATATCCCTCTCTGCCGATGCTTTGAGTTTCTCAAATGCGGCACAATAGCTCAGTGTGTGTGGGCAGAAATCTGCGCCTTACGAAAACAAGCATCACGGCCGACCTTGATTTACTGCTCGGAGGAACATCAACACAATTACCTAACAGTGCTGTTGAAAACTACTGCCTGTGCAGGTTTACTTGGGTATGTGTTAGGCTCGTGTTCAAAAGAACCCGCCATAATAAAGACCAATTCTTCCCAGTCCTTCACTGAGGTTAAGTATAGCTCACAGAAACACTTCTGTGTGTTATCACCGCTACCTTTTCTTTTCACAGGGAATGGTGTTTTGATCGCTCAAGACCTTGATCTGAAATCGTGGTTATTTCTTCCGCCCGCTGAGCCCTTCTCAATGCGCTGATGGCCTCAATAGAGTTTGATCTGAGCTCTTGCTAGCCTTTCAAAGGCGCTTCTATGCAGTCGTGTTGTTTTCGAAAGACTCTGTTGTTAGATCCTGAATGTCTTTATCCACTTGTGCATGCGTGTATATATGCGGCATCATTTTGGCTCAGTGAACGGCCTGCAAGGCATAAAGTAGGCACCAACCCGAATCCATGCTTTTCCTACATAGCAGCATTCTCCTATTTTGGATCATCCTTGTGTCTGAAGGTCCACTTAGGTGTATCACCAGCTGCTTATTGGCCGTGTGTGCATAACACACCAGTACGGGTGCCATCATATGGCAATCATGTATAGGCCCATGCCAAGATCATTTATTGACTGACTTAATCAATATGCAAATGGCTGCAAGCTGGGTAATGTTTAACCGCTTCATTAAATGACAAATCTGCACAATCAGTCTCATTAGCTTGTGTGGGCTAATGATTTACGGGGCTGTACAGCTCTGTGTGGGCTTATGCCATGCTAACATGATAGCATAATATTAACAAAGTCACAGTACTTTGTTTACATGACACGTTAACTTAAAATGAGTTTTTTTTAGTGGGGCTTGCTAATTCAAGCATCACTATGAAGATTTGTCATGCATGGAGTATTAGTTTTACTATAATAGCTAGGGACATTTGAGTCGGGCTTATGGGGGAAGCTTTTGTGAATTCAGACGCTGTCTCAAAGTCTTGTCTTTGAACTATAAAGCGGAAGAGTAAAAGCTTCTTGTGTTTATCTTCCTCTCTATGTTTGTCTGCTTCCTCTGCTGGCATGAAGGTGACTGCGGACAGTTATTTTCAGGATTTGCATAGCTCTGTGTTTTGCTTGCTTTAATTTCACATTTAAACGCAGCTGCCTCAGCAGGGGCTGTAGGATTTTGTCTTTACTGGGCTCTGTGTAGAACAGCGATATCATTAAAATGAAATTTATTGAAGGAGGGAAGGATTAGAGTGTGACACCCTCTTTTGGAAGGACTTTGTACTGCATACTTATGATACTGCCCCTTTCCCTTTTTTCCACATCTGTCAGTAATGGTGCATGGTAATGGTGTATTATCAGTGTCATTTGCTCTTATTGTGGCAAAAGATAAAAAAGTTGAAAAGCAAAGACAACCTAACATCTCCAATTTCTGTCTGCAGAATGTCACTGGCAACCACAGAGTCAATGATGTCATCGCGACCGAGGATGGGTATCAGACCCTGGTTGGTCGTTTCATGTACGGTCCTCTGGATATGGTAACCCTGACTGGCGAAAAAGTGAGAGAGCAGTGGTTCCTATCACTCACTATGCATTTAAACAAGTATGCAACCAAAATGTCAGTCAATATAAAATTATGCTTCCTTACTAGTATCTTTTACAGTATCAGTACCCACTCCCAATTCTTGTACCTTGTGGTAATATGTGACTGCATTGGTAAACGGTTAGAATTAGTGATGTATCAAAACATAATGTATTCATTATTTACATTTTGAAGCCAATAATTAATATATTGGCAATCTTGGGGAAGTTCTAATGTAAACATTATATACATTATATACAACATATTTGACCCTGGACCACAAAACCAGTCATAAGGGTCAATCTTCTGAATAAATAAGCTTTCCATTTATGTATGGTTTGTTAGGATATGACAATATTTGGCCGAGATACAACTATTTGAAAATCTGGAATCTGAGGGTGTAAAAAAATCTAAATATTTCGAAAATATTTACCTTTAAAGTTGTCCAAATGAAGTCCTTAGCAACGCATATTATTAATAATAATAAATTTTTTATATATTTACGGTAGGAAATTTACAAGATATCTTCATGGAACAAGATCTTTATTTAATAGCCTGATGATTTTTGGCATAAAAGAAAAATCAATAATTTTGACCCATTCATGTATTGTTGGCTATTGCCACAAATATACCCGTGCAACTTATGACTGGTTTTGTGGTCCAGGATCACATATTATACAATATTAATATGAACAGAATATTTGCACTTAATAAACATAATATTAACACTACTATTCAAAGGTTTGAGGTCATGATTCATTAATGAATTTAAAGTTTTTAAAGAACAGCATTTGCTTGAAATAGAAATCTTTTGTAACAATTTAAATGTCTTTACTGTTACTTTTAATCAATGTAATAAATTTTTGCTGAATAAAAGTATTAATTTATCTTAAATTAAGCACATTCTTCATCTTATTGTATATTAATATTTAACTTCTCAAACAAAGAGTACATTAGATAGCAAAATAGTGTTATCTGTGGAATCAAAATGACATTTTGACTACTGACATTTTGGTGTCGTGACAACCCTAGTATGCCTCAATAATCTCCCTCAATCTCATTCGCTCCTTCTCACTGTCTGTTTCTTTGTTGTTTTGTCTTGTCTAGGTCGATGTGTACGTGATGACCCAGCCGCAGTCGGGTCGCTGGGTGCACTTAGACACCGAGGTGACCAACAGCAGTGGCAGAGTGACCTACATCATCCCCAAAAGCAAAAAGCTGGCCGTGGGAGTCTACCCCATAAAAATGGTTGTCAAGTAAGTCAATGGGAAGATTCTCTGAAGATTACTTGTAATGTATCCAAAAGGGCTGTATTTCAAGGTTGTCTCAGCGGGGATAATTTGCAAGGATTCCAAGAAGCATTCAATTGGCACTTGTAAACTCTCACCCTGAGGGCTGAAGGAGAATAACTTCTCGTTGTTAAATTGATCTCAAGTTTGATCAAGAGCCGGATCTTTATTCTCCTCGCCCCTCATGTCACTCTTTCCTCGCAGGGGTGACCAGACGAGTGCAGAGGCCTTCCTGACGGTGTTGCCACGGGGGATGGAGTGTGTTGTCTTTAGCATCGATGGTTCATTTGCCGCTAGCGTCTCTATTATGGGCAGTGACCCTAAAGTACGGCCCGGAGCTGTGGATGTGGTCAGGTAACAAATTCACTGAGTGGTTTTGTGTGTAAATGTGTGTGAGAGAGAATCAATGTTTTCATTTCATGCCATAGCAATATTGAAAAGAACCGGCCTGCCGGTGAAACACAATTGGATTTCATTTAATAGAGAGATAGGGAAGTGCTGATACCAGATATCAGATGGGGTTTGGGATTCACAAATGGACAATCTTGGGTTGTTTCCCAGACTGTCCTTGGGCAAATTTACTGCTTTGTCAAATGCAATCTGTTGTTGGAAGACCAGGCGCCATGACTATCCAGAAATCAGTCCCCAAATCATGGGATTGCGCAGAGGGTAAATTATGGTATTTTGCGTGCAGACACTGGCAGGACCTGGGCTACCTGATCATTTACATCACTGGCCGTCCAGACATGCAAAAGCAGAGGGTTGTGTCCTGGCTGTCTCAACACAACTTCCCCCAGGGAATGATCTTCTTTTCGGAGGGGTTGGTGCACGACCCACTTCGCCAGAAAACCATCTTCCTCAGGAATCTGGTGCAAGAGGTAAGTCTATATGCTACCGTGTCCATGCATAAATGGGTCATTCATAACTTCTTATGTACACAGTGGAAAATGAACAGGATGCCTAACAGGATGGAAGTAACAAGCTGAATTTAAACATTGTTCAGTGAGGGATTAAGATGAGGGTGTCAATTTGATTATTGTTAATTAACAATTTTATATTATATAGATTTTGTGATTTTAAAAAATAAGAGTAAAAACCCATACCAGAAAACATCACAGATTTCATCAAATCCATTGCTAATCCATTGCAAAACTTGCTGTTGTCTTCCCAATAAAAAATGATGTCACTTGCTGGAGGATGATGTCATTGAGGAATTTGCTTTTGGTAGACTAACATGATAGAAAGCGAAGTTGAGGACCTATACTTTTAGATTAATTACCAGTTAAAACAGTTTTCTTTAGAAAACATGCTTTGTTTTGAAATATTGTAATTTACAGATTTTCATGTCGGAAGCACCTGAGAATATGGCAGAATTGCAAACACCCATTAAAACCAGTGAAATTGTTTAAAATTCTCCCTTATTTTCAGTTAATTCTTTCAAAAGAAATAAATACTTTTATTCAGCAATAACACATTCAATTGATCAAAGTTATTTTCCACATTGATGATAATAAGAAATGATTCTTGAGCATCAAATCAGCCTATTAGAATGATTTCTGAAGGATCATGTGACTGAAGAATGGCATAATGGCTGCTGAATATTCAGCTTTGCCATCACAGGAATAAATTATATTTTAAAATGTATTGCCAAAATGTAATGCCATGTTGAACATAAGCCACTCCTTGCATGGCACTGTATATTAGAAATATATGATGGGGACTATCATATACCACATAGTAGGAATTACCATGTGTAAGTCACTTTTCTTTATTCCTTTATTTCTGCATCTCTTGGCCTAGTTCTCTCACGCTCACTTCCCGTCTCACGCATGAGTAGTCACACAGGAACTGAGGTGTTTTCGTAGTGTATCCTCGGGCCGTCTATCACACTTTGCCCTTTTCTCATGTTGGCAGTGTCACATTAAAATCAACTGTGCCTACGGCTCCATGAAGGACATTTCCGTCTATAGCATGCTGGACCTCAGCCCCAACCAGATATATATAGTGGGACGGCCCTCCAAGAAGTACCAGAATCAGTGCCAGGTTAACTGACTTTGATTCTTCCTTGTCTTTCATTCAGTTTCCTCCATAACTGGTAAAAATGATTAAGTTTTCTCTAATATTTTCTCATTTAATCTTGTGATCCATCACAGTTCCTGAGCGAGGGCTACGCGGTACATCTCTCCTCCCTGCAGTTCAGTCACAGAGCCCGGCCCAAGAAGACCGCTTCAGTGCGAATGGTGCTTCGAAAGGGCTCATTTGGTCTTTCGGCCAAACCTGACTTCTTGTGTAAGCGCACACACCTTCGTCGCACAATGTCGGTGCAGCAGCCTGAGCCACCCATGACACCCAATCCTAAGCCAGAACGAGCACAGAGCCAACCCGAGACGGACAAGGACCACGGGGGTGGTCCAGGCCATGCCATGTGGGCACGGGGGTCCATGCTCCGTGGTGACACCACTCCCTGACCCAAGAGAAACATAGGAGGGATGGAAAAAGGACTAATGGGACTGATCTCTCGGTGGACAGAGCCTAGGTAAGCCACGTTTTTGCATTTCATTGATGCTTTTTGAATGTTTTTTATGTAAACATACTCTAGTCCAGTGGCTCTCAACCAGGGGGGCTGGGACCCACTAGGGGGCCTCAGAACACTTCCAAGGAGGTCGCGAGATTGCTTAAAATTATTTAAAATAAGATCAAAAAGCTATAAAATAAGATGTAAACTGAAATTTACATTTAATTATTAATATTTCCTGTTTTATATGTATAAAAACAAATGTATATACATTAAAATGTATACAAATAATTTACCTTTTATTGGGTAGAAACTCCTTTTTGTGGAAAAAAAAAAGGCTGTTTTGTTTTCGTCTCTAATTATTATAAAGAGATTTTGTATGAGGATGGAGCATGTTCATATTTTAAATTTGACTTAAATAAAAATTTCAAATGAACACAAATCTAATATTCTCACCACACCACAATTGTGCTGTAAAATATTCCTAAATGCAATGTTAGTGTCGCTGAATTAATAACCCAAAATTTGTATTCAGACCCCAGCAGTATCAGTTTTCTCCTTGAAGGATTTAGCGGCTTTATCCCGTCAAATAGGAAAAAAAGCGATTAGGGACAGTACTAGTGGCTCAACATCCTTCCGAACCTCTGCATTAAATCAGAGGGTGCTCCTCCTCCCGCTCCGGTTCGTTCATAATCAGGACTAGAAAAGGCTGAAGGATTATTAATAGAGCCCAGGCCTCCCACCGCCTCATATCCCATCACGCCACGCAAATCTGAATGCAAATGTGCAACTGAGGGGCTTCTCTGCTGGGCCCGGTGATCTGCAAATAGAGTGCCCAGACATGCTCCGACTACAGTGCTCTTCCCTTTTGCCAAATAATGATTGGATTGTTACTGTCCGCGGCCTGCGCCAGGCTCAATGGGAACCATTTGTAATTTTCTCTGATGATTTTCATAATGAAATAGATATTTATATGAGCGCTCATTGGAGCGTGACTGCTGTGTGAAACATTCCTTAATTCACAATCTCTCTCCTCCCTCAAACCAACAGCATCTTTACTACTTCTGCTGATATTAAACACCGTATAATAAGACAAATTCAACCTGAGCTGATAAACACTCTTCAGTGAAGTGCCCTCCGCATGGATCTGACACAGCAGCACACAAACTTTGAGTTTCAGCAGAAGGAGCAGAGGAGTTGTTTCGAAATTCAATTACGTCCATGTTTCATCTGTCCGTGATGCTTTGGAGTTGTACGCCGGGAGCTTCTGGATTTATTTAGCATCCTACGAAGAATTCCTCACATCACCCATCAGGAAGAAAGAAGATATCTAAAAACATCAAATTTCCTCATGCCTAAGCAATACGGAGGAAAAGGGAGGGCAAGTATCCCGCTGTTCGGACAGGTGGCAGCGTTGACTCTTGCAATAATCCCTCTGTTTTAATATTGCAGGCATTTGTCTGCTCTCTGGGCGGCTGTCTACAGCCCGCTTGTGGCCAGACGGACTTCCAAAACTGTACATTAACCTTTTGTGCCAGGTCTGAACTGTTGTCGCCCCGTCTCTGTTCAGCCAGAACAGAACAGAACAGAGTCTGACAACGATGGCCACTGCTGCTGAACTCCGCCCACTTCTCTGACGGGTCATGCCACAACTCACTGCTCTCTGGTACACTGCAGAAGCATATTTATAACCATCTGTGGTTTTTCTTGTGCCTGTCTCAGACCCGTGTTGTAAATATAAGTGGTACTGAGACAAACGTAGTATGTTTGATGTATACGAAAGTGGCAATAGCTGACTGCAGCAGTGCTCACACTGCAATAAAACATTTTCTTAACCAGTATTTTTGTCTCTTTTTCCAGTACAAATATTTAAACATCCTTAAAACAAGATACATTTACTTGAAGCATAATAATTCTTTTTTTAGACAGTATATCTAGGGAATAGATAAATAAAAAATAAAAAATTGATTTGAATTAAAATTCTAATAAGGTAAGAAAAATAATTATGACTATTTATAAAATTATTAATTTTATTAAAGAATATACACTACCATTATTATTTTTAAAAGACATTAATACTTTTATTCAGCAAGGATGTATTGAATTGATAAAAACAATATAGTAAAGACAATACTGAAAAAATCACTGTTTCCATAAAAATATTAATGGCTGCTGAAAATTCAGCTTTACTGCCACAGGAATAAATTGCACTTTAAAATATATTTTAAATAACATTTTATTACAATTTCAATTACAATCTCAGTTTTTACTGTATTTTTTATCAAATAAATGCATCGGTGAGCATTAGAGATTTCGGTAACATTTTACACTAAGGTTTCATTAGTTAACATGAACTAATAATGAACTGCACTTCTACAGCATTTATTAATCTTTGTTAACGTTAATTTCAAAATTTACTAATACATTATTAAAAATAAAAGTTGTATTTGTTAACATGAGTTAATGCACTGTGAACTAACATGAACAAAAAATGAACAGCTGGATTTTTATTAACTAACATTAACAAAGATTAACAAATGTATTGCTCATGGTTAGTTCATTAGTTCAGTGACTAATGTTAAAAAATGAAACCATATTGTAAAGTGTTACAGATTTTTTTCAAAAACATTCAAATATCTTACTGACCCCAAGCGTTTCAATGGTAGTGTATAAATTCAAAACATGTTCTCTGTATATGTCTTTTTTGTTGTTGTTTATCAAGTAAATCCATCTTATTAAGAATATTTAGATATTTTGACTGAAAACCAAAAAAAAAAAATCTGACTAAGAAAATATTTTTTGTTGTGTACCTTAACTGGCCAAATTACTGTTTTAAATTTGTATTGTAAAGTGACTGTGGTTGTTAAGATGTCATTATGTCACATTAATCGGTTTTATCAGTACAAACACACATTGATATTGTTTACATGTAAATCCATCTCACTGAGTATGATGGTCTTGTTGAAGAACATACTATATTAGTATTTTATGCTATACTTGTTGAGGACAACCTTGATGTTACAATAAAGAAATGTAAATAAACTACTGTGTTTGAACAAAAGACACTATCAGGCCGCTATAATGACTCGGCCTGAGGGTGTCCATAGTCAGTAGTTCTTGTAACGTCACATTTTTTCCTATTGCAATTACTGATTTTTGGTATTTTGTATGGGGCTGTCTATTGAAAATTGCAATTTCACTGCTAAAGTATTTATTATGTAATTTTATTTTCTTGTATATTTAACTGTAATCCTTTATATTACCCTAGAAACTGCGTGAAAGTGGGTAGGCATGAGTGTTTTGGTCTGTGTGGGTCTATATGTGTGCATGTACATTACGTGTATGCAAGTCTCGTGTGAGTGTTAGTATGGAGATTTTTGTATTTATTGTATATATTTTTCATTCAGAGATCGTGCTAGTGGCCTTTTGATCCTCTGATAGTTAAAGTTTTCAACTGAGCCTGTAATTTGTGTAGATTTTATAGGCAGACTTTTTAATTCTTTAGTGTGTGATCATTGAAACGACATTGCTGAATTGTCAATATACTGTATATGAACTTGTTTTCAGCCTTATCAAGAAGTATATTTATTTGTCTAATATCTATATTCTCAAATAGTGTGTGAAAAAAGTATATTTGTATTTTAAAAACATGTAAAGTATACGCAACTGTGTCAGTGGCCTCCCATAAAAGGTCTTTTGAGAACATGTATTATTGTGGTATTTGGTCCAGTCGGTCTATTTCAGTGGATGTGCTTCTGTTGGGCCTGTACCGATCTGTATACTCACTCAATAAACCATTGTAAAACCTGCTTGATTTATATTTAAACTTTGGCTCTGTCAGCACTGTGAAGACGTGTGAAGTTGTAACCTTTTTTTCTGACCAGCCTGAAAGGTGAGCTCTATCAATTCACACACACACACACACATACAGGCAGCAGCTCAGTGTTATCATACTAACTACTCTGTCAAACAACGCTTTAGATGGACCAGTCCTATTCTTTAATATGTATGCAAATCGCTTTTGCGCTGGTGTAAATGATCCCTGAGCAAAAGAGTGATTTTAAACCAAAACACACCAGTCAGTTTTATCTTCAGCACTTAATTGTGTCTGAGTAGTTTAAACTGAGCTCTAATAACATCTATCCTTAAAAGCGACAAATGTGCAGACGACAGGTTTCTAGTGAAATTAGAAAGTTTTTCTTTCTCCTCAAGGGACAGTTTTCCCTTGCAGGATATTGTCGCAGCTTTAAAAGTCAGTGGGTGAACAAATGCTGTCAGTGGTTATCACTGTTAATAATTGTATCCCGCTTATTCTTTGCATGCTATGGAAATAGTCCTTTAATGACAGTTCGCACACTTTAGATATGTGCTGGAGAGGTCAGCATGTGCAAATTGTGTCAATGTATCACTGAGATTATTGATGGGCCCTCTTTAATCTATTGTTCTCCACATGCCAGCATTTTGAATCGCAATTGAATGTGTCTTTATTTTGGACTCGTGCGGTAATCACTATTTGGAAAATATTGCAGATAATCACTTGTTTTATCACCAAAATGAGCGCTACTATTAATAATCTTCTCTGTGAAGCAAAATTCATGTTTATATTTTGCTGTCATCAGGTTGCTTTGAGAAGAAAATGTCCCGTCCTGTCCTGTCCTGTGGTTGTTTAAAAGCTTAGATGAATAAACATTTTAACACTTCACATTTTCATTTGATTGGACCCAAACTCAATTATTCCTTTTATAATGCCACAAAGGTAGGGACCATATTTGAAACCTCACAAAGTAGAGACAGAGACTATTTCAATCTAATATTATACTGTAGCTTTAAAAATGAATAATTACACATTAGAGCCTTTCATGTCATTATGAAGATTGGTCCCGGCACGGCACCATAATTTAGTTATTTCTCTCCAGCCTTTTTATGGAAGCCAATCAAACACATAAATATGATTCCAGTCAAGAGGGCCCTTAAGACCAGTAGTTTCACTACAGCATTCTTTCATCATCTTTGTGTGAATCTGGAGCTTTGGAAACTTTCTGAGGCTGCAGTTTAGTATCTATAAAATGACTTCCTGGACGATTGTGGATTAAGTACAGGACATGTTTTGACCTGACAAGCAAGACTCAGGGATGGAGAGCTTACCTTAAAAACAGACCTTCTGCAAAATAACCACAAACACACACTAGCCTTCTCTCGCACAAACTGTTACATGCAGCGGCTAGTCTGTCAGAATCCGTATCCTGCTACAGAACATTCTTCAGCTGCAGGGTCAAGCCCATGAGCCCCTGGGGACTAGTTTCCCACTCACTGTTCTTCATGGGAAAGTCATGTAGTATCCAGCAGCGTCTCAAGCAAGCTCCTGATAAAGGCACTGTTGAAATGTCAAGAATAATCATTACTGCCTTAAAGGGATAATTCACCCAAAAATGAAAATTACAAAATGTCCTGGCTAATCCAAGATTTATAAATGGCAGTGAATGGGAGCCCAAAGAAAGTGCATCCATCCATTATTAAAGTACTCCACACGGCTCCGGGGGTTAATAAAGGCCATCTGAAGCAAACCGATGGGTTCTTCTGAAAGAAGAATGTCATATACATGGCTTGAGGGTGAGTAAATCATGGGGTGATTTTCATTTTTGGGTGAACTATCCCTTTAACGGTTGTGAAATAGCAGAAAAATAGTTTAGGATTTCAAATGATTCACAATGCAAGCATATACAATTATGAAGTTACAGTAACAAGTATGATTTGCATATCCTAAGAACCTTATAAATGTGAACAGCCCTTTTTTGTACTGTAGTTCATTATGAGTTTGTTGGGGGTTTTGTGTTTTTTTTGTGTACTGAGCTTAATTTTTTCTTGTTGTTTAGTTTTTATTGTTGTTTTGTCTTGTGGTTTTGTTTTTTTGCTGTTCTTTGATTTTGTTTTGTTGTGTTGCATTCTCATTTTTTTTTTTAGCTTTTAGGGGTTTTATATTGTGTTTCGGTTTTGTTTGGTTTTCTTTCTTTTTTTGTTTTATTGTTATTTATTTTCTCTTGTTTAGTTTTTTGTTTGGTTTGGTTATTTTGTCTTTGTCCTTTTTATTGTTTAATTTAGTTGTGGTTTTGTTTAGTTTTTTCTCTCCTTTTCTATTACTCAGGCATTAGTGGTATCTTAGGCTATTTTTCTCTTTTTATCCACAGACACCGCAACGGACTCTGCCTTCAACCTAAGCATCAATATTTAACTTGAAATTTCATCCAGCCTTACTGTAATGTGTAACCTATTCTATTAGATGCTGAAATCATTGTGGTGAATCATTCAGATGATTCAGTCGTGCTTCCTGAGATAGCCCATAATTTGATACCCCATCCAGAAAAATATCTATTACGTCATCTATTCCAACTATTGATGCCTGGTAGTGATAAAAGGAGTTCATAGAAACCAGTCAGTTCCATATTTTATATAGAGATTTATGAGCTAGGATCTTGGATTTTTAGCACATCTGGTATATATACTTTCATAACTTGAGAGGAAAACAAATCATAGGAAATTTGATGTTTGAGGAGGAGGTAATTTAGTGGATAATAATCTGACCTGGTAACTTGTATGTTTTTTCACATACTGTACAAGTTACCAAGTTACCCCTGCTCCTGCTTTTGGTCTAGTGTATAAAAAGTCACTTTGAAGAAGAAAAATGCAGATGAAAAAGGTTCCATTGAGGGTTTTGCGCCACTGTTGAAAGCCTCAGGGGATTTAGGGAGACACGTGACCACCCTGGTGTCCTGGTTCAGAGCGTGACCATCCTCCAGCCTGACATTGAGGGTTAGCATGTACTGGACAGCCTCAATCACTGTTGCCGCTTTCGTTCCCGAGAGAGGATGTGCACTATGTACTTGCCTTTTTGATTACATAACGATCAATATATTGCAGTGTTAACCACAAAGCAAAGGGGCTGTTATTACGTCACTTAAACCAATTATCTTTGAAAGTACATTCTCTCTAAAATGGTCGAACAATGCCCATCTTCATTAGATGGAGTCTGTGGACTGTCTTTTAAGTGGCAGGTGAAGGTAACCCGGTCGTCATCAGGTTCTTTCTTAATACTCCCATTTGTTCCTTCTGCAGGAAGCACATTTATTCGTGTTCAGCTGAGGTAACATTAAAATAAATTTAAACAAAAAGATGAAAATATGTTTTGAGTATATGTTTATTAGCTTGTTTGATTTTGTGAATGTACGATTTACAAACATGATGTCTAGCTGCTTAAGTCTCTTACTCTATTCGGTTTTAAAGGGTGATTGCATCATTTTTCTAAACCATCTGCTGAAGAAGATGAACTGTTATGGGTAACAGCTGAAGCTGTGTATAACTGTGTATTAGCTTCTGAAACAATTTTTGAGCGTGCGTGGCATGCTTTTTTTATTTTTGATATAGGAATGCTGCTTGGTTTATTCTATCTGAAATACTTGCATTATGACTAATAGAGGTATTTAATTTTTTTCATAGATGTGCTGTAATTTATTATGAACTTTCCACACATAGCTTTTTTTTCTCTTTTTTTTTGACATAATTTTTAAAGTTAAAGTGATTAGTTACATAGCATTTAAAATTCAAATGATTTGCTAAAAATATCTCCAGAATATGGTGTCTGAACAAAGATGGCAGCATTCAGGTCATGTGCCAACTGAGCAGTTGCCTTTGAAATAAACAGGAATGCTAATGGATATCTTTCTCCAAAGTATTATAGTAAAAAAAGATCATATTAATTTGCTAATGCTTAATTCGAAGTGTGAGGTTTTTTTATGCTGTCCTTATTTTCCTTCCATGCAGGTTCTTCTAGATTGAAGGTTTTCAAACCCTGGGTCAAAATGTCACCAGGATGATTTAAGGAAAATGTATGTAATAGGGTTGTCAAAATTAACGTGTTAATTAATTATTTCTATCATGACAACTATCTGAAGATTTTTAGCATGGTAATGGATATGACAATGTTAATGCATTTGGTCTTGGTGGATAGGGGTGTGAATCGTCAATGGTCTAACGATTCGATTCGATGTCATGATGCGTTGCATCCTCAATTTTCAATATTACTGCACATGGCTACATTTTTGTCAATGAATACAAGCAGTGAGATATATATGAACTCCCTTTTTATGTTATCTGCTCCAAGAAAATACACTTCCTGAATGTAGCAAACTTCAAACACAAGGTAAGTCTGAACACAGCAGACGACAGGACCATTTAGAACTAACAAACACTAGTAAATACTAAAAGCGCATATAACTGTCAAGTCAGTGGTGGTTAAGGAGATTCCCCCCTTCCATGTTAAGCGCTTTGAGTGCCTAGAAAAGCACTATATAAATGTAACAAATTATTATAATTTATTATTATTGTTATTAAGTAGTGTACTTAAGTTACAATAATGCACACACACATGCAGCCTCACACACGCACTCACACAGCCTCGCACACGCTCACACGCTGTAAATGTTAAAATAGTGGGTGCATTTTTTATTACTTGCTTTTGTGTTTCGCCTCCCTCCGCCATTTTACCCTAGCGCGAGAAGCACATGTGTGACGAGTGATGTCAAAAACTTCAAAAGACTATAATCGATTATGGTCTACTGCAATGCAATGATTAATTTCAACACCCCTATTGGCGGAATAGATCTGCTACGCTGCTGCTGAATTGTTGCTGCTGTTGTTGATTTACTGCTGTTGTTGTAGATTATTGCTGCTGCTGCTGCTGCTGCTGCTGCTGATTATTATTGCTGCTGCTGCTGAGCAAGTGCTGGAACTTGCTACTGCCAATACATACGCCGATACGCTGCTGTGAGCATGCAAGACATGCTGCTGCACAAATAGCATATATCAATAACCCATAGCAGATCTATACAGTAGGAGCTGGGGAAGGTGGAGGGTTTTAGACTAGCAGACTGCAAACTGCTATAGTGAATGGTAACCATGCCATTTAAATGTTGAGCAGCAAGCTCATTGGCTGCAGATGCGACATCAACCAATCAGCTTGTGCCAAGTAGTTAACACTGTAAATATCATCAGCTTGTTAAGTACCCATCAGTCTGCGCCATCTAGAGTTTCATGACAGAACAAGGCATTTAACGCAATTAACGCAGCATCCATTTTTTCCCATCATCCTTTGGCTAGCATTACATTAGCTATATGACCATGCTCTTATTCATGCAAATGCTTTTAAACCATTCAAGCGCAATAAGGCACAATAGAGAAGCAGTGTGGTACTGCCGCACGTCTGTGAATCTCCTGCCTATGTAAACAGAAAGTCAGTTCAGACAGCTCTTGAATGGGCAAAACACACAAAATTATGCCAATATGCCCATTTTGTTGAGTATCCTTGCAAGCACAGTTAAATGAAGTCTTAAATGAACAAAAAGAGTTGTGAGAAAATGTGTGTCAGATCCACGTCATGCGCAGCAGGTCTTAAAGTGACAGCAGCCTAATAAACCTGCTTTTGTCTGTCATTAAGGATAATCAAAGAACAAAAGAAAAAGAGAAAATCACTCACTGCTCTTGACTGAATAACTTTTGTAGCTTTAATAAGGATTAATCTATATTTAATTTTATCATTTATGCAGTGAAGACTGTTAAATAACTTTCAATTTCAATTCAATTTCTGTATATATCAAATACCTGTTAGACCTACCTGAAAAAAAGGTTACATGGGTCAAAAACAATGAAAACAATAATTTTTGTGCATTTTGACTGGGCAAGTAAAAATCTAAACTGGTCTGACTGGGCCATTAGAAAAAATTGAGCCCTGATATATTGAAGGGCAAAGGTAAATGTGACATTTATTATAATGAGTTTATGTGAAGACTGTTTGAAGTTCACTTAAAATAAGTTATATTTTTTAAAGCCTAATAAATGTTAAAATTGATAGCTTTTAATTATACTGTAATGCTGAATGCCTATAATTAATGGCTAAAATTGAGAAAAAATCAATTTCATAGAGACATCAGTAGCAGTATTGGTATCGGTGTTACTGGCCTTCTTTCATATAAAGATGCCAAATATTACAAATATGGGCTACTGTCTTTGTTGTTTCTACATTAATGTGGAGATTAAATGTGAAATTATTACAACATAAAATATATAAAATCTTTAATGTTAGGTGAGATGAATTAATTACAGGAAAATGTGCAATTAATTAGTTAATTGTTTTAATCGATTGACAGCACTAGTATGTAACAAAGTTCAAGACTCAGTGATGAAGGAGGCGGGAACCAGCAAGTGCGACTTTATATTTTAAATGACTTTAGTAACAAAATAAACATATACAACAAAACGAAAGTAAGCGTAAATAAAACCACAATGTCATCTTGCTGAATTATAATGGAAAAGTCACATTCACCATCTCTTTATAGCTACAAATGTGTCATAGAGTTTGTGCAGGATAAATGAGGCTGTTATTTTCCTATACCTGCTACCGGCTGATATAGAAAGCACAGGAGAGGGTGAAAGGCCCTTCACATTTGGGTTATTTTCATTCCAGACTGCCAAAGCTAAACGTAGAGGACAGTACATTATACCTGACAGAAATAGCCAAAAGTGGGCAGAGAGTGTTTTGAGAGCCCACTTCTGGTTATAACAGGAACAGGAATAAACAAGCACCTGACACATAAGTCATAAATGACAATGAGATTTGATGTATCTGTATGGAAATCAAGCTGTATTGATTTGGACTACCACCAAACTAAATAACAGTAGCGAAGAGTCAACATAATTGGCAGAATTTCATTAGCTCTATCATTTGCTGTCCCCCTCACTGCTCTCTAAAGCAATTTGTTTGGTGATATCGGGACGTCTATGTGGAGAGAATACTGAAACACTCTGTCAATGAATCACTATTTAAGGTCTGAGCTGCTGCTAAAACTACACAGAATCGTCTTGTTAGCTGCCTTCAACAACCTGTTCACTTATTATTATTTGAAAAACATGACAATGCAATCTACATCATGTCAACCTAAACCATGCATTTCAGTGTGCTTATAAATCAAGACATGTTAGCATAGTGATCCTACAGTTACTATGGAGACCCTTGCTCCTCTCTGCACCACATCCTGGGTAATTAGTGGATGATCACACCTTGACGATACACTAAATCTGGTGCAGAAAATTAAATCTGCGGAATTAAACATATAAACGTATTACAAACAATTAAAAAAGTGAAACAAACAAGCCTAAGTTAGCCTGCTGATTTGACTATATTTGACTATTAGGAATGTACAGGCTTCAAGGCTTTTTTTTCTTTACAGATATAAAATGCTTTTCATTCTGTCATGTGTACTTTTATTGAAGTGAATAATCTATGCATAAAGCACTGACACTGGTTTTCAGGTAGGCTCCCTAAATTATTTCAAACATTCCCTAAATTATATTGGTGCTATTAGGCCTATATTTCTTTGTCAGAAAACTATGCTTTTTATAAAAGGACAATAAATTCTTGGCAACTTAATTCTAAGAACTGTATCATCCATACACTGAAAAAAAAAAAAAAGATTTTTACTGCTTGTTCAAATTGCTTAATTAAATTTAGCTAAAGCAACACAATTGCTATACATTTTGTCCTAACTTAATTTGTGTTCAATCCATTTAAATATAAGTAAAATTTAAGTGCACTTAATCCGTTTGTGTTGAGATTACATGAATGAGTTGTTGCATTAACTGAAACTGGGCGGGGCTTGTTAGTTCCCATCATGCTTTGCATATAGCTAAATCAAGAGCAAGTAAATGTTATTTTATATGTAAAAGTGTTAAAGATACCTTTTACAATCTTTTTAGAGCCGTCATAAACGGCACTATTGTGCATTTAACAACAGCAATAGCCTAAAACAAAACAAAAATGTGGCAACAAATTTCAGTCATTATTTATAAATAGGCCTAAAATTATGCACTATCCAATATGCACTTATACACTATGTACTTATGCACTATGTACTCAACCATGTAGTGTATGAAGTTAATTAAATTGTTGTTTTTTCAGTAAATTAACTACATCATCCAGGTCTTTCAATTACTCTTTTTCTTTTTGGAATTTTCAGTGTAAACACTACTCACAGTGTTTATACTACATAACATCATAGAATAGTGCATAAGTACACGATTTGGGATGGGATGCACCTAATCTCACTATTAGGGTTCGCAGGATTTTTGGCCCATATGTGAACACTCCAAATGATCTCAGACTCCTTTAAAGCGAAGCGAACCGAACCGAGACCATCTCGGGAGGTGGTCTGGGTATGTTTCGATCTCTCGATCACTAAAAACACGCAATCTGAACACAAACCGCTCTGGGCTTACTTGATTTTCCAATGTAATTTGGTCATCAGATGCCTCCTTACAAATCGGCTGTTCATCATGGCTGCTTCTTTTGGCAAATCTCTACAAATTATTCGTTCTAATATAAGAATCAGTAGAGTACATCATACAGTGAAAAATACTTTAGTTTTATTTTTTCATGTGTTTATTCAATTTCTTACTTGAATGCTGCTTTTAGGTATACCTACTTTACCTGGATAATTTAAAGCAGTTTATTTCATTTGCATCTTTCATTTATTCTTTTATTGTATTGTTTATTTTTTTGTATGCTGATGTTATCATTGCCTTCTGCAATAAAAAATAAATAAATAAATAAATATATATAAATATATATAAATATATATTTATTTATTATATATATTTATTATCATATATATACACTCGCCTAAAGGATTATTAGGAACACCTGTTCAATTTCTCATTAATGCAATTATCTAATCAACCAATCACATGGCAGTTGCTTCAATGCATTTAGGGGTGTGGTCCTAGTCAAGACAATCTCCTGAACTCCAAAATGAATGTCAGAATGGGAAAGAAAGGTGATTTAAGCAATTTTGAGCGTGGCATGGTTGTTGGTGCCAGACGGGCCGGTCTGAGTATTTCACAATCTGCTCAGTTACTGGGATTTTCACGCACAACCATTTCTAGAGTTTACAAAGAATGGTGTGAAAAGCGAAAAACATCCAGTATGCGGCAGTCCTGTGGGCGAAAATGCCTTGTTGATGCTAGAGGTCAGAGGAGAATGGGCCGACTGATTCAAGCTGATAGAAGAGCAACTTTGACTGAAATAACCACTCGTTACAACCGAGGTATGCAGCAAAGCATTTGTGAAGCCACAACACGCACAACCTTGAGGCGGTACCACTCATCTCCACTACAAATAGGAAAAAGAGGCTACAATTTGCATGAGCTCACCAAAATTGGACAGTTGAAGACTGGAAAAATGTTGCCTGGTCTGATGAGTCTCGATTTCTGTTGAGACATTCAGATGGTAGAGTCAGAATTTGGTGTAAACAGAATGAGAACATGGATCCATCATGCCTTGTTACCACTGTGCAGGCTGGTGGTGGTGGTGTAATGGTGTGGGGGATGTTTTCTTGGCACACTTTAGGCCCCTTAGTGCCAATTGGGCATCGTTTAAATGCCACAGCCTACCTGAGCATTGTTTCTGACCATGTCCATCCCTTTATGACCACCATGTACCCATCCTCTGATGGCTACTTCCAGCAGGATAATGCACCATGTCACAAAGCTTGAATCATTTCAAATTGGTTTCTTGAACATGACAATGAGTTCACTGTACTAAAATGGCCCCCACAGTCACCAGATCTCAACCCAATAGAGCATCTTTGGGATGTGGTGGAACGGGAGCTTCGTGCCCTGGATGTGCATCCCACAAATCTCCATCAACTGCAAGATGCTATCCTATCAATATGGGCCAACATTTCTAAAGAATGCTTTCAGCACCTTGTTGAATCAATGCCACGTAGAATTAAGGCAGTTCTGAAGGCGAAAGGGGGTCAAACACAGAATTAGTATGGTGTTCCTAATAATCCTTTAGGTGAGTGTATATATATATGGGTGATATAGTGCAATAATATGTAGTATTGCAAAAAAATATTTGTGTGTAAAAAGATAAACAACTTAATTCAACAGAATTTGTAACAATATCGTTTTAAAAAAAAAAAAAAATCTTTACAAACAAATATCTTTGAGGCCATAGGGTCAGCCATCAAACATTGAACTGGACTAGATCCAAAAAGCTACAGTGTGAACACAAAGAGGTCAGATACCTTATTCCTACTTAAGTGGCCCAAAAAAGGATCTGAGTCCTCTTTCAGGGACAGGGATAGTGTGAACGTGAAGAGAACTGGGTCCTTTTTCACTTGGTTCACCTCTTGGTCCACTTAAAGGAGTCTGAGTTTGGTTCTTTTAAAGAGCACCCAAGTGTGAAAACACCCTTAAGTGAGTTGTAACTAAGCTGTTCAGTGTGTTTGATTCACTAAGAAACCCAACTCATTAGTCATTACTCCGGTTTCACACATCATTCATTTGCAGTAGGCTACGTATGCGTTGCTGACACAGCACTCGCTCAATTGTGTCTTCACATAAGATGTGTTTGCAATGCGCAACTAATTCAACTGCAACTATTAGTTCTTCGTTTCTCCTTTATTTTGATTTCAAATTAAGTATTTTGATTTAAAACAAACACATTATTTATTTTTCCCCCTATGGCAATGATGGCCTGTGTTACTAGAGAGTTCATCATAAATGTGCTATTGGAAATTTCCTACTTCCCATTTCCGAAGTTGCGATTGAGTTTATCGTTCTAGTGTTTGCTGTTAGTCTGTTAATTAGTTCTGTCTTCCTCATGCCCTGCCTGTTGGTTTCCATGGGTTCTAATTGATTCGAGTATTTTGTTAAGGTGTGTCGTGTTAATTAACTCATCAGCTCCTCTGTTTGCCCTCATGTATTTAAGCCCTCAGTTTTAGTTAGTTCTTTGTCCTATATTGTTTATGCTACGAGTTTGTGTTTCTCCATGTTATTCTCCTGTTTCTTGTGTTGGAAGTTATAATTAAAGACTATTTTCGTTTATTCCTTTTTCGTCTGCTTCATATCAGCCACATACTGTGACAGAATACAGGACCAAAAACAATGGAACGGGCTGACCTACAGAGACTGGCTGAAGATCATCTTCTCTTCTCCCTCCAACAGAGCGGTAGCCTCTGGAGCAATATATGGAGGAGTTTTTGCAGTGTTACAATCTGGTGAGCTGGAGCACTCAAATGCTCAAGGCCTGTTTTGGGGAGGGACTGTGTCACTTTCTTTCTCCCGGTAAATGCAGCTCTTCTTTGCTTGAATGTATTAATTATGTATTCTGAATGGTTCTGATTTCATTATTGAGGACATTCCCAGATGTAATTTAGTCCCATCCCAAAAACGTTTGGGCACTCCAGCAAACCCCCAAGCCTGCGTCCAAGCCCTCCACAGTCCAGTGTCGGCTCCAGCCCCTGAGCACAGTCCAGTGTCGGCTCCAG
This sequence comes from Rhinogobio ventralis, assembly GCA_039654625.1. Lineage (NCBI taxonomy): Eukaryota > Metazoa > Chordata > Actinopteri > Cypriniformes > Gobionidae > Rhinogobio > Rhinogobio ventralis. The sequence continues at coordinate 20,953,205 of CM077199.1, forward strand.
CCCCTGAGCACAGTCCAGTGTCGGCTCCAGCCCCTGAGCACAGTCCAGTGTCGGCTTGCTGAAAATTCTGGAATTTAAGTAGCCTGACGTCGTCATACTCAATTCTAGTCAGAATATGAATCTGATACTGCTCCATTAGGCTGTGATTATTGGGGCGTGTTTCAACTGAACCAGGAAAGAAAACGCCTCTGCACTACACCTACAACCAATCAGAGCAACGGAGTAAGTGACGTATGTTGAGCGACGCATAGTAGTAGTGGGAAGTTCGGATCATTTTACGGACTCGGATCTTTGAATCTCGTTCAGAATGAACAAATCTTTTTTCAAGTCATTTCGTTCATTTCAGCAGAATATAATTAAAATGCCACATTTTAAATTCCCCAACACATCTAGTACTTATGCAAACGTTGATCACATTTGGAATAAAAAATAAATTATTAGCTAATGCAGCCAAGGCCAAACTTTAAGAAAGAAATGATTCATTAATTGCTTAGCTGGGTCTTCATGCTATGCAGTCTGTTAGTTAACCTCACCTCCGAATCCGAGTCATTCTTTCTTTTGTCACTTCACATTTAATCACGTCTGTTCCCTGATTCGTGACGCGTTTTCATTCATTTTAAACATGAAACAGGAACACTTTATTATCATGATGTAATATAAACGTTACAAACGGTCAACAAAAGGTGAGCATTCCTGGCTCCTCACCCCCTCTCTACACGGTATATCTAAAAACAGGAAACACTCTCAGATAAATACCCACCTACACACGTGACCAACTACCCGGAAACACCTACTCAAAAAATACAAAATAAAAGACAAACATTTCTGCACTTCCATTCCAGCACCTGATTATTACACAATGAAACCTGTAATAATCACCAACACAATCAAAATACAAACAATAAAAACATGCACATTACATAATTCATTGTTGCATTTTTTTTTACAAAAAACTTAAGCAAATGTGAATATGTGTGTGTGTGTGTGTGTGTGTGTGTGTGTGTGTGTGTGTATGTGTGTGTGTGAATGTCCAAAAAACGCAAATGTTCATTTAGTTCATCCATGTAGCTGAGTAAAAGTTAATGTTCAAGTCTAGTCTAAGTCAAAAGTCAAGTCAAAAAAGTCAGTTGAGAGCTCTCAAATGTCACCGTCATAGTTAGTCTTTAGATTCCTCAGCTTCAAGAAGATGACAAATTTTTGTAATTGGTCTGGTTAAGCAGGTACTCATAGTCTTGATTTTCACTTGCCGTGTGAATCCCTTTTTGTCCTTTATCGTGTGAATAATCTTGCCCATGATCCAGGAACTTCTAGGTGCATTATCGTCTACTACCAGTACGACATCTCCCAACTGAAGGTTACGTGTCTTTACCATCCACTTTTGCCGTTCCTGTAGTAGGGGTAGATATTTACCAATCCATCTTTTCCAAAATAAGTTAGCCAAATACTGAATTTGATGCCATCGTCGACAGGCAAATAAATCTTCCTTCTCAAACAATCCAGGTTGTAAAGTAAGATTTGTTTTTAGAAGGAGAAGATGATTAGGTGTTAAAGCTTCCAAATCACTAGGAAACAACGATGATCTGGTTATGGGTCGGTTGTTAAGTATGGATTCTACTTCACACAAAAATGTATGAAGACCTTCTACATCCAAACTTTGCCCTCGAAGAATGGAATTCAATATTTTCTTTATTGATCTGATGAGCCTTTCCCAGATCCCTCCATGGTGTGAGCCAGTAGGAGGATTGAAAGTCCATTTGATCTTCTTCTGCAGAAGAACATTATTGATCTGACTGTGGTTCCAGTTTTGGATCGCCTCTTGTAATTCACGCTCAGCCTCGACAAAGTTTGTTCCATTATCTGAGCGTATTTCAGTCACTTGTCCTCGTCGAGCAAGAAAACGTCTCAGTGCATGAATGAATGAGTCGGTATCCAATGATGCAATCATTTCAATATGAACAGCTCTAATGGCCAAGCAGGTGAAGATGACTCCGTAGCGCTTTAGAACGGTTCTTCCTCGCTTTACCTCATAAGGACCGAAACAATCCACTCCAACATGAGTAAAGGGTGGTTTGTCCGGTGAAACTCGATCTAGAGGCAGATCAGCCATCTGTTGATGACCTACAATTCCATTGAACCTTCTGCACACTATACATTTTGATAAAACTCTTCTTATGGCTACACTCGCTCCAGGGATCCAATATCGCTGTCGAAGGGTAGCCAACATGTAATTCCGTCCACCATGTCCCACTTCTTTGTGAATTTGTTGCAGAATCAAGTTAGAGATGTGCAAGTCTTTAGCCAATATGATTGGGTGCTTCGAGTCTTCAGGAATCAATGCTTTATCAAGACGTCCTCCAACCCTGATGATATCAGACTGAAGTATTGGATTAAGACTATAGAGAGGGCTGAATCCTAAAAGGGCATCTTGAGTTCTTTTGTCAATATCTGATCGATACGACTAGCAAGCATGGCAGCTGTAAGTTCCAGACGAGGGATTGTAATGGGTTTTAATGGTGTAACTCTTGCCTTACTTACCAGGAGAGTAGAATATGCCAGTTGTTGGTCATTACGAAGCAGCAGATAGGATACCACACCATATCCTTGCTCGCTTGCATCTGAAAAATGATGCATTTCAGCAGATGTAACTTCTCCAAATCCATCAGGCTTCAAAAATCTTCTGACCCTAAAGCTCTCCAAGCGATGCAGATCATCCAGCCAGCTCATCCAACGTTGAACATACACTGGAGGAATAACATTGTCCCATCCTATTTCCTCTCTGCACAGATCTTGCAGTATCCTCTTGGCAGACAAAATCACAGGTGACAAGAACCCCAGAGGGTCATAGATGGAGCTGACCACTGAGAGAATTCCTCTCCTGGTAAGAGGTCGATCTTTGACAACCACTTTGAAATTAAAGGCATCTGATTCAGCACACCATTGCACTCCCAATGCCCTCTCAAGTGGCAAGGTGTCATGATCCAAGTCCAGGTCCTTTACCTTTTTCTCTCTGTCCTTTTCAGGTATTGCACCCAATGCAGCACGGCTATTACTCGTCCATTTTGTTAGATGAAATCCTCCTTTTGGCACACATACTAGTGAGATCCTTGTACAACTATACAGCATCTAATTCAGAAGGTACAGAAACAAGGCAGTCATCCACATAGTTATTAAAAACAACATCCAGTGTCTTGGAGTCAAATAGATCCTTTTGATCCATTGCGCATTTCCTCAATGCAAAACTTGAGCAACTCTGTGATTATGTTGCTCCAAATAAATGAACCACCATTCTATATTCCTCTAGACTACCATTTACATTACCTTCTGGCCACCACAGAAATCTCAAGAGATCGCAGTCTTCGGGGTGAACTCGTATTTGATTGAACATGGATTTGATGTCGGCCATCAAGGCAACAGTTTCCAGTCTAAATCGTACAAGCACACTCACTAGTGAACTGGTTAAATCGGGACCTTGCAGAAGCTTACTATTCAGTGATGTACCCTGATAAGAAGTTCCACAATCGTACACAACCCTGATCTTGTGTTTTTTGGCATGGTATACACCATGATGGAGTATATACCACAAACGTCCATCACATCTCTCCAGTTCGGCCACAGGTACCCTTTCTGCATAACCCTTATGGATGACGTCCTCCATAAAGGTGGTGTAATCTGCATGAAAGGAAGAATTCATTTTAAACCTTTTTTGAAGAGTTAAAGCACGTTGTTCTGCAATTCTCCTGTTAATTGGCATGACCACTTCAGCATTTCTGAATGGTAGACCGATGTAATAATGACCATTAATCAGTCTTGATGAATGGGACGCGAAATCCATAAACTGCTGATCTTCCTTCGACATTCCTGTCAACTCTTCATGAACAGTCTCGGGAAAATCAGCCTTAAACTGCTGTTTCCACAACTCTTCCAACTTCATTACTGCAATCCTATTCACAGTCACAGGAAGTTGGGCAGCAGCATAATCTCCATTCAAGCCCACACCTTTAAGTGGTCCGTTAACAGTCCATCCAAACATGGTTCTTATAGCAAACAGACCATTACCCTGACTACGTATGATCTCCCAAGGCTCCAGTGCTACTGGAACATTAGCTCCAATCAAAAGCTCAATACCTGCTTTAATCGCAGGTAAGCAGATATGACGCAAATGAGGCCAACATTAAAGATCTTTCTGTGAGGCAATGTTTGCTGTGGTCACAGGCATGGTCTTTTGAGTGTAAACTTCAGGCAACGCACAGTAATATTCTTGATTCAACCCAGAAACCTCCAAGTCTTTCAGAACATAGCTAGCAACTGATTTATCTTGACTCATCGTTCTGAGAAGAATATTGATTTGTTTCCCAGGGAGGTTGAGTTTGTTCATCAAACTTTCCGTGCAGAAAGAAGCAGAACTTCCCGAATCAAGAAATGCATACGGCATCACCACCTTGTTTCCATTCCTTGATTTTACACACACTGGAACGATAGATAAAGCACAGGTGTCTTTACCAGCCCCAGTAAGACCACTGGTTTGAAGATAGACCATAGCACTGTCTACAGCTGGCTTAAATTAGACTTTCTTCTTGTTTGAAGTGTCTTCCTTCTCATGAGGATAAATGTGAATAAGACTTGGGTGTTTAAGACCACATGTGCTACAGTTACTTCTACTTTTACAGTCCCTACTGATGTGTCCTGTATGCAAGCAACCAAAGCAAATTCCTCTCATCATCAAGAAGTTTATCTTTTCTCTGTGACCTTTTTTGATAAGTTTATTACAAACATCCAGTGTGTGCTCACCACCACAGAAGAGACAGATTCTGTGGGTTGATATCTTACTGTGTTCTTTTATTTCAGGCATAGCAGTAATAGCAGTAGCAAAACTGCTTCTGGCTTTTGGCTGAATTATTCTGGTATCCACCTTCCTACCTCCAACAGGTGATGCATCCTGAATATTACCAAACACAGGATCAGAGAGAATTTTTACTTGTCTCTCAATGAAGTCCACAATATCAGGAAAGGTGGTCTGATTATGGCATCGTTCCTTTAACTCATATGCAACGACTCTCCATTTCTCTTTAAGTTTATAAGGAAGCTTTGAGAGGATAACTTGCATGTTAGTGGTGAGATTCAGCTTATACATATAGTGAATGTCTTGCATAGCATTACAACAACTCCTTAGGAAAAGACCATACTCTTGTAAAGCCTTAGCGTCTTCCGATTTTATAGCTTTCCATGAAAGAGCCCTTTCCATATATGACGAAGCTATTTTTTCCTCATTGCCAAAGTTCTCCTTAAGCAAAGCCTTAGCCCTTAGGTAACCTTGTGAAGGGTTCATGTGCTGGCAACTTCTAACAAGTTCTTTAGGCTGTCCTCGTGTATATTGCTCCAAGAAATGCAAACAATCCCCTGGGCTGTCTGCTTTCTTTTCCACCACCTCCTCAAATGAGCGCATAAACTCACGAAAGTGCAATGGATCTCCATCAAAGTACGGAATTTCTCTGGGTGGAAGTGAAGACAAGTTATGCTGTTTAATCAATAAAGTAGCTATTTCATTTTGCTTACCAATGAGCTGAAGCATGCTTGGGTAACTTACATCATTTTGAAAACTTGATCCATGAGCATATCCAATATTCTGATTATCAAATGATAACATGTTAGGCAATGCAGACTGTGAGGGTTTCATTTTAGATCTTGTGGATGGTTGTTGTTGTACTGACTGAGATTGAGAATAATTTGAAATCCTTTGTGCGTTATCAACATGTGATGTATGAGATGCAGGCAAGGACTCTGATGCCACTGGTGCACTAGTTGAAGGAACAAATGGTTCCACATTAGAATGAAGAGGCTTAGACACAATTCTGTATGAGAGTATGAATGAACATCTTGATACACCTTTACCCTGGCCATTGACTCTGCTAATTTTGTTTCCAAGTCCAGTTTTTCCCTCCTCCGCCTCAACTGTTCCTCTTGTTCCTCTAATTCGTGTTTCTTTTGAAGCATTTGTTGAGAAGCCAATAAAGCAGCCACATCTGCCTCAGCCGAGTGGACGAGTGGAAGAAATGGAAGATCGATTGGATCGAGATCCATGAGATGTCACTCTAGTAGATCTTGTACTGCTTATATTTGAAACGCTGTCCATTGGTTGAATTTCATCCTCAGAATCCATTCCAGCATGTAGATATGCATTAGAGAGCTGAGTATCATGTGTTGTGGACACAACTTCAACAAAGGGTGAAATATCAGATGGATGAATCCCTTGAGTTGTTGACATACCTCTTCTGCCGCATCGCATCCCTTGATCCACTTCACGGTGTGCGTCCGCGACCATGCAGTGTGCAGATACAGCGGTTTCCAAATCGCGTCCATAATCCCAAAATAGCGTGCATATACTTTTGTTGACTAATGAAGCGGCATCCTACAGCCGCTGAGAGGCTAAGCAGCAGGAAAGATTTGTGACGCATTTTCATGCATTTAAAATATGAAACAGGAACGCTTTATTATCATGATGTAATATAAACGTTACAAACGGTCAAAAAAAGGTGAGCATTCCAGGCTCCTCAGCCCCTCTCTACACGGGGTGCTTCTCAATTCTTATTTGTGCATCCTCGTTTCCTTTCCTAGCTTCCTTTCCTAGCTTCCTTTCCTCGCGTCTTATCCACCCCTTAAGGATGCGAAGGAAGGACGCAAGGAAAAGACGCGAGGAATTGAATCAAGTGAAATGATATAGCATCGCTCCCTTTAGCGTCACTTCAAAGCATCATCGATTGATGATGACTCCACACCACTGGATTTAGCTTGCACGTCGGGATTCTTGAACATTACAGATAATCATTTATATTGTAATAGTTTCAACATCCACAAAATACCAAATTTGTCCATATTTTATTTAATATTACCAGTTATTATTAACAATGAATTGTATAGGCTAGTAGGCAATTACAGTTTGTTTAATTTTCTTGTGCTTTGATATAATTCTGCAGCTGTCCTACAGTTGTTGTTATTTGACATACATCTGTGTCTTGTACATGTAAACATAATAATAATAATTAATAAACTGTGGCAAGATGTGAAGGGGGAGGAGAATTAATACATGCGTCACGTTTAGTCGATAAAACACTTCCGCAAAGGGTAAACCTGTGTATCCTCGATCATGACTCCTCAGGAAGCCTCCTCACTCCTCAATCCTTGCCTTCTCGCGGTGCAATTAGAGAGTTGAGATGTCCTACAAGATGGTTGAGCTCGATCGGTTTCCGGGTCATAGGATGGAGGACGGAGGAGCGAGGAAACGAGGAGGGATATTGAGAAGCACCCACGGTATATCTAAAAACAGGAAACACTCTCAGGTAAATACCCACCTACACATGTGACCAACTACCCGGAAACACCTACTCAAAAAATACAAAATAAAAGACAAACATTTCTGCACTTACATCATCTGTCCATCATCGTATAAAGCCCGCCCTGACAATTTGATTGGTCCGAACAGCTTCTGTTCGGGCATAGTTGCTCCACAACGGATCAAGTCCAGACTGAACTGCCCGACCTCAAATGTTGTGGGCGGGGTTAAGTTCGGCTGGCATCCAGGCTAGAATTTAGGTAAAATACAGGCTATTTTCGATTTTTATAAAACACAATATGCTTAAAATAATTATTCATTTGTAAATATGCTCTATTTTAACGGCAAGACGATGTAGCTTCTATGGAAATTATAATGAATAACAGTCACAGCAGCAATCGTTCTCCCGTCCGCCATTTACATGTATATCCCGCCCAACTCAGGAACTTGGGTATCGAAATCATCCCCAAGCTTCCCTGTGCTAAATATGACTTGACAGGGCATTCATGTCCAATTTGTCCTAATTTGTCTAATTTGTCATCTCCTCGTATTTACGATAATTCCAATAGAAGGCAGCATTAAAATGGCACAAATAAATATGCATATTGTCAACCATATCTAAGTCTATTTCATCTAATAAAAGCCCTGACTGTAATGGCACATGCAGAACCTATTCCTCAAATTCTCAAGAAATTGTCTGTGTCGTATTCAGACCATCTAACTGCAAAGTTCAACACGTCTGCTCATACAGGATTGGATGTGGCTTTAACTAATCAGTAAGCTTTTAAGATGGTGAAACTTTGCCATATTGACCTGTTAGCAACACAGCTGCAGCAGCAGGATTGTCCCCTATTGCGTCTCTGGCCTCACTGCAGATCAGGTCAAAGGAGCTCATGGATGTTTCAAGTCCCAGGACTGAAGCTTCGTCAATGGAGCCTAGTTCCAAGCTTTTTTGCTGTAGATCTGTGAGACGTTGCATCCCTCTGGTATATAGACAGGAGCTCTGCAACATCCTGCGCATGACCGGACCCCTGGTATGAATTTTTTTCTCTCACTTACACTAATATATGAAACATATAAGGATAAAATATTCATGTATTCATATTAACATAACAAACTTTCACCTCATGTGGCAAAGAATAAATCTGCAAACCAGAAAAGCAAAGAACTGTCATTATTTCCTCCAAATGGCTTAATGCTCTCATATACTTATCATTCACTGAGAATTCTCAGGTTGTCATTCCAGGTTGCATCGCGCATTCTCAATTATCTCCTGCCGTTTGTCATAACAATGTTTTGCGGTCGTCTGGGAAACAGTGTGCTAGCTGGTTATGGAATGGCCTCAGCTGTGAGTTTGTTTTAGTCTGCTTATTGTTCCTCTGGAGTGTTGCATACTGTTTGCTTTGTGGTAAAAGAGAAACATTGGTGTATGAAATGCAAATGTTGGCACAGTATCGTAAAGTTCAGCCATCAGGGGTTTGACGTATAAGCTTTTGGTTTTGAAGCTAGTGTACTGAAGTAGTTCAGAGCATGGCTGAGAAGCAGCTGATGCTTGTTTTTCTGATTTATCAGACGATAAACATAACAACTGCAGCTACAGGTGGAGGTCTTGCGCTGGCAGCTGACACCCTTATCTCTCAGGTATGAAAATATGTGTGGATATGCAGTGGGGTCCAAAAGTCTCAGACCACACTGAAGAGCTAGGATTAAAAAACCTGGGGATAATCAATTTATTTATTTATTTTTGTACAGACAGATGTTTATTCAATTAGAAAAATGCAGAATTTTGTACCCCACTGGTACTCCTGCAAATAGGTACCACATGAGACATTTCAGGAATACAGTATCAATTTAAAGTGCTTTCTCTAGATTGTGCCTTATGTTCCCCTCAGACTTTTGGTGGGAAGAACCTGTGCCGTGTTGGCATCATCTTGCAGAGAAGTGTCCTGATCCTCCTGCTCTTCTGTTTGCCCTGTTGGGCTCTGCTCATCAACACCCAACCCATCCTTCTGCTGCTGGGTCAAGACCCAGAGGTGGCCAGGTGATTCAAAAAACAAATAAATAAATTGGTAACATTTTGATGATCCCCTTTAGACATTCTGTCGACTATAAGTCACGTTGCACCTACATGTCAATTAACTCTGCTTAGTATTTATAGACTGTCTGCTTAATATCTGCTAACACCTTATTTTGATGCTCCCCCAACAGACATTCTACTGAATAAAAGTAACTTTGCAAGTACATGTCAACTTATTCTGCTAACCCTTACCCCTTATTCTACTAACCTTAATCATACCCCTAACAATATACTAATACTCTAATGAGAGTTATTTGACATGTAGGTGCAATTGTTTATAGTCAACAGAATATCTAAAGGAGATCATCAAAAATACTTAATTACTAATAGTGTACATAGGGCCAGATTTACTTAACAGGGCAAATTAGCATGAGAGCACAATTCCAAAAAAGTGCAGATGGGAATGGAAAGTTATTTGTGTGATCCACTGACGATGGGCAAATTAAAGAACACAGACTCGGACAGATCATTTGCATAATGACCAATGCAATTTACCAAGAGCAGCGCAAATTAGTGTCTGGTTTATGCTGCCTTCACATGCTATCGGAATTAACGTAAATACAAGTTTCCCAGTTAAGAATTTCACATGAATGCCCTCTGATGTTGTGTTTACCACTGGGAAGTTCATTGGTGCGTTCAAGTCATGTCGTAGAGATCATATTTGCGAGTTGAACGCACATAAATGCCATCACAAAATCGTAAATACAAGTGGGAAGCTCTGATGTTTACAAGTTGGGGCCATGTCAGTGAGAAACAGTGAGAATGCCACAATATTTATACACTGTAAAAAATTATTGTTGGTTTAACTTAAGGTAAGTTGCCTTTAAATTTTGAGTTCATTGAAATTAAAAATTTGAGTTAAAGGAGATTGGTTTAATAAATAGAAACTCAAAATGTTATGTTATCTGAACCACATTAAATATCTAAGTTGATTTGACAAATGTAAAAAGTTGTGATGACAAATCATGAAAATATTTTTTTACAGTGTAGATATTTAGCAGTGATATTTTGAGGCCTTTTCTATTTACAATGAAGTAAGCTAATGCCTGCTCAAAAAATGATAGCATTGTAATATAACAATATAATATGTAATGATAAAGTTTACAGAGGCTTCATAAATTAATTAAAAACTTAAAAAAACTAAACACATTATTTGTTCTAAATTATCTAGAAGCAGAGTTTAAGAACCTTGCTGTATTTTTGTGTAATTAATTAAGAGAAAGTACTCCGCCATATTACTTTGATGAAAGTGACTTGAACGCACCTGCCGCTGTAAACATGACTTCCCAACTCATAAATACAAACTTACCAGGAGGACTTAAATGCACCAAAACCCAAGTTCCCAAGATGGGCGGGCCACAACTTTAAACATGACGGAGGGGAAAGCGATTGCTGCGGTCACTGCTATTCTTTATTAGGGTTTTCCATGACAGCTACATCGCCTTGTCTTGTCGTTAAAGTAGTGCATATTTACATATATGAATAATCATTTGAAGAGTATTTTATGTATTATACCTAGCAAAAATAGCCTGTATTTGACCGAAATTTCAGAATCATCAGCAAGCTGACTATAGATAGCATGTTGAATGTTTATATGGTTATCAATGAATAGGACGCTAAATATCATTGTGGCTTTTATAAGATTTTCCCAATTAATAGGCAAGAATAAATGTGGTGTCCTCCATGGTTCCTGTTCTTTTCAACAACAATGCACTTGAATAATCGCAATCGTAATCGCAACTTCAGAAGTGGGAAGTAGAAATATTTCCGATAGCACATAAAGGCAGCATAAGACATGCTTTTTTGAGCAGTAAAAATAATGGCGCAAATACCAGCAAACCTTAGTAAATCACCTTACGTGATTCATTTTAATACTGTCCTCCCATACATGTTGTGTCTGAAAGGGAAACTCCTACAAACGTCAGCCGCAAAAATAATGTCCACACCTTTTCAGAGCTAATTTTTCACTGCGTGACTTTAGTGAATAATGAATAAATAATTTTGACTAGGACCCAAAAAAATTGCATTTATTCATGTTAGTATAAAGCTATAGATCCCCAAGATTTTGAGCAAATAGCGTCTGAGAATGACAGTCCTCCCTATCTCTAGCAAACATATTTTGCAACTTCCTTTCCTAAATAAATGTTGACGATGTTGTTAAATGAGGCGTTTTAATGTGCACAGACACACAGTCTAATACTCAATTTAGATGCAAGCCAGGATGAAAATGACAGTGTGCAGCAGATTTATTCTACTGTGTGATAACTCTCAGCGTTCTTTTTAAAATCATTTATGGTGACTTGTCCTCTACATCACAGTTACAAATGTGTTCCTTTTCAGGATAGCTCAACTCTATGTGGTCTGTTACCTGCCAGCAGTCCCAGTGAGTCATAAAAATAGCATAATTTTCCTCTTGTCAGCACAGTCTCATATCTTGAAATATGATACACATACACACCCCACCTTTAACCAACAGCATTTCCCTTTCTCTTTTTCTTCACACAGGCTATGTTTTTGCATCAGCTGCAAGTAGCCTATCTCCAGAACCAGGCATGCAATCTTCTTTGGCAGACAGATAAGCACCTTAGCTGAGCTCCTCAAAAAGCATTGTTGCATGCAAGATCTTAAGACCTGCAGAGTATCCTATCACAGTCAGCCTCCAACTGTGATCTATACTGACAAAGATCTTCTTATCTTGATATGATAAATGTAGCTTCATACGTGTCACTCTATGTAGTGTCACAGCAGTGACTTTAAATCCAAATAATGCTTTAACAGTGTTTTGGGCCCGTAGGGTGTGATTCTGCCTCAGATGTATGCAGCCATTGCAGCCAACATTGCAAATGTGGTGACAAACTACATCCTTCTCAACTGGTTAAACCTTGGGTTATAGTAAGTCTAAAAAGGCTGTGATCCTTTTTTTACTCATTTACATACAATATGTGTTGGTTTAGTTAATTACACAACAGTTAGTTACTGTCCTTGAAATTGATTGTTCAAGTGCTGTTCCAAGATCCCTAATATTTACTCTTGCATTAGGGATTATATCACTCCGCATACTTTCCTATTATATATATATATATATATAATAGGTGAAAAACAGTATGTCCAAATTTACAGTATTCATAAAACAGTAAGCGAGATTCTGATCTGGTGTACACTTTATCCCATGAGGCCATGAGGAGGATTTGTGAATCGCAGTGATGCAAGCCATCATCAACATGACTCATACATTGTATCATTCGCTAAACTGATTTGTTCAAAACACTGATAATTCAGGAACAAATCAAAATGCCATTGTGTGTTTGGGATTATTTTTTTCTTTTTGTGGAGCAAAAATGCACCAAACAAAAAAGGACACTTAAAATCATTTTTTGACAGTTTTTCATTTAATTTTGCTTACTATATGTCCAACCATACAAGGATATAGAACTATACAGTACCAGTTTTAAAGTCGTGCATTTTTCTGATATTTGTATTTCAGTGGATCTGCTGCTGCCAATACCATATCTCAGATCTATATTTGTGTTTTCCTCTATTTATATATTCGCTGGAAGAATCTCCACGTTCAAACATGGGGAGGTGAGCTAACTAGCTAGTTAAACTTACTGATAAACCAGACAAGCTTCCTACAATGTTTAAATAAATGCATAAAATACCACTCCATCTGTGTCTGCGATATCTTTCTCTGCCCAACACAGGCTGGTCATGTGACTCACTGCAGGAGTGGGATGGATATATGAAGCTTGCCATCCCCAGTACCATGATGCTCTGCTTTGAGTGGTGGATTTATGAGGTTGGAGGGTTCCTAGCAGGTAATTTCTAAGGAATAAAGTCAAATCCCTTGTGCTAATATACATAAAATGCTGCCTGTAAAATGTAATAGAATTATGCGTTTTATTAGGCCTAGTCATGAAGAATGTCCTCCAATTACAATATTTGTTTGGATGTAGTGCTTAATGTGGTTTCAGGCTATTAATTTTAGCCTCAGATTATTTTTCATGCATGATTGCTACAGGAAAATAGAAAAGGCTTGTGTAAACACAAGAAATAGAAACCACTTAAATGCGCAAATGCAATATTATGATACCGTCAAACACATTCCCTTATGTCCGTCTCTTTCAGGCATGCTGGGAGAGTTGGATCTTGCAGCTCAACATGCAGTCATTATGTTGGCTTTTATCAATTACATGGTAATTCATATTTCCCCAATTATAAAGTTCCAGAAAGAACATAATACATGCTTCTCTTCTCCCATTACTTCCCTTATCAAACAACGATTTACTTGACACATAACCAGACGAACAAGTATAGGCTATAAAGAAACAGAGAACTAAAAAAATTATGATTACACATATACTATTGTTCAAAAGTAATGATGCTGAAAATTCAGCTTTGCCATTAGAGGAATAAATTACATTTTAAAATATATTAAAATAGAAAACTGTTATTATAAATTGTTATAATATTTCACAATATTACTGGTTTACTATATATTTGATCAAGTAAATACAGCCTTGGTGAGCATAAGAGGCTTCTTTAAAAAACAAAAAAAATCTCCCTGACCCCAAACGGTAGTTTATTTTCTTAACATGTTTTACTGGGATGTCAGTTTCCATTAGGGATTCAAGGTGCCGCATGTGTACGTGTTGGCAATGCACTTGGAGCTGGAGATACGGCCGGAGCGATCCGCACCAGCAAGGTCTCGCTCATCTGCACAGGTTTACAAACAGTCATATTCCTTTGAGGCACATTCATCTTTCATTGTCCGCTCAAGTTTGACATGTATTTTTTATTTTCCTTTATGATCTGGATGCAGCTGTCCTGGCTGTTTTGCAAGGTCTTGTGCTAGCATCAACAAAAACCTTCATTGGTTTCTTATTTACATCAGACAGGTAAGTATTTTTTTTCCAAATCAGACTGATGTTCTTTATCAGAAAGAAGTTCTTTAGACCATACTGAACTGACGATTGTGTTTTATTTTGTAGGAATATTGTGGTGCTTGTCTCCAAACTCTTGAACGTCTACTGTGTGCTTCAGTTCTTTGATGGTCTTGTTGTGAGTACTTTGCATTGCTGTTACTTTTTCTGAGTAACTGATTCATTTTTATTTCTGGTTTTAGATGGCTGTGTTTTCAAAATGCACTGGAAAAAAAAAATCTTAGTCAGTATCTTTGTTTTAAAGTAAATTATATATTTATATATGTATATGTATATACAGTGTGTGTATATATATATATATATATATATATATGCGTGTGGCTAAACTGACTTGAAGCAAAGTTGTTTGATACATTTGTGAATACACTGAACAGGCATAACATTATTATTCCTAATATTGTGTTGACTGACCCCTGAAGGTGTGCTGTGGTATCTGGCACCAAGATGTTAGCAGCAGAACCTTTAAGTCCTGTAAGTTGCGAGGTGGGGCCTTCATGGATCGGACTTGTTTGTTCAGCACATCCCACAGATGCTCGATTGGATTAAGATCTGGGGAATTTGGAGGCCAAGTCAACATCTCAAACTCGTTGTTGTGCTCCTCAAACCATTCCTGAACCATTTTTGCTTTGTGGCAGCGGCATTATCCTGCTGAAAGAGGCCACAGCCAGCAGGGAATACCGTTTCCATGAAAGGGTGAACATGGTCTCCAACAATGCGTAAGTAGGTGGTACGTGTCAAAGTAACATCTGCATGGATGGCAGGACCCAAGGTTTCCTAGCAGAACATTGCCCAAAACATCACACTGCCTCCGCCGGCTTGCCTTCTTCCCATAGTGCATCCTGGTGCTATGTGTTCCCCAGGTAAGCGACGCACATGCACCCGGCCATCCACGTGATGTAAAAGAAAACATGATTCATCAAACCAGGCCAGCTTCTTCCATTGCTCCGTGGTCCAGTTCTGATGCTCACATGCCCACTGTTGGCGCTTTCGGTGGTGGACAGGGGTCAGCATGGGCACCCTGACTGGTCTGCGGCTATGCAGCCCCATACGCAACAAACCGGCGATGCATTGTGTATTCTGACACCTTTCTATCAGAACCAGCGAGCAATATGAGCTATTTTCTTTTTTGGAGCATAATTATAAGAACATCTTGTTGTCTTACCCCATTGGCAACTTCAAAAAAGAAAATAAATTTTCTTGAAAGAAAATTGCTTGGGCAAGTTTTGGTCCTCAGGTAAATGCATTTGTTTAGCTCAACTGGAAGAACATACAAACTGATCAAATGTATTGCTTGAATGCAAAGTCCCTTTAGATAAAGTCTGTAAATGTCTAAATGTCTTTTACTCTCTCTTAAAGTGTGTCAGCATGGGTATTCTGTTGGGATCAGGACAACAGAAGATTGCAGCCGTAGCTAATTTCTTTGGGTATTACTGCATTGGACTTCCACTTGGCACCTCTCTCATGTTTGCTGCAAAATTAGATGTCGTTGGTTTGTTTTGCTTAATTTTTTTCATTCTATAATCTTTTTAACAATTTAAATTGTCACTCATTGTACTCATTGATATTCTGTGAACTTGTCATCTTCTCTAGTCACCATGTTAGCATCTGCTTTATTAATCAGAATTTTATTGGGTTGAAGCACGAAGAGAACATGAGTGGACCCGGCACGGGTCCCTGCAGAATTGCATTAATACATCTCAAGAACAGCAGAGAACAGCATTCATTAAAACATTTCTGTAATGAGATAACAGCTGTCCTAAAGCAATGTCCTCTTTTGCTTTCACAGGCTTTTGGCTGGGACTTCTCATTTGTGTATGTGTGCAGTCCAGTTTTTTCATTGCAGTAATTTTTAGACTCAACTGGGAGAGAGTGACCAAAGAGGTAGGCCAGCTTTATTACAGCATTTGCAAGGCAGCACTCTCATAATAGTCCTCTTTTTTCTATTATTATTCTTCTACTTTGGCTAATTTTGCAGACTCCATTTAAACTTTAAATCTTAGGTGTGCTTTTTATTTTTAGGTTTTTGTAAGCCTTTCAAAATCTATTTTACAGTATTTCCATAATGTGATGTAATTTTGAGTGAAACATATTCAGTGAGAAAAAATGTAGGATGGAACTTGATTTTGACATTAGGATTTGATCGGATTATGAAAAGTGGCTTTTAAATTTCAAAATGAAGCTAGACTGCATGCATTGCTAAAAAAACACTAAATAGTTTTTTTAAGCTGTATGTTAACATTGTCCAACAGCTTGCACTGCCCAAATGATGTCAACAAAAAAGTAAATGCATATTCATTAATACATTATTCCAAATAAATATTTTTTTTTATTATTATAATAAAAAAATCTCATTATGATTTTATTAAAATGTATTAATATTGTTAATTTAATATTCTTTCTTGCAACCTTGCAGTCTATTTTATCTCGAGTAAAGTTAATTTTAAAAAGCTGTCTTGCAATTACACTGTAATTTCAATTAAAATTTAAATCACCATGGACAATTCTTGTTTTTTTTATGGAATATTGTGATATTTATTGTAAAAAAAATATTGATTAATTAAATACTTATTAATTTTTAAATTCATGTGACCTCATAATCTTTATTCAAAATAACTTTACTTCCCACCTGCAACGACAATGGCGTGAGGGTGGGACAACCTGTCACTCACATGGCATCACAGCAATAGCAAACCACAACCATCCAATCAATTCCAGATGGACAAAATCAAGTCCCGGCATACATGTTTGAGAAGCCGTTTCGCTCAGATATACATCACAATATGGAAGAAAAGACTATCACATCTTCCTTTTCATGCTGACTTTAATACATTTCTGTTCTCATCTGAATTGTATAACATGATGTGTGGTACATACATTACATTTCAGGCAGTGGAACGAGCTGGAAAGAGTAAAATCTCTGCAGTGTCCCCTGATAGTCTCACTGCGAGGCACAGTGAGGTATGTCTGTTGACTTTTACTATATCTATTACGCAAAATGTCTCTGAAAACTGAGCTTATGTCTTGTGCTCTCAGAATGGGAATGAGTACATGACTGTGAACTCAAATGACCAGGATGTGGAGCCAGACGTGGCTCACGTGGAGGAAAAGCCCACAGCTCTGCTCTCAACCGCTCAGCTGATCCTCAGGAGGGGTCTGACCATCCTCGCTGCTCTTCTCATCCTAGCTGTAGGGATAGCCATCCATCTCATTGTGCCTTTACCTGACGTGGCTTATGCTCTGAGGTCAAATACTACTTTGGAATCAAATTTGACCACACCTTCAACTCTAATCCATGTAACTTCAATCTCAATCTGAAAACAAGAGTGTAGAGCTGTGACTGTTCTTACAGATATATCCCTGGTATTTTATTAGCCATTTTCTAGAAAGTTATACATTTTCCAATACAAAAATAATTGCTAAAGCATTATATACACCTAAAAAATACATTATATTATATTATATTATATTATATTATATTATATTATATTATATTGAAACTGGAAAGCAATATTGGAAAGTAAGACAAACACTGAATAAGAAAATTATATTTTAAAATATCTATTTAAAACATGCAGATTTGTGAAATGTATTTTATTTACGTTTTATTATTCCCAGCTGGTTGTAGCAGCGATTACTAATGTGTTTGACTCAAATTGTTCAGGAGTGACAAGAAAGACATAATCCGTTACCTTTTCCCCAGGGATTCATGGGGCAGAAACTCATTTTTACAGTCACCTTGAATGAAGCAATCCCTGCCCATGCTGACCATGTTTTGCAGTAATGAGAAAGGAATATGCCACAATCCCTAGTAAAAATGTGGGATTTGTACCCGTCCTCTGGCACATTAAGCCTTTAGCACGACTACATTAGCATTTCTGATGATTAAAAGAAACAAAATACAAAGCAGTCTCTGAATCATTTTGTAGAATTAGGCATTCCTGATTTTATTTGTTTTGATTAAAAGTTGAAAATGATAAAAACAGATGTTCTGATATTCATTCATCTCTAGCACACATCCTTAATTTAATACAAAATTAACTAAAAATAAATAAAAGGAGACAGGTTGGTGGGCAAGATTATTTGACAGATGGTAGGAAATATTATTGTAACAAAAGTTAAATTTTTTACTTACATGTTTAAGTATAAGAGTAAGTAGTAATCTCTCTGTTCACATTGTTGTAGGCTGGCTAAAGGACAGCTAGATTTCACTCACACATGTACATGTACACTATATTGCCAAAAGTATTGGGACACCCCTCCAAATAATTGAATTCAGGTGTTCCAATCACTTCCATGGCAAAAGGTGTATAAAATCAAGCACCTAGGCATGCAGACTGCTTCTAGAAACATTTGTGAGGTTTAGGCCACACAAAATCACAGAGCAGGGTCAGCGCATGCTGAGGCGCACAGTGCGCAGATGTCGCCAACTTTCTGAAGTCAATAGCTACAGACCTCTGACCTTCAGATTAGCTCAAGAACAGTGCGTAGAGAGCTTCATGGAATGGGTTTCCATGGCCAAGCAGCTGCATCCAAGCCTTACATCACCAAGTGCAATGCAAAGCGTTGGATGCAGTGGTGTAAAGCACGCTGCCACTGGACTCTAGAGCAGTGGAGACATGTTCTCTGGAGTGACGAATGGCGCTTCTCTGTCTGGCAATCCGATGGGTTGGGCTTGGCCCCTTAGTCCCAGTGAAAGGAACACTTAATGCTTCAGCACACCAAGACATTTTGGACATTTTCATGCTCCCAACTTTGTGGGAACAGTTTGGGGATGGCCCCTTTCTGTTCTAACATGACTGTGCACCAGTGCACAAAGCAAGGTCCATAAAGACATGGATGAGCTCGTTTGGTGTGGAGGAACTTGAATGGCCTGCACAGAGTCCTGACTTCAACCCAACAGAAAACCTTTGGGATGAATTAGAGCGGAGACTGCGAGCCAGGCCTTCTCGTCCAACATCAGTGCCTGACCTCACAAATGCGCATCTAGAAGAATGGTCAAAAATTCCCATAAACACACTCCTAAACCTTGTGGAAAGCCTTCCCAGAAGAGTTGAAGCTGTTATAGCTGCAAAGGGTGAGCCAACTCCATATTAAATCCTACGGATTAAGAATGGGATGTCGTTAAAGTTCATGTGCATGTAAAGGCAGGCATCCCAAAACTTTTGGCAATATAGTGTACATTTTATTACTCATCGCATGTTTACAATATTACAATTCATGAGCCCAGTTTTGTAGAAATATTTTTCTTTCTCTTCTTTCTTATTCTTTTTCTTGAAATCTTGCCAGAACGTTCAGCTTTTTAAACATCACACGTTCAAAGGTTGGTGTGAGGCACTGAGGAGGATGTTAATGTTTATTCCTGTCCTTTAAAAAAGTAACAATTTTTCTAAAATCACATATATATGATGATCTAACACATCATGAGTCTAATGTACGTTAGTTTAGATATTAGTCACTCATGAAATTGATTTTTGGAACCTGATTGATGATTCACTGATTTGTTTGTAAATGTTTGTGTGGCTGTGAGATGTACTGTATGCAACAAACCAAAATAGATCTACAATTACAGTGACATTACCGGCAAAGGACGATTGAAGGCAAGTAGTAATGATAAACAATCTTGGGTTTTGAAATGTTAGAGTCATATTTGTGGTTATAATTTGAAAACTGAAAGAGCAGCTGAATTAATCTTTTTTTATGGGATAATGAAGGGGGATGTGAAAAAGTGAGCTAGCATGCAAAAATATATGGCATGCATAAAGCAAATAAAATAAATTTTCATAATTTAAACACTCACTGGCCACTTTATTAGGTGCACCTTGCTAGTATCGGGTTGGATCCCTTTTGCTCCGAGATTTTGGTCCATATTGACATGATAGCATCACACAATTGCTGCAGATTTGTCAGCTGCACGCCCATGATGCGAATCTCCCATTCCACCACATCGCAAAGGTGCTCTATTGGATTTGAGTGTAGTGAACTCAATGACATGTTCAAGAAACCAGTTTGAGATGATTTGAGCTTCATGACAGTGTGTTATCCTGCTTGGAAGTTACCTTCAGAAGATGTTTACACTGTGGTCATAAACGAATGGGCATGGTCAGCAACAATACTCACGTAGGCTGTGGCATTTAAACGATGCTCAAGTGGCCCAAAGTGTGCCAAGAAAATATCCCCACACCATTACACCACCAGCCAGCCTGAACTGTCAGGATGGATCCAAGCTTTCATGTTGTTTACGTCAAGCTCTGACCCTACCATCTACCAATCTTCTATTGTCCAATTTTGGTGAGCTCGTGCCAATTATAGCCTCAGAGGCACCGGTGTGTTCTTCTTCAAGGTTTAATGTGTTGTGCGTTCAGAGATGCTCTTCTACATAACTCTCATATACTCCAGAGTACACTACTCTAGTAAATGTTCCACCAAGCTGTAATACAATAAGTAATATGTAACGCTTTCCAAAAAAAGTTGCAAGTTCATTGTTGTGGTAGAGCTAGAGCCAGGACTGTAATTGTGACATGGGTTATGTACAGCTGGGAGTCTTCTGCTGTTACACAGTTACCATGAGTACATCAAGCTATGAATATTCAAAGCAGCACTGGATATATTCAATATCATTATGCTGATTACTTTTATGTGTCGTGAATACTGCTGTTAATCAGCTTGTAATTGGATTTTTAAAAATAACTGATTGATCTTGTCACACAATGCAACTGTTTGCCAGGACTGCAAACATTCTCCTCCCATCCTGTGGATTAAATCAAAGCGTCTCATTGTCTTCACCTCAGTTAATCGGTAAGCCTTCAAAGGTGGTGAATGCGGACCTGAAGAATGAACAGCTGTAGAAGGGCCCCTTACAGTCTATGAAGCAAAAGCAGGCCCCTTACAGTGGCTTTGAGGATCACAACTGAGAAGATCATGGACGTCTCGAGTCCCAGAACTGACACATTGTCAATGGAGCCTAGTGCCAAGCTGTTTTGCTGTAGTTTTGTAAGGCGTTGCATCCCTCTGGTATACAGAGAAGAGCTCTACCACATCCTGCGCATGACTGGACCCCTGGTGAGGATTCTGTCACATACACATCATGATAATGTTTGCTATGCTTATTCTGTATGAATAGTGAGAGGGCTGGCAGAGAAATGCAGTGGCTTACATAGAAATGATCCATTCCTGAATAGACCCTGATCTGTTTTGGGTACATTTCCATGGGGCATGTCCATTTGAATGCAAATTAATCCTAGATTAATTGATTCTTGATTGTTAAATAGTCTTGCATTCTGTATAAAATAAATGCTGTAAAAAATAAGCCAAAAAAATCTGTCTTAAATAGCTTGGAAATTATGTTTTAAGCAGATTTTACGGTATATTTCCAGACTAGTATATAGTAAATAATTAGTAAAAAATTCTCTTGTGAAGCTTTGGGTGGTTTGTTTTCGTCCATGTGACTGTGGAATTTAATAGCCCTAGTCCATGTGAGTCCAGGACTTTCATCTCCATTTTGTGCTAAATATTTCTTTGTTTGTATTCTTAGCTTGTGTGTCGGTTCCTGAATTTCCTCCTTTTCTTTGTGGTGACAATGTTCTGTGGACGTCTGGGGAACACTGTGCTAGCGGGCTACGCCATGGCCTCAGCTGTACGTCTGCTTGAATCCAAAGTTCTGACGGCAAATATAAATACCACATTACTGAGATGTGCAATATAGTTATAGAGCAATGATTTACAAGCCCACACAATGTGTCCAATACATTTATTTTTCAGACTATAAATGTAACAGCTGCAGCGACGGGGTTGGGACTTGCTGTGGCTTGCGACACTTTGGTATCACAGGTGTGTTTTCCATACAAATAGCTCTCCAACTGTCTAATAAAATAATAAACCAAAAGCCTTGATAATTAAAGGCCTATACTAGGAATCACTTAATGTTTATTTTTTTTGTAATTTTTTTTTAACATCTGAAATACTTTAGAGGCATTTGAATACAAATTAATCATGGATGAGTTGATTCATTATTGTCATTGCACACATAAAATGTTATGTCTTGCATTCCATATAAATTAAATATATACATAAAATATGACCAAAAACAAAATCTGTCATAAATAGCTTGCAACTCACATTAACAGGTTTTATGGGACATTTCCAAAATTGATCAGTTTAAGATTCTCTATAGTTGTAAGACACTTTTTTAGGTTGATTCCCCCCAGACCGTTCTCACATGTATAGAAAAATAACTGATAGCTTATGGCAATCTTGCATCTTGCCCTCAGACATTTGGGAGTAAGAACCTTCTCAGAGTAGGCGTCATACTGCAGAGAGGCGTCCTAATTCTGACGCTCTTCAGTTTGCCCTGTTGGGCTTTGCTTGTGAACACCCAGCCCCTCCTTCTCTATCTGGGACAGGACCCCGAGGTGGCCAGGTGAACACCACTCTTCAACACACACCAACGCACACACACATTGATATTTGTATTGACATTGACTGTCTGTGATGTCTGACTGAAAACTAACAGTTTCTCTCTCTCAGGATTGCACAGCTCTATGTGGTGGCATATTTGCCAGCAATTCCGGTAAGGTCCACTAATGGATGATTATGGATTGTATTTCCAGTGCAGATTAACTCAAATCATATAATTCTTTGTATACATTGCTGTTCATCCTCATGTTGAGTCTGTCATGTGTCTATATTACAGGCCATGTTTCTGTATCAGCTGCAACTGTCATATCTTCAGAACCAGGTACATAAAATGATCTTTTAAGGAAATCAACAACTTAATGACTGCATTCAGTTCTTGTATGTTGATGTTGTAATACTCATGAACCCACTGTATAGGGAGTGATCAAGCCCCAGATGTTTGCATCTGCAGTTGCCAATGTTGCCAATGTGATAGTGAACTACTTTCTGCTGTACTGGTGGGATTTTGGAGTTTAGTGAGTATAAATATGTTTTCCATATTTTGTGTTTTTTTCACATGTTTGGTTTTCAGTATTTTGATAATAAGATATTTTTTCTGTGCACTTTCAGTGGGTCTGCCGCTGCAAACACCTTTGCTCAGGTTTTTAATTGTTTTGCCCTGTTTTGTTTCATTCGCTGGCAGAGGCTCCATGAGAAAACTTGGGGAGGTAAGTGTCTATCAGTGTTGGGGAAGTTACTTTGAAACTTTAGTTTGCCAAGCAACGAACACTTCCACTTTTGCTAGTTTAACGATGGAAAAAAACGGTCGGTGCACCAGACACATGGTCCAAAGGGGTTGTAGTCTCTTAATAAGTCATGGGTGTGTTTTGGGTGTAACGTGCAATAAACCAATCAGAGTCTCAACTGCCATTCTCTTTAAAAGCCAGTTGCATTTGCACCATGGCGGATTCGCTATTTTCATTGGGATTTTCAAACGGAAAGACTGAACGCTTCTCCAGAGAGGAATCCTTTTATTTATTATATTTAAAAAAGTTTGTGTGCTGCTGCGCGTCCCTGTGTGTGTAATAAGCAGAGTGTACGTTGTGCAACCGCCTATAGGCACATATTACTAACACACCCTTTAAAAAACACAAAAAATACTGCACTATTGACTTTAAACCAGGTTTTTGTTGGTCAGTGGTGCAGTCGTTTTCAGTTGCCTCAAAATAGTAACAAGCTAACAAAACACACCTTGTTTTCAGACCAGCACTCCACGCCCATGGGCTTTTCCTGTGACATGATTAGTCTCGGATCACAAGTGGACAATGCTAAATAAACGGGGTCTAAACTGTTTTGAGCTTGTCCACTTTCGACCACTTCCAAAGGTAGTCGAAAATACATTCGACCAGATTGTTTTAGTGTAGACGCTCATGTGGTCGAATGCGTTCGAACCATAGACTGTAAAAAAAGATGGCTATTCAGAACACTTTCACTCTCTTCCATTGCAGTAAGTGAAGTGCCGCCAGTGTCCAAATATGGCGCTGACATCTTGAGTCTCGAGTCTGAGCAGTAGCAACTTGGTGCCCGAGTTGCCAAGCTTATTTTGTCCATTAGATCGAAAGATCTGAAAAAACCCATACATTTACCCTCCTATAGACCCTCCCCTCGAAGAAATCAGGACAAAAGTGGTTGAAAGTGGTCAAAAGAGACGGATTAAAATACCAGTTGTAAACGGGAATGTGTCTTTCTCCTCTACTTGTCATCCGATCGACCAAAACGTATCTTAATAGGTGTAAACAGGACCTTACTGTTTTCCTCCAACAGGCTGGTCTTCTGAGGCCCTGCAGGAATGGGGTTCCTACATGAAGCTGGCCATCCCCAGCACACTGATGACCTGTTTTGAATGGTGGATCTATGAAGTTGGAGGCTTCCTGGCAGGTACATTTCAGGGTTATTATAGTTAACTCATAAAAACACTTTTGTTGCTTGAAATACAATAAAACTTAAAGGAAATAAATAAATAATACTTAAACTTATTTTATTTTATTTATCAACAAAAACAATACAATTACTAAAACTTTATTTGATGAAAAAATTTAATGAAAATATAACAGAAAATATAAATGAAAGCTGTTGAATATTTAAAAAATGTGATAAAAAATATAATAGCATCTCGATGCAAAAAAAAAAAAAAAGAATACTGTTACATTCACAGTACAAAAAAATTGTATGTTTTTGTCATTTTTGTCAATGTCATTTTTGTATATTTAACCAGTTTAATTTTACTATTGCTTTTCCGCTGGATTATCCCCTCACCACTGACTCTCCTCATCCCATTAGGAATGCTGAGTGAGGTGGATCTGGCTGCTCAACACGTGGTTATAATGCTGGCGTACATCAACTACATGGTATGTTTGGATAATCTGAGAACATTCATATTATCATATAAAATTCACCTTTATCCTTTTCATGATTGTGCTGTTTCTATCACCTCCATCTCGATATTCCAGATCCCATTAGGAATGCAAGGAGCAGCGTGTGTTCGTGTGGGAAATGCACTTGGCGCTGGAGAAACAGCTGCTGCCATTCTCACCTGCAAGGTGTCTCTCATCAGTTCAGGTAAAACTCATTTCATTTGATATCAGTCATTCCTAAGCTTGTCATGACGTTTAGTCATATGAAGCACCTATTGATGTCTTGTAAATGTTAATTTTGTTCCCCAGCTCTTATAGCAATCATTCAAGGTTTTGTCCTGGGCTCAACAAAAACAGTCATTGGCTTCATATTCACTTCAGATGAGTAAGCCACTTTCCTCATTATTTCAAGCATGTAAAACAAAATGTTTGTTGGCATAAGTACACTTTAAAAAATCTGTAAACGTTCTTGTCTAAACATTAAGAATTAAGATTTAACAGAAACAACAGCTGTTCAAATTTCAGCTCAAATTTCCAATGTGATGTTTGTTTAGGACTATAGCAGAGCTTGTGTCTCAGCTACTGAACATCTACTGCCCTCTTCAGTTCTTTAATGGAATATTGGTGAGTTCAGCACAGACATTTATCCCTCATTTTCCCAGCGACAGATAATAGGGGGAGGAGACGGACCACCCGTATAAAAATGTATGGGAGACATTGCAACGCTCAATATGGGCTCAATACATCTGATTTATAAACGCCAGTCACCAGTTATTTTTTAGCATGCTTTGAGCTAAAGAAGTACAGCTTATGATACCATTGTTACAGTGTTATTTTAGTATCATTGATATACTATTGTAGTTTCTGTTAATATTTTGTATAATGAATTTTTTTCCACATTGATGTTTGTTGTAATTTTGTTGTTTTTTGTGTCATTTTTTTTTTATATGCCTATATCATTTTTATTAACTTTTATTTATAAAATTTAGTCTATTTTGTTTTAGTAATTTTTTTACTTTGTAATTTAAACTAAACGGAAATTAGAAATGTTGCCAAGTAAAAAAAATATATATAGATATTTTTTTTTTATATCTTATTTTAGTTAAAGTGTATTTCCTGATAATAATTGTTGTCAGATTATATCGCTGATTTAAAATATCAAGCGTTTAGGGTGGCATTTGGTACAGTGCCATTATAGCACCAAAATGGCCATGGAGTGGACTTACCTTAAAGGGATTTTTTTTTTTTAAATAATTGAAATATAATACTATATATTTTATTATTAAACAATATATACACACACATGCACACACACACACACACACACACACACACACACACACATATATATATATATATATATATATATATATATATAATCATGTATATTTATATAATCATGTATATTTATGTTAATAAATATTTATTTTATGTATTTATATATACATATTTTCATATATTTATATTTATCTTGTCAAATGCAGTAGTATTTTGAATCACTCAAGTATTTTATTATGAGTATTGTATTACAGTTTGTTTATCATTCTTTCAGTGTGTTGGCATGGGCATTCTCATTGGCACAGGGCAGCAGAAGATAGCTGCTATTGCTAACCTCTTTGGCTACTACTGCATTGGACTCCCATCGAGCATTGTTCTGATGTTCACGGCCAAGTTACAAGTTGCTGGTTTGTCTTGTTACAACTAAATCCATCATATTGATTCCTGTCACAATATCTTATCATTTGTGTTTATTACACAAATGATAAGATAACCTTTTAATGTCTACAATGATTTATCTCTCACTCTTTCAGGCTTTTGGCTGGGCCTCCTCATTGCGGTTTTTTTGCTAGCGATTTTTTTTGTTGTGGCCATTTTCAAATTAAACTGGAAGAAGATTACCGAAGAAGTAGGCATATTAGACCTATTAAAACAGGACCTTTCTTCTAATTATACTGCTAATGATCATGTGATTAATTGTTGACTTCCGTGACTGAAAGAGGTTCTTTCTCTTTGAAAGGCAATTGAGCGTACAGGAAAGAGTGCAAATGGAGCAGTGACTCCTGAGTTTTGTTTGAACCAGCGCAACAGCTTCTACCAGGTGGTCCTGAATACAGAGGTATTTTGTTGTCAATTTTACAAGTATGCATTATTTTACTACAATTAATTACAAAAATAACATGCTAAAAATGAATGTTTAATCAAGTCAGCTGATTATAGTTATTCCTTTAGTTAGTAGTTATAGTCATTTTCTCATCCTCATGTTGTTCCTATGATAACTATGGCTTTCTTCTGTGAAACACAAATTAAGATATCATGAAGAATGTTTTTGTCCACATAATGAACGCCAACGGGGGCCAAAACATAATTGGACCTCATTCACATTGATTGTATTGACAAAAAACACTGAAACATTTTTTAGTTCTGTGTTCTTCATTCAGAAATGTTTGGAATGACATGAGGGTGAGTAAAATGATTTTTGGGTGAACTATCCCCTTAAGATGCCCTTTTAAAGATGTGACACCCATGGCTTATAATGGTGAAATTGTGTCTCTGTTTCAGAATGGGAATGGATACATGGTTGTGAGCTCTCACGATCAAGAAGAGGGGCTGAACAGTACTGTGGTACATGAGGGGCCAAACGTGACTGGCGTGGAGGAAAAGCCCACAGCTCTGCTCTCTACCGCTCAGCTGGTCCTCAGGAGGGGTCTGACCACCCTCGCTGCTCTTCTCATCCTAGCTGTAGGGATAGCCATCCATCTCATAGTGCCTTTACCTGAGGTATCTTATGGTGCCGGTGCAAATTTTACTTTGGTCTCAAACTTTACCACAGCCACTCCCTTTTATACAAGTATCATTTGAAACCATTACCTCAGGTAGATTCACTGTGAACATTTTATGAACATCTGCATGCTGTAAGAGGCAACAAAGAAACTGAATTGAATTAGAAAAATAGAAGCATTTTTACAGTGGTTTCAGGTTCTATATTGTGACCTAGACAGATGATCATATTTTTATCCTGAGTGCATTTGCTTTGCCCACATCATTAGGCCGAATAGTAAGAAAATCGACCAGCTTAGCAGAAAAAAGGTCTGTTCCCCAGTGACAAATACATATAATCTCTTCAGTTGACATTTCTAGTCATGCGGCTGCTGGAGAAATACTGCCAAAAAGAAGATATTCTACAAAGCCGCTGTCACATACATAAAGCTGTATTAATACACATCGCAGAACTGTAAGAAACTTGAAGCAAATGCCAATTGCATGTGGCACCTTAGCAACTCCTACCTAACACTGTGTTTACAACTGCTTGAGGGGCCGTTCACACAGAAGGTGTATTTTCATTTTAAAAATGTGAGTTGCAGTGCACATGGCCTAGAGATGACAAAAAAACAGCACATGGCCTAGAGATGTGTTTATAGGTCTTCTTTTAACTTGAGTGCCATGTCATGCACAAGCTGCTGCAAAACCCGTTCACTAAGAACGTGTTTTTGCATTCCACTGCATTACTTTTCAGTTGTCTTCTATGTAAACATAGGTGTTTTGACATGGCATCCTAAAAATGCAGCGGTTACGATTTTTCCATTCATACAGAACCGATTTTTGGGTTGAAAAAACCTACATGCGTGTAGTGAGCAGTAGAATAGACAAAAAAATCAAGGTCTCGAGAACTTCTTTTAAGTTGAACGCTGCATATTTAGAACACAGTGTTATACGCTAGACGCTTCAAAAGATGTAAGATGCGAGCACTACAGTCAAATTAGCACAAGTTTACATAGAAGAACAACAGAAACGTAGCACAGTAAAATACAAAAATGTGTTCTTTGCGAATGGCCCTTTGCATTGCCCTGCGTCTCGCATTTTCAAATGCAATAACGAATTCTGCGTGAATGACCCCTAAAATGTTGTCTACCCTGGACATGTCAAAGCGAACATTCCAAATCCACTTGTATTGTTGTCTGAAGTAGCAAAACCATGTTGAGTAATGTGCATTAAAAACAAAACGGGGTGTCGACCAAATCACTGATTATAATGGTTTCTATTTGGTTTTGACACTGCTTGCGTCTGCTGTAGACATGGTGTAAGACAAAAAACATGCAACCTTTTGTGAGATTGCTCACATATGAGTTTTTAAAGGTTACAGTAAATATTCACAGGCAACTAGTGAACCATCAAATGGGCTAGCTCCATCTGATTAAGGTCATCTATTATATATGGTTGGACATCCATTATTTTCTATTAAGGCAATCAATGAATGCAAGATTGTTTTTTTTTTTTTGTTTTTTTTTTTAAAGCTTTCTTCTATTGACATATGACTGGTATATTTTGTAAGGTTTTTTAAAATTTAAATTTAAGTGGCTTTGTGTTTTGCGTATAAACAAGTTGCACCACTTATACATACTATTTTTATCTACTTTTATCTTTAAAAAATGTTCCCATCCAAAATACTAAATGCTGCCTCCTTACTAAGCCTACTAATATTTAAATATATTCATGCTGATATGTCCATCCAGAGCTTTGCTGTTATCTTGTTTGTTGCTAACTTGTTATATGTAAATGTTTGATGCACCTATAGGCCATTAGGATTAACACATAATAGTAGGTATGCTGGTTAAGCACATGAGTGTCAGTGTTTTAGCACACATCCCATCTTTAGAATTGTTTATTGTAAAAGGATAACCTATAATTAGATTTAGTTTCTAATTTAAAACAGCTGCAAAAATTGCACAGTTAATTCAGAGCAGTTTATCAAAATTAAATCCCTGGTAAAAGATTATGCGAGACTGTGCCTCAGATGCAATTTAACTGAAACTGTGTCTGTAAAGGTGTGAACCAAAATGGTCAACAAAGGAACAGCATTCTTCAGGAACTTCTTGTAGATTGCAGGATCTCCAGTGGGAAGTCCTAACAGTATTTATTGTTTGTAGCTCTTTTGTTGTCAGGTATAAAGTCCTGTCCCACAGACAGAACTTTGGGAGAAGTTAAGATTCTTTGAAGGGTTTAGATTCTTTGAAGACTGACACTCTAACATCGCTGCTGAAGAACTGCTACACTACTACTGGTCTAGCTTACTTATGTAATACTTATCTAATACATTGGTGAGTTACCCAAACAAATACAGCACAATCTAACACTGGGTCAATAAATCACTATCCCATTATATTCAGTGTTTTGGAGGTATTTTTCTTCATCAGCTATATTTAGAGTCAGGTTACTTGAAGACAAAAAAATCTATTTAATAAAATACTCATCCCCTGATCCTAGAGTGTTGATTGAACAATGTCCATGGGAAAATCATAGTTGCAATGTGGCATGGTCTCAGCAGTTAAAGTCTGCGTAAAACAGAAGTTGCAATTTACTTCTTTATTGTGGCGCATATCCAAGTGAAATGACTCTCCAAATGAGAAAAATTTGGTGCGGGACTTGATTTTGTCCATCGAGAATTAATTGGATCACTGTCGTTTGCTAATTGCTGCAATCCCATGTGAGTGACAGTTTGCTGGAGGGAAAGGAATTATCATCTCACCCTCTTGCCTTACATGTTGACTTTAATGACATTAAACATTAACCAATGTTTGTGTATATTTTTTGCATCAGCGTGCACAAAGTATATTTTGTGCATTTCGACATTGAATGTTACTTCATGAATTAAACATCTTTCAGATGTTGCACATTTGCTCTTTTTAATATAAATGTATGAGATGATAAAGATGTGTGAGCAAGGGGGAATTAATTTATTGTAGGATTTGGGATTGTAGTTTGTTGTCAGATTAATAAAATATATTTATATAAATAAATATAAACATGAGTAAGTACAAAATGACCCATGTCATGTAAATCAAAACAATGCACTAATACTTAATGCATGGATACCATCTGAAATTCCAGAAAGGTGCCTCGTTTTTGTACCTGCTTGTCAAGTGGACATGTGGCACAGGTGCGCACCCTTTGGGTGGCATCCTTTGGCATGTTCTGGGTGGACTGTCTGCTTTAAGACATTTCCCCAGTACCAGTCCTTCGGCTGTTATTGGGCTGTCATCTGTTAAGAAGGAATTTAACAACGAGTCCAGCAGCGAGGAGCGCAAGCATAGCTGCCAGAGCCAGGCCACGGCGCAACACTAACACCCTGAGTGGCAGCTGCACCTTCACTGTAGCGACTACCACATCAGTCTGCTCATCCAGTAGCCCATCAATTTCTGTAGCATTATTCACATCACAGTCCTCAATATGTCTGCTGTCCTCTTGTGCAACTGTCAAGGAAATGACTCTTATTAGCATGCCTCATAAAATATAATCATATTCAAACAAACATATTACCATCATCCGTCCTTCTTGGCAACACACCAGCCCTGATCTGTGCCTGAAAAGTTCATATTTAGATCAAGCTTAACTCAAATAAAAGGACTAAAGCAACATTTAATGAAAGGAAATCCTATATTCCTCACCTCTTCAGAGGATTTTTCCCAATTCAGTCTGAAAAGAAGGACAATAAGGAACACTGACTGAAAGAAGACTGAAATGAACAGGCCAGTCCACAGACCTTGAGAAGATAAATACAGTGGAGTTTAAGACACATGAATAAGAAACGTGGGAAAATATTTGCATGTATATACTGTATATATAATTTATCTTATATATAAATATATATCTATTTTTTAAATATAACATTTTTCTTAAATATATACATGCATGGGTGTGTATTTATATATACATATAGTTATACACAGTACACACACATATATTATGTATTTTGGACGCGATTAATCATGATTCATTTTTCCCCAGCACTAATATATATATATACTAATCAGGCATAACATTATGACCACCTTCCTAATATTGTGTTGGTCCCCCTTTTGCTGGCAAAACAGCCCTGACCCGTCGGGGCATGGACTCCACTAGACCACTGAAGGTGTGCTGTGGTATCTGGCACCAAAATGTTAGCAGCAGATCCCACAGATGCTCGATTGGATTGAGATCTGGGGAATTTGGAGGCCAAGTCAACACCTCAAACTTGTTGTGCTTCTCAAACCATTCCTGAACTATTTTTGCTTTGGGGCAGGGCGCATTATCCTGCTGAAAGAGGCCACAGCCACCAGGGAATACCGTTTCCATGAAAGGGTGTACATGGTCTGCAACAATGCTTAGGTAGGTAGTACGTGTTAAAGTAACATCCACATGGATGGCAGGACCCAAGGTTTCCCAGCAGAACATTGGACAAAGAATCACACTGCCTCTGCCGGCTTGCCTTCTTTCCATAGTGCATCCTGGTGCCATGTGTTCCCCAGGTAAGCGACGCACATGCACCCGGCCATCCACGTGATGTAAAAGAAAATGTGATTCAGACCAGGCCACCTTCTTCCTTTGCTCCGTGGTCCAGTTCTGATGCTCACGTGCCCACTGTTGGCACAGGGGTCAGCATGGGCACCCTGACTGGTCTGCGGCTATGCAGCCCCATACGCAACAACCTGCAATGCACTGTGTATTCTGACACCTTTCTATCTGAACCAGCATTAACTTCTTGAGCATTTTGAGCTACAGTAGCTCGTCTGTTTGATCGGACCACACAGGCCAGCCTTCGCTCCCCACGTGCATCAATGAGCCTTGGCCGTCCATGACGCTGTCGCCGGTTCACCACTGTTCCTTCCTTGGACCACTTTTGATACTACTGACCACTGCAGACCGGGAACACCCCACAAGAGCTGCAGTTTTGGAGATGCTCTGACCCAGTCGTTTAGCCATCACAATTTGGCCCTTGTCAAACTCGCTCGAATCCTTACACTTGCCCATTTTTCCATTTTCTAACACATCAACTTTGAGGACAAAATGTTCACTTGCTGCCTAATATATCCCACCCATTAACAGGTGCCGTGATGAAGAGATAATCAGTGTTATTATTCACCTCACTATCACTATTATTCACTATCGTCAGTAGTCATAATATTATGCCTGATCGGTGTATATATATATTTTTTTCTTCCTATATAACTAAAAAAGGAATGATTAACATAAAATGAAACAGTGAAAAAAATTACATGCATTAATAAATATAAAACATTTTAAATGCAATTTATTATTACTATATGTTTTTATATTATATGTAATATTAATACATTGTATGTATGTTTGTGTATATATTAAAATAATTTAATAATAATAAAATATTAGAATAATGATGATAGAAAATGTATTTTCATTCAATCATATATGTCTCACCAAAAATTCCCATTTTAGCAGCAAACATCAAGGATATTCCAATTGGAAAGCCAACACCGTAGTATCCCACAAGGTTGCAGATTGCCCCCATTTTCTGTTTTCCCAGACCTTTCACTATATTGCTACCTGCTGCCTGATTGGATTAAAGGAAGAAACCATAATTAACATCATCTCCCCAGATGACCCATTCCAGTGCAGTCTCAGATTTATTTATGTGTGAAGGACAACATCCAATGTAATTAAGATTTGAACTCAACTCTCATGATCATTGTGTTGTTGTCAGTTTTGTTATTAACACTAATGAGGGCTGTGAGTGCTCTAACACAACTCAGCTAATGACTTACCGCTGTGGCATCAAGAAGATGGAAAGGAGCATATAAAACCATTACCGTGGCAACCCTCGCTCTGATGTCTCTGTGAAAGGAAGGAAATGTATTATTGCTGTCAAAATGCTGTTTTCAAGTAACATTTTTAGCTATTTTATGACTTTGAGGCTATTCTTTTTATGAGTTTGGGGCTTTGAAAATATGTTATTTTTAAAAACAGGTTAATGTTATGTTATTTCCAAATGCAAAATCTAGAATTATTATGAAAACTAATTATTATTAACAAAATAGAAAATTATAGAAAAAACTAAAGTTACAAATTTAATTATTAAATGTATATTTTAAATAACTTGTATACTGCATAGAGAACAACACTGATCTGGAAAAATGTTCATCTAAAACCTCTTTTTGAGCAAAGATTTTGAAATGCCTTAAAAATATTAAGTTAAAGGTGTCATGAACTGGCTTTTTAAATTTTTTTATACTGTTGTCTGAGGTCAACTTATGACGTTCGCGTGGTTTTTACATTCAAAAACATTATAATAAATAAGTAATAGGCTATTTTCTACCCTGGTTTTGAGCCTCTCTCATTGAACACTCAGTTTTTATGGGCGTGCCGCATTGAAGACTTGGAAGTAAACGCCCACTGCTATGATTGGATAGGCTTTGCATATTATAATGAGCTTCGGCTCCCCTGTAAGTACACGTAAGGAATTGTTTTGAAAGCGTGTGGGAAAACGGCAACCGGAATGAATCGCCCACAGGGCTCGCAAAATGTCTTTATCAAACAAACACAATGTTTATCTCTCATCCACCTGCAGTTAACTGGAATGTTATTTTTTATCTGTAACAATGCAATACTGTCACATATAAAACATTTTTTTACTCACATTAGTGTGTTGCTTCATTCATTAATGTAATCTCATCCTGTCTGCAAATCCAGTCTCTTGTTTGCAAACGAATCCGTGAAGGAACAAACGCGCAATGTCTTCCCCACGTGAGCTGGATATTCAATAAAAATAAAGTTCATCCATGCATTCATAATATTAGAATCCGAATGAAGCTTATGCAGCATGTTTATATTCTTATGCAGATATTCTTATATCACGATGAACTTTTATAATTCAAAGGCTGAATGAAAAGTTGATTTCTCAATTCATGACCCCTTTAATATTTAAAGCACTACCTGAGCAAAGTTCATTCTAGATTTCCAATTTAAGTACTATATAGATTAGGAGCAAATTACACAGAAATTATGCATGAAACTCTAACCGAGCGCTGATTGGTTATTCCAACGCTGTGGCATCAGCCAATCAGAAGTACTTCCTAATCCACGTAACCATGTCTCGTACCCTAGTTTATGAAAACTTCTGTCGATCCCTCCTCCTCTCCAGCACCACCTGTAGAGATCTGCTACGGGGGTTCTACCATTTTTTTTGCAGCAGTCTGTCCTTTTTGTTTGTTATTTTGACTAAGTTTAATTCTTGCATTTGCGTATAAGTGTAGCAGATCTTGTCCACCAAAATCATGCTTATGTATATATTCTATGCCCCATGCCAATAAATGCTGGCTGAAATAATCCACTCCGAAAGTTATCATGACTGAAATGTTTTTATCTAAAAGAAAGAACACTCACTTGTCATTTGTGAAGATATAAGCAATTACATTCTTTGAGGAACCAATGACAGTTGCTAAAACCACTGCAACAGAAACTGTAAATGAAATATAAAATCATAATTTACACATTTCTCATAAGAATATAGGATGGTATGAAAATAATTTACAGTAACTATACAGTGTACATGAACACACACAAGTGATAGATAAGCAACCTATTTGCAAAGAACATATACAATACAAAAAGGCCATTTGTTCTTTCTTATTATTACCTGCACAAATGATAGAGAGTCTAGCAGAGAGCTTGGCTTGAGCAACATCTCCTGCTCCCATGGCATTCCCCACTCTCACACTGCCAGCCACACTGAAACCTATAGGGAACTGAACACACTGACTTGTAGTGTTCATATAAGCTTTAAATAAAACTCTTTCACACTAATGAAAATATACCATGTAAGCAATATTTGCCAGTCCATACACAACTGACTGAGCTCCAAGCTCCACTTCACTTATTAAACCTGTCATAAAAAAAAATCAAAGTTCAGAAAAAGGGTTCTGTGCCATTTAGAACTAGATTGAAAACCCCTATTAATTTTCACGTCAATTCCTGAATTTGAATTGAGAGGGATGCAGAATTTAAATTCAATAGAATTTAACAAAGTAGAATTAAAATGAAATTAAATTCCAGGAAATGAATTTAAAGGATTAGTTCACTTTAAAATGAAAATTACACCATGATTTACTCACCCTCAAGCCATCCTAGGTGTATATGACTTTCTTCTTTCTGTTGAACATAATTGGAGTTATATTAATAAATATCCTGACACTTCCAAGCTTTGTAATGGCAGTGAACGGGGCTCATGAGTTTGAAGCTCAAAAAAGCATATCCATCCATAATAAACATACTCCACATGGCTCCGGGGGGTTAATAAAGGCCATCTGAATCGAACCAATGGGGTTTTGTAATAACAATATCCATATTTAAAACTTTATGAAGTAAAATATAGCTTCTGGCGGACCGCCTTCCATATTCAACTTACACAGAAAGTGTTACGCCTCTCGTAGTTCAAAACGCTTACGCTTCGTTCTAGTGATACGCCAGTTACTCTTTTTTCGTAAGTTGAATAGGGAAGGGGCAGTCTGCTGAAAGCTAGATATTTTACTTTATAAATCTTAAATATGGATATTTTTCTTACAAAACCCCATCGATTTGCTTCAGAAGGCCTTTATTCACCCCCTGGAGCCGTACGTTTATGATGAATGGATGTGCTTTTTTGAGCTTCAAACTTGTAAGCCCTGTTCACTGCCATTATAAAGCATAGAAGTGTCAGGATATTTGTTAATATAACTCTGATTGTGTTCATCAGAAAGAAGAAAGTCGTATACACTAAGGATGGCTTGAGGGTGAGTAAATCATGGGGTAATTTTCATTTTAAAATGACCTAATGCTTTTACTGCTGTAAGAGTAGTTTTCCAGAAATTTACCCCAAAGCAAATAGGCCGTCTTGTTGGCAGAGGCTATTTACACTAACTCCACCCACCAATTATCTGATTGAGCTAGACAAAATTACAAAAGAAACCCATCTGATAACAGGATCAGTGGCATGAAAAGCAAGGCTAGTGGCGCTAGCTATGACGTGATAAAATAAAATAAAAATATTTGAAAAGTGTAGATAAAGTGCCTAACGGGTATTTAATAGTGGGAATAAAGTGTTTAACTGGTAGCGTTAGGAACAGGGACAAGTAATGTCCCAATAAGGCAGCAATCAATTATGATTTTAATAAATATAATCATATACACTGAATATGTTGTTATTACGGCATACTGTTTTATACAATACACTTTATGCAAATAACATCTAACTAGTGAAAATAGCTGCTGCCTATAGTAAATTCTTCTTTCTGTCATTTCAATTCAACATCCTGTGGGTTGTAAACTCTTATCAACTCTAATAATACTTGAATGATTAGATATGTAAAATCACATTTGTTTGACAAGCATGCACTCTAACCTGACAGCAGCCCTCCAATCTCGTACGTCCACCACTCTGCACACAACATGAGCATACTTGGAATGGCCAGATGGATGAATGAGTCCCACTCCTGCAAACAGTCCATCGACCAACCTATATGGCCACAAAGAAGTGCTTTAATATATATGTCAACTTTCAATGCCCGTCGCATACACATAATATTATAACATATAATAACAGACTTTGAACTGACCTGGCCAAGTGTCCTTATGAAGACCTTTGCATCGGATGTAGATAAACAATATGATTGCCAAACTGTACTGAGAGATGGTATTAGCAGCTGCTGATCCTCTGTAGATGAAATACACATGGTCAGTAAGCTATCTTGTCGTTGAATTCCATGTTACTTTCTGTCCTGTAGTTTAAGAGCAAATGTTATGGAAACTCACGGAACACCCATGTCCAGGACAAAGAGGAGGATATAGTTGATTAAAACATTTAGGACATTTGCCAGTATTCCGGTAATGACCAGAGGCCAAATTATTCCCTGAAATGAAAGACTTCTTTAAGTTTCACATTCATGCTTTCTCAGAGCATTACAGTTTCATGTTTTTCTCCTACCTGATTCTGTAGATATTTCGCTTCAATAATGAACATAAATACAGCCTACGAGACAAAGAAATAACATTTTCTATTATTTTTCTACACTGAGAGCCCTAACTACTTTAAATGATGTATCTGGTCATAAAAAAAAATTATATTTAGTCACAGAGTTTATGAAATAACAACCATTAGACCAAAAGTGGTACAAAATACCTTTTTAAGGCATTCAGTAGATTTGAGATATCAAGACAAAAGAAGTGTGTGTTACATTGAAGTGTGGTAACTTTTTCAGATAATGTGTATATGAAAAACATACCGGAAGACCAGGCAAGAAAATGTTCACATACTGCTGAGATACTCTGAAACAGAATAAGGTTAATGATAATATGCTGTAGCCTGTTCTTTCTTTAATAACTAATTCCAGTTATGTACATGAATATGTCTTTTCTCTAGTCCCTGTTTGATTATGACAGTCTTGTATAGTGCTTACCTGGCAACCTCTGGGCTTTGTTTCACAACCAGTAATATTGACTCTGTATTGATAAGAAGGGCGCAGCATGGAAAACATGCGAGTAGCAGAATTAAAATGGATCTCTGAGTTATAACACCAACTTGATGCAAGTTACCAGCTCCAGAAGCCTGCAAAGACAGAGCAAAAGTGTAAGAGACAAATAACTTTTTGTATTTGTTTGTGTGTGAATGAACAGCCTCTACCTGAGAAATAAGTGTGTCACATGCTGCGGACAAGCCATAGCCAATACCAATACCCATAACACTGATGACCTGTTGGTGAGAACACAGTGAACTTCATTATAATTACTCTCTAATTACATTTAAAATGTAATAATAATAATAATAATAATAAAATTAATTACATTACACACATTTGAAGAGGAGATAAATATTTAAAACTCACAGCTGTGGCAAGAGTCACACCATCAAGCTCTATCTTTCCCAGGTGTCCACAGAACACGGTGCTTACAAAAATGATTAAATAATCGAAAAGATAGGACAAAAACTGAGAAGAAAGCACAGAGACAGACTAATGGGTAGCATGGCTATTAATAAAGGTGAAGTCTGTAATGTATGGGATGCTAGCCAAACTCAAAAGAATGATTTTTATAAAGTTATTTTCTCTCTTTCTAAAAAATGATGATAATACACTGCTTCTGTTTGCTTGCCTTGAAGCAATAATGACAGGAATTTGTGAGCCAAACCAGGAAACCGAGTTCCCTTAGGAATTTCTTATGGCTTTAAAAAAAAAAAAAAAAAAAAAATATATATATATATATATATATATATATATATATATATATATATATATATATATATATATATATATATATATATATATATCTTAATTTATTAGCTATTTTCTAGTTGGTTGCAGGTAGTACGACGGGACACTAGAGGTCAATAATCACAGTTTTTCTGAGATAAGAAAGAATGCAAGGTTCACGTAATACGTATCAGCTCTATTCTGCAATTCTGGTTGCTTCCGCTGGGGTCACAAAAATGACGTGAAATGAAATGTACACTTCACCTTTAGTTTTAAGGATGACAAATTGATGTACTGTACAAAATACTGCTAAAACAAAGCTAAGATTGATCACTTAATCGATTGAACCATGAAGTTAAAAGCGATTTAGAGTTCAAATAAACTTATACTGTAGGCTACTTACCACCGGCAGCGCTATAGACCACAATTTTACAATTTCTCTTTTGAAGTCCACAGATAAAAAACTTCTAAAACATCTCGAGCACCCTTGACATGTGGATGTATTTTCTGCTTCGTTCATCTTGAAGAAGAATTTGATGGCTGATTCACAGAAATCTGAAACACGTGCCTTGAGAAAAGCGTTCAGATGATGCACTTTCGCATCTCTGTAGTGCTGAATATATAGTTTTTCATTGCTGGTCACAATAAATGAGTCACAGATTAGTAGTCCACTCCAGCTCACGTGAGATGGGCGGATCGATCTTGAAATATTAATATTTTGCTTTCGGATTCTGTGTGAAAGACTATCTTATAAGTCCTTATTGGGTTTCAGGTAAGGTAAGACTTTGTTGGCTGTCGAGAGGACCTGTCACTAATACATAGGCTACACAACAAACTGGTTTGCCCATCATAAGGTTTGAAATGGAAAAAAATGGCTAGCTAGCAGTTTTGTATGATAGGAACCACTTCATTTGCTTATTTCAACACGCACAGTAACGAAACACAAAAACAGAAGTCAAACTATAAATGGATAGAGCAGCACTTTCAAATTTGAGGGAGAAAGAGCCAACATCCTATACACGTCTTAATCGAGTAAATAGTAATGCTACCTTTATAATAGTTTGTAATATAGGCTAATAGCAAATGTGACCCTCAGACTTTCCCAAATTATCCAGAATCCAGATAAGCGGAAACTGATCTATTTTTGTAGATTCCATAAATCAACTGCTTGCTGTATAGGCTACCTTTCATATCTAGTAAAGTAGCCTACTGAAACCCACGAATTATTGAATGCTATACTCACAATGGCAAAACTTACATTTGATGTTTCTAATTGGTTGATGTGCTAGGCTATGTTTAGTCAAACATTGTTCATGGGCACTGCTATTATTGACATCAGGAATTAGATTTCTACTAGTAACAATGGCAATTTTTGATACCAGGAATTACATTTCCACTAGTAAAAATATGAATTCTTGATATCAAGAATTACATTTCAACTAGTAAAAACTATATTTCTTGATATCTGTAAATGTATTTTCACTAGTGAAATGTCACCATAGGCTGCTATTCAAATTCAATTGTTGATACCAAGAATTGATTTCTTAATTTCACATATCAGAAATACAATTATTACTAGTAAAAACCTTTATTTTTGATATCAATAATTCGATTGTCACTAGTGACAATGTTAATTTCTGATATTATTAATGTGATTTTTACTAGTAAGAAAGCCATTTTAGATATCTGAAATGATATTGATATCAGAAACCTACATTTTCAGATATCAGAAATAACAAATTTAACATGTTGAAATACATTTACAGATATCAAGAATTAACATTTAAACTAGTGAAAATGTAATTTTACTAGTAAGATTTGTATTTCTGATATGTGAAATTGGAATTTCAACTAGTAAGGAATCAATTCTTGATATCAACTGAATTTGAATGACACAGCGACATTTCACTAGTAAAAATACAATTATCAATAAAGAGATTTTACTAGTTGAAATGGAATCCTTGATATCAAGAATTCAACTTCTGCGGTTGATGACATTATTGTTGATATCAAGAATTACATTTTCACTAGTTAAATTGTTAATTCTTGATATCAACAATGACATCATCACTCGCAGAAATCGAATTGTTGATATCAAGAATAAAATTTCAACTAGTAAAAAATATTATTCTTGATATCAACAATTTTGGGAATTACATTTCCACTAGTAACAATGGCAATTTTTGATATCAGAAATTACATTTACACTAGTAACAACGTTAATTCTTGATATCAACAATTCAATTTTCACTAGTAAAAACTATAATTCTTGATATCTGTAATAGCATTTTCACTAGTGAAATGTCACCATAGGCTGCCATTCTAATTCAATTTTCTTACTAGTTGAAATTCCAATTTCAGATATCAGAAATACAATCCTTACTAGTAAAAATGCAAATTTCTGATAGCAGTAATTACATTGTTACTAGTGCAAATATCTATTTTTGATATCAACAATTAAATTACTACTCGAAACAATGTTCATTTTTAATATCAATAATTCGATTGTCATTAGTAACAATGTTAATTTTTGATATCTTGAATGTGATTGTTACTAGTAAGAAGGCCATTTTAGATATCTGAAATTATATTGATATCAGAAATACATTTTCAGATATCAAAAATGAAAATTTTTACTAGCAATTCAATTGTTGATATCAAGAATGGACATTTTTTCAAGTGGAAATGTAATTCCTGATATCAAAAATGTTCATTGTTACTAGTAGAAATCTAATTCCTGATATCAAAAATAAGCATTTAAACCAGTGAAAATTGAATTGTTGATATTAAGAGTTCATATCCTGTGAATTGTTTAAAGTCAAAACGGCTTGCCATACTACTACAGTTCTTAGTGTCGCCATGTGGTGGAGCTATTTGTCCTAAAATTATAATAGATTACTTGGATACATTTCTTATTCCAATGAATATTCCTCAGGGACTCAGGTTCTATATAAGCACACACCATAACTACATATAGGTCTATATGTAGTCAATAGGATATATAAGTATATATATTAGTGCTGTCAAAACGATTAATCACGATTAATCACATCCAAAATAAATGTTTATGTTTACATAATATATGTGTGTGTACTGTGTATAATTATTATGTATATATAAATACACATGCATGTATATATTTAATAAAAAAATTATATTTATATATAAAATATCTACATATAATATAAATTATATAAATATATATATATAGTATATACATGCAAATATTTCTTAAATATATACATGCATGTGTGTATTCAAATATATATAATATATATTATGTAAACAAACTTTTATTTTGAATCGCGATTAATTGATTTGACTCTACTGATATATATATATATATATATATATGAAACAATTACGAGAAGAAAGCACATAGACAGTCTTTTTTTTTCTTTATTTTTATTTCAAAAACAAATGCTATTCCTCCCAAACCAACCCAGAACAGACTGCCTTAGAGGATATTAATTAAACAGTACAAAAGTACAACAATAAACAACATATAGCCTGCATGTTGACATGAGGATTTTTAAACTATAAAGCCTTTGCTAGTAAAAACTATCACCGCTCTCCCCCACAGTAGCATTCTTCTTTGTGTCACCAATATAGGCTACTTAAAAATGAATTAGCCTTTTATCCAACATACACCGATCAGGCATAACATTATGACGTGAAGCAAATAACACTGATTATCTCTTCATCACGACACCTGTTAGTGGGTGGGATATATTAGGCAGCAAGTGAACATTTTGTCCTCAAAGTTAATGTGTTAGAAGCAGGAAAAATGGGCAAGTGTAAGGATTTGAGTGAGTTTGACAAGGGCCAAATTGTGATGACTAGATGACTGGGTCAGAGCATCTCCAAAACTGCAGCTCTTGTGCGGTTTTCCCAGTCTGCAGTGGTCAGTATCTATCAAAAGTGGGCCAAGGAAGGAACAGTGGTGAACCGGCAACAGGGTCATGGGCGGTCAAGGCTCATTGATGCACGTGGGGAGCAAAGGCTGGCCCGTGTGGTCCGATCAAACAGACGATATACTGTAGCTCAAAATGCTCAGGAAATGAATGCTGGTTCTGATAGAAAGCTGTCAGAATACACAGTGCATCACAGTTTGTTGCGTATGGGGCTGTATAGCCGCAGACCAGTCAGGGTGCCCATGCTGACCCCTGTCCACCGCCGAAAGTGCCAACAGTGGGCATGTGAGCATCAGAACCACAGAGCATTGGAAGAAGGTGGCCTGGTCTGATGAATCACGTTTTCTTTTACATCATGTGGATGGCCGGGTGCGCGTGCATCGCTTACCTGGGGAACACATGGCACCAGGATGCACTATGGGAAGAAGGCAAGCCGGCGGGGGCAGTGTGATGCTTTGGGCAATGTTCTGCTGGGAAACCTTGGGTCTTGCCATCCATGTGGATGTTACTTTGACACCTACCTAAGCATTGTTGCAGACCATGTTCACCCTTTCATGGAAACGGTATTTCCTGGTGGCTGTGGCCTCTTTCAGCAGGATAATGCCGCTGCCACAAAGCAAAAATGGTTCAGGAATGGTTTGAGGAGTTTGAGGTGTTGACTTGGCCTCCAAATTCCCCAATCTAGCATCTGTGGAATGTGCTGAACAAACAAGTCCGATCCATGGAGGCCCCACCTCGCAACTTACAGGACTTAAAGGATCTGCTGCTAACATCTTTGTGCCACAGCACACCTTCAGGGATCTAGTGGAGTCCATGCCTTGATGGGTCAGGGCTGTTTTGGCAGCAAAACAGGGACCAACACAATAACGTTATGCCTGATCGGTGTATTACTCACCAGAAAGTTAAGAGTTAACCATATTCACTTAGTTCAACAAAAGGTCTTAGACAAGAATAACATACACGCAAAAATGATTTTATAAAATTTTATACTTACTATTTTTTGGGGTTCTTATATGTATATACAGCCAAATTAGAGGCTGAGGTATATGCACTTTTGGTTCAGATGGATAATGAGTGGGTGTTGGATATGCCGAAAAGCAGAAAAAGGCACTGTAATTATATCTGTTCCTTCCCTCAAAGATCTAAGATCATAGTGATCACAGTGTCACTGCACACCCAACCGCTTGTTAGCTGCTTACTTGTTAGCCCTATAACAATTTAATTTCTTAAATAGAAAAAAGGCATTCTGTGGTGAAAGGCAGACCTTTTTTAAAATCACTTTCTGTAATTCAATTCAATCGTT
This sequence comes from Rhinogobio ventralis, assembly GCA_039654625.1. NCBI lineage: Eukaryota > Metazoa > Chordata > Actinopteri > Cypriniformes > Gobionidae > Rhinogobio > Rhinogobio ventralis. The sequence goes on from CM077199.1 coordinate 20,997,583, forward strand.
TTGTTTTATGCCAAAGATTTTTGTGTGTATGTGACTGTTATTTTTAAAAAGGATTTTGTTGTTTGGCACACTTCTTTCATTCTGCTGCCCATTTGGCCACATGCATGTGATCTAAACCTGACCAAAATTGCGACATTCCTCTGTAGTTATTGCAACAATTGCAAGAAATTATCATGAGGTTTCAACCTGGTCATACCTCAGCAATTAAGGATTATTATGCACTATGGGGTTGCAGTGTGGCCGCTGGCTGCATGGAGACTATAAACACAGGTTGTGAAGTCTAGTCTTTTGTCTCCACAAAACCATGAGCTATCATTAATCCAGTTTTTCTGACCTTGGCAGGTTTGTGAAATCATCAGGTGGATTTGCAGTGGTGCAGCCTTGTCTCTCCTTAGGATTTAGCTTGACCTTAGAGATTTTGATTGAGAGTCACAGTCACAACCAAACATTGACTTTTAAAGTCATCACTGTTTTACCCGCTTTTCACTCTTTTTGTATGGAACACCCTGCTTTCTGTTGACATTAATTGTAAGCGTACATCATGTTCCTGCTTGAGACCAGAACTTTCCCACACTTTCTTCTCCAAGAAAGGCTCAGCCCAGCTATTAGAGAACATTCTGTAAACGTTCTCTTTAGGTTGTCACTAAAAACTCACTGTTAAACTCACGGTTAAACCTGCAGATAACATTCTTAGAATTAAGAATTAATTAATTTATTCATTCATTCATTTCATCATTTAAAGTAACCAAATGGGAACCATATGCTAATGTTCTGTGTTTGCTTGGATGGAACTTAAGCATAACAAAATATATTGAATTGTCAGTCTCAGAGTTCTATTTCTTGTACTGATCCATCATGCAAGTTGAAACACTAAGGAATTGACTTTGCACTTTGGGGAAAATCCGTTTGCTTTCTTTCTATATTACAGACTAGCACTTTATTTTTAAATGACAAAGAGCATTTCTGGTTCTGCTCGCATGAGAGAATCAGCTGAGCTATTTTATAGGACTCAGTGTTTTTAGAACACTGTCATTGCTGTCATTACATCTGTGCCATGTCTTTTCCCCAAATAGTTCTTGCTTCACATTTAATTTGTACTGGCGGGATCACTTTGAACTTAATGAAACTTCTTGAACTTATTGAAAGTTGTCCTTTTAGTGTACTTGATGTACAAAGTTTAGGTTGCATAATTATAGTTATTTAAAACAACAGCTGGTGTCAGTTTTTTTTTTTTTTTTTTTACATCATCTAATGCCATCATGATAACAGAATATATCAACGCTACATTTTTCACATTGGGCCTTTGAGATGTTACCAGAAGCATATATAAGTACGTAACCACCATAGACATTGAGCAGAATGTGTAATTTAGGATCAAGCATAACGTTGTTGGGAAAGATATGGTTTTATTCAGTTTAATCTCTTTAACATATCAGAACAGCAGTTTGAGGGCATATTCCATTTACAGTCATGCCCTATAAGTGCTTTATTTTCATAAACAGATTTATTTATTCTTATAATTTCTCCAAAATTCCAAAAGAAAGATTGGTAACACTTTACTTAAAGCCCTTATATATAATGCATTATAAAGGTATTTCTAATGTACATTATAATACATTATATATTTTCATAAATAATTGTAACCAAAGTTAAATGCATTATAATATTTGCAGATTAGTTGTTTATCATGTGTTTTAATGCATTATACTTTCTAAAGGTGTGTTAAATGAATATGAATAGATAAGAATTATAATTTATTATAACTGTGACTACAATTATTCATGAGACCATACAATGCATTATACGGTGCATTACAAGGCATAATTACTGCTTTAAAAATACTTTTATAATGCATTATACATAAGGGATTTAAGTAAAGTGTTACCAAAGGATTCAGTATTCATTAAAACAAATTAAAATACAGTGTATCAATGAACTCACACATCACACTGGAAGATACAGTTATAAGTGCATTAAACGTCCCTCATTCACACTTAGGTCATATGCTTTACAACTGTGCAGTATTTTAATTTTTACAAATATTCAAGTCATTTTAATGCTATACAGTAATCACTGATTGGTGGATTCAGTGGAATTATAAAAATTTGAAGCGTAGATGTACAATACACACATTATTGAAGTTGCATATTTATATACTGTAAACTAAGATTAAGATTTTAATTTTTATTAGATTTCAATTAGATTAAGAAGATTAAGATTGCCCAAATTTACAAATGTTTCAGTACACCTGTTATAAAATATATTTTTTTGAGTCAAAACCATGAGGTACTTGCTTAATTTAATGTAGAAAATTGCCCGATGTGCCTTTCCAGTTCAATGCCCTGAGATTTAAAGCAGTTGTGGCTGAGGTTTTTTTTTTGTCACGTTTGTCCCAGAGAAATTCTAATGGTTAATTGTAATTAGAGTTAATGTCAAAACTGCTGGCTTATTATTTAGTTGAGGAAAGGATTGCTCAACTAGTTGTAGTCCTGATAGATTATCATGTCATCTAAACATTATGTGAAAGATATGCTTGAAAATATATAAATGCTTAAACCATGAAACCATGTTTGTTCTCTGCTTTCTTATTTTGAGTCAATATATATTTGTTAGATGAACTCATGTCTACTCAAAATGTGTTGATCATGCATACTACTGTTCAAAAGTTTGGGGTCAGTAAGAGCCAGTTTTTTTATTATTATTATTTTATTTTTTAATAATGCTTTTATTCAGAAAAGACACAAAGACTGGACTCTTGGTGAGCATAGGAGACTTTTGTCAAAAAATCTTATTGACCCTAAATATTTGATCATAGCATATGTCCCTGCTTAGTTAGTCAGACCCTTAAGTGAAAGAGGTCATGAATGTGCAAAATAATCCTGCAAGACACGGCAGATTTCAGTTTCTCTATGCTACAGCTTTGATCCAAGTTTATGAGAATAATGTGAAGAAAACGAGCAGCTTGCTGGTTTGCATTTGGCCTTGTACTGTCCATCATATTAGTGTTTGGTTGGCCCATGCAGGGAAAGAACCTAGGTTGAACATGGCCTTGCCCCAGGTGTTGATGGCTAAGGTGATGCAGAAAATCCCTATGACATTCATCATCATGCCAGTTTTTGCCTGAGAAAAACAAAAAGTTAAATGTCACTGAGTGAGTTTATTGTTCACTGGAGCAGCTAGGAAGGAAAATCTTTTAGAAGTGGTAAAACAACTTATGGTTTGTTTATATGAGGCCACATTTTTCTGACATAACTACATATATAATTTGATGTCTGGCATCTGAACTTGTAAACCATTTCCTCTGTGTTATGATGAGCTTTTAAAGACATCTTGAATATGAAAATGAGCTAAAATTGGCACTTGAGCTGAGCAAACCAGGGAAAGCGATTTTCTTTTTTTCTGGAATAAAACTGATTTTGTAACTCACCATGTCTGAAACCTTGAGGTATCCGTAGGAAAAGACTATAGCGTTTGGAGGAGTTGCCACAGGTAACATGAACGCGAAGGATGCGCTGAGTGTGCATGGCACCATGACGTACAGAGGGTTGATTCCAACAGACTGAGACTGCGAAACAGATTCAGAAATGTCTGACATTTATAAAGCAGAAAACTAGATTTAATTGTGGACAGCGCTGACTCATGTGTCTCTGATCTAAGTGCGTGTTTTCTAAGATCGTCACAAAGTGTCTGTAATTGGGCTGTAATTCTTAGAGATTAGAACAAACTGTGAGTCATGTCTGCACAGAGGCCGTCGTTTCATTGAAGCATTGCACAGCTGGTGAGCAATACAAATTCATGGCTGATGCTATTTCAAGAATTTGAGCACCTGCCCCTTTTGGGAATAAAAAATGAGTGTACAGATATGATTATCACATTTCATATAAATGGATGTATTTCATTTTCTCATGTTCTAGTTGCATTGAAGACTTTTCCCAGCACCTATTCCCTGAAGTATAAGAATACGTTCCTAAGGCTTTCAATTTTGCTCCTGGTTTTACATTCAATTCTTACCATAGAAGCAAGAACAGGGAGGAAAAGGGTTGCTGTGGCCACATTGCTGGTGCATTCAGTGAAAACGGCAATTAAGAGGCACAGGATGATAACAATGGCCCAGGGAGGGATACTGTGTAGGGGAGTCAATTGGTTTCCCATCCATCTGGATAGACCTGACTCCTGAGATACAAAAGAGATATGAAGTCAAATACATGTCAAAAATATGGAAGTTATTCACTATTTTAATCATAATGATGATTACATCAACACATCCGTATATGTTCAAGCTAAGTCATGTTTTTGAAAAGAAAAAAAGGATTCTGAAATCAGATTAGATCACAAAATCCAATCTTGGCTTTGATCTGGATCAAATAATCAATTTGTGTTGTTCAAAACTTTTTAGTTAGATTGGGATAACTTTGATCCAAAAAATCTGGATTATACTGATCCCAGCAGAAGTTTGGATTTCAGGAACAAAAATGTAATAAATCTTTAAAACATACATTTGCATCATGTAATACACACACACATATTTTTTATTTTGCTCTTGATTAGTTTAACTGTTAAAAGGTATACATTATAAGTAGACATTAGGCTACTTATTAAGCTTTTCGTTGCCTGCAGCAAAGTAAAAAAGAGATTTTGATGCCATAAAATATTCCCCGAGCAGCTGTAAATAACAAACTAAAATATTATATTTAATTTAAAGTGATTTTTTATCACTGCTTGTAAACTACATTGCCACAATCATAAGAGATGAACCAGTCAAAAGTTATTTGTGAGTGAACGCAAAGTTTCTCTGGTGAACACTATGCAAAACTTTTCAGAGAGAATGCAAAAGCATTAAAAGCATTAACGCAATACCTGCCATTTTTTAACTCACATGTTATAAATGCTTAATAAATGTATTTATTCACACTTATTTAACTCAAAACCAGATTCCTGATTTATTTCATGATGCAGCAAAAATAGTTAGACTGAAGGGTACTGTATTTGTGGTTTTCTCATTAATATCTCATGACTGCCACTTTTCTTACTATTTACAGTACACTTATTTTTTACTCAAAACCAAATTCCTGATTTATTTCATGATGCAGCAAAAACAGTGAATACATACATTCATTAAGCATTTATAACATGTGAGTTAAAAACAGCTCACTATTTGGCAGGTATTGTTTTTATTGTTTACTGTAATTATTGTATGTTTCAATAGAATACAATAGAAACACAATCATTGTCATTTTAAAGCAGAGACTCTCACCTCACTACCTTTGGCCAGGGCAAATCCTCCACCTAGAAGCAAAACTATGTTCCAGGGTAACTTCTTTTGAGCTACTTTCCAGGAGAGCAGGGCTGTACTGGGTGCCGAAGAGAGCTGAGGCTCTGTGAATGAATGAACATATATCCAAACTCTCAGTCGTCCAACATCTGATAGGCTCCAGAGTTTTCAGTGTAGACCTTTTTGTTGTGTAAAATATTTCTTACCTGTTTCAGAGCCAGTTGATGACCAAAGCCGGGGTGGTTTTGATGGAAGAATGAAGAGCAACATGGCAATGAAGACTGCAACTGTAGCATCTGTCACATATCTGAATGTATGGAATATTAAACATCAAAAAGTTTTATTATTTTTCCGCCCAAAAATGTAATAATAACTAAATATATTTTAATACAATATAATAATATAAAATATATATTTATATATAAATATATATATTTCTAAACATGTTTTTATTGCAATAAATGTAATGATCTAAGACTACATCTTACTCTGCTTCAGTGTTAAAGGTATGTGTTGCCCAGCCTGCCACAAATCCAGGATCTCGAGTAAACCACAGCACCACAAGCAAACTGAAGAGAGCCAGAACGCTGAGTTCACCAAAACACATCGGCCCCAGCAGAAGATGCTGCTCCCGGATCACATTATAGGCGGCTATTTCCTTCTCGGACTTTACCGCCCCACATCCCCATGTCTTCCTAATGCTGGAGAAGTGAACAAAGCACTTCATGAAAGGAATGGAAAAAGCAAAGGTGAAATCTACCAAAGTGATTATATTTCATACTTGAATCCCATGAAAACAAACTGAAGATAGAGCCAAGCTATCGTCAGCATGATGATCATGTTGGGGAACGCAAACCCAAACCATGAGGCGAAGTTGATGACATCACCATTCTCAGGAAATAATCTGGAGGAAAATAAAGCAAAGGGTTCAGTTACTTGAAACAATTTTTTTTTTTCAAAGGGTTAATACTCACTGGTTCATCTGACCCTTAAGTACTAGGTTAGGTCCAGTGCCTGTGAGTGTGGCCGTTCCCCCAACGCTGGCAGCATAGCACACACACAGAGTCATGCCTTTAGCCATGAGACGCTTTTCTGCTGACTCCTTTTGCTTGGCCTCTGCTGAGACATCCAACATGCGCAGCACCACTAATAAATAGGGAATATGCTTAAAAGTAATAGTTCATCCAAAAATAAACATTCTGTCTTGAATTCAAAAGTTTGGGATTAGTAAGACTTTTTAATGAAGCATTATATGCTCACCAATACTGCATTTATTTGATACAGCAAAAATAGTTATATTGTGAAATATTATTGCAATTTAAAATAACTGTGTATTTTAAAATGTCATTCATTCATGTGATGGCAAAGCTGAATTTTCAGCATCATTCTTCAGTCTTCAGTGTCACATGATCCTTCAGAAATCATTATGCTGATTTTGGTGCTGTTGAAAACAGTTGCTTTTAGTGGAAATGTATCTTTGACATATAGATATAGAATTTATTTATCTGAAGTATTTATCTAATTTCTTTCAAAAGTCCTAATGACCCCAAACTTTTGAACGGTAGTGTATGTACTACATCTTATTCTTTGCCTGACCTTCTCTGTCTCTGTCTTTTGCCGTCTGTTTGTACTCCGCCTCAGGGGCCTGGTGCCGCTCCTCACTGCAGGTCATCTGTGAAGGCTCTGTCTCCTGTTTGTTCAGCTGTTCCAGCACAGCCTGCACTATGGGGACCATCATGGCCGTGGTAGCCGTGTTACTGATCCACATGGAGAGGAAAGCTGTCACCCCCATGAAACCCAGCATCAGGCTGTATTAATACAGAGGAAGCAGTCAGAATGCGAATACAAGCATGAAATCTACATGAATAAAGACTGGATTTAACACTCTACCAATGATTGTGCCCAGTATACAGGGTTTAACCTACAGCGCTGGGCGCACCCCAACAATGAGCAGCACTCTCAGGGCAATACGTTTGTGGAGGTTCCAGTGTTCAACTGCCACAGCGACCATCAGTCCGCCCACAAACAGCATGTTAGTGTCCTTCAGGTACTGCATGCACACCTACATCAAACAACATCAAAGCTTTAGGCATCAAGGCTATTCTTCTCTTTATTCATACCTTTCTTAACAGGAAACACTTAAACCAACTTACCATTTTGGACTGCATGATGCCAAGCATGGGGAAAAGAACAGCAGGTAGCAGTGATGTGACAGCTAAAGGAAGAGCCTCAGTACACCAGTATACTGCCATCAGTATGATTACATAGGCACAGCTGGCCTCCTGGAAGATGGAAACATGCTCTTTCAAAACTGTAAGCTAGTATGATACACTTATTGTAGATGTATGCATATAATGGGGTCCAAATGTCTGAAAGTCATATTTAACTAATTTAATGCAGTTAATACTTAATAAAAATGTTATTTTATTTTATTTTATTTTTGAATCAGCAAGACAATCTGATTGAATTTTTTTCATTTTTTTATTTTTCAAATTCAAATAAATTCAGTATTTGGTATGTCGGTAACACTTTACAATAAGGTTTCATTTGTTAACATTAGTTAATGTATTAACTAACATGAACTAACCATGAGCAATACATTTGTTACTGTACTTGTTAATCTTTGTTAATGTTAGTTAATAAAAATACAGCTGGTCATTGTTTGTTCATGTTAGTTCACAGTGCATTAACTCATGTTAACAAATACAACTTTTGATTTTAATAATGTATTAAATGTTGAAATTAACATTAACAAAGATTAATAAATGCTGTAGAAGTGCAGTTCATTATTAGTTAATGTTAACTAATGAAACCTTAGTGTAAAGTGTTACCAGTATGTCTGTCTTTCGTTTTATTGACAGCAGCACTCTTGTTGTCCAGCATAATTTGAGAATTATCTAAAGAGCATCTTGTGACGTATGAACATCTGTTCTGACCTTCTGTACAAAGAAGTTCTCATGATCAATATCATACATTTACTTATTTGATTAGTAACTTACAATTAGTAATATGATCTTTGTTTTGTTTATTATTTTGTAATGTTTCTTTGTTAAAACATTTACAAAATCCAAAACCTTTTTTTTTTCAAGTGATGAATCCAACATTTTTAATGTGATCTCAGACTGTTGGACCCCACTGTAATTTTATTGCCTTTTTAAATATGTTAAATAAGATCTTTGAAATTTCTTCAATGGGCCTGGCGATGCAGAGGATGAAAAAATACATATTTCGTTTTTGAGAAGTTGACATTAGTTAATCTAACTATCAGTGGAAGCTACTGATATGGACACTGTCACAAATATGCACATGACGGTCATGACTACAACACATTGAGTCAGGAATTTAGACTTACTATGTGTTCCCACGCTTGAACATACTCAATGACAAAGGGTTAAAAAAACAATTTTGAGGCACAATGAATTATTGTACATGGAGGCCTCAGGGTACGAATGTAATCCCCATGTACTAAACAGAATACATTCTCATTTACGTTGCTACAGCATTTGACAGGTACATAAACACCATCACAAAAAAACATGCAAAATCTACACAATTAAAGTAATTAGATAAGTTTAAGCACTCAGAACTGAGGTAAAGAGTTGCCAACATTTTGTTCAATTCAGATAAAAGTTTTAATTGACATACCCTTGTGTTGATGACCACTGGGAGTGGGAGAAGAATCAAAGGAGTGAAGAAAAGAACTATCCCATTCTTCACGTTCCATATGGATTTTAGTGTTGGGAACATCTCAAAATAAAGTCAGTTTGTGCATATAAAGTAAGTTTAACACTGTTGGACACGTCCTTTTAACCTGCTCAGTGGGGTGGAGTGAGAGAGAGAGTGAGTGAGTGAGGGACAGAGAGAGTGAGAGAGAAAAAGCAATTATTATTACAGACTCCTGCACGCAGCCAGATTTGAAATCATATTCTTATCTATAGAACTTGATGATACTCTAGGGAACCAGCTGCTGTTTCTGGGCTGATGAGATTTAGAAGAGAAGTGGATGCTGTTTAACACATTTACAGACTTGTGCTTGTTTGGAAGCTATATTAACAGCTTTGCCAAATGCCAAAAAAAAAGTAGAAGAAAAAAGTTGTACTAAATTGTGCTGCATTGTTCAGAATGAACTCATGTAGTCAAATCTTTAGTTGGATGTTCGCTGATTAATTTTTGTTATAATCGAACAAGAAGTAAGTTGGTTAATTTTGACACTTTTTGCTCTAGTAAATATTTCTCAGTATTATTGAAAGTAAATTTCTGGTGAATGTAAATTTCTGGTATGCATGCTGCCATTCAACTTGCCATTAAGCCTATTATAGGCTTTTAGCTGAATTAAAAACATCACATAATTGAAATTAAAAATGTGAAAGGTAAAATACAAATTATCCAACAGCTATTGCAATAGTAAAAAATTGTATTTATAATGTTCAAATAACATGTGACATATTGCTCCTGGCTGGGGACTTTGTGGGGACTCTCCATTGACGTAATGGTTTTTATACAAACTGTATATTTCATCCCCGTACACTAACCCTACCCCTAAACCTACCCATCACAGAAAACATTTAGCATTTTTACATTTTCAAAAAAAAAAAATGTATAAGCTATGATTTATAAGCTTGTTTCCTCATGGGGACCTCAATTTAGTTCCCCACAGTGACATGAGTCCCCATGAGTCAGTGTGCATTCAGGTTGAAGTCCCCACCAGGATAGAATAACACACACACACACACACACACATAATTATATATATATATATACATATATATAATAGTTTACTCTTGTATGAATGGTTAACAGTGGGGTTTTATTGTATAGTGAATTGTATGTATGATGTTTTTGTTAATGTTTTTATAATGTTTTTGTAAATGTAATTGTAGATTGGAAGACAGGATTTTTTGAATAAAATTCTAGTTTAGGAGGGTTTAGAAAACCACTGCTAGAGAAAACACGTTTGTGACAAATTTCCCATGTGTAAGGAAGGATTCTAATATAAATATTAAAAGGTATTGTGAACTTACAAATACACTCCCAGATACATACACACTCACACACATGAGGCAAGACCCTAAGCAAAAAAGACTGAAGGGAAGGAAGAATGTCGAAATATGGAGGAGGATGAAGAAAGCAGTGCCACAAGTCAGCTAACGGCCAGTCATCAGTTTTAGTTTCTCTGGAAAAAACTGCATAGAGATCAATGTAGAAGATTCTGTATAAATACCCCTGTCTTTTGTTTGTTGGTGTGCATCTTTTGATTTGATTGCTAGGTGCATCCTCGTAGAGAAATAAACTCTCTACGAGTATTTGCTCAAATTGCTCTGCTGTATTATTTTAACTTGAATTGCTCAGATGAGAACAAGTTATTTTTTACATCTATTGCTTTTGAACTGCATACAAGGTAATTAGCCTGTGTATTCGTCCCCTCACACAGGACTGCCCTGTTGAGGTTGGATAAGCTGAAGTATTATAATCTGTAATCTTTTGTTATTTTGCTAAACAAATACCAATTATTGTGTAACCAGTATTTTTTCCTTTTGTATAAATACATTTTCATTTTATTAAGACAAAATACTGTTCAGTTTTTACTTCAGCTTATAAAGACAGTTCTATAAGAATAGAAAGAGCCTTCTAGTATATCTTACAAGGCCGAGGTCAACCAACCATCCATGAGAGAATCTGCTGGAGGGTAAGCATGAATTCATTCAAATGGTTATTGACTGATTATTGATTTTGTATTGTTCATTAAAGGGTCATACACCTAGATTACTGGTAGAAGTTAAACAAGTCAGTGGAGGTTTCGACCTAATTCTGACCTGACAGCACAAGGCTGCTTAGTTACAGTTATTAGGGCCCGAGCACCGATGGTGTGAGGACCCTATTGGAATTACTCTGTTTCTTATTAGGGCCCGAGCACCGATGGTGTGAGGACCCTATTGGAATTGCTCTGTTTATTATTATTATTATTATTCTTATCCCAAATGAATCGCTTTTTTGGGGGCCTAAACACACTCGAAAACTCACGAAACTTTGCACACGCGTCAGAAGTGGCGAAAATTTACGTCTGTTATGGGTTTCAGAATTAACAAAATGACTCGATAGCGCCACCTACAAAATTTCAACGAAGTGCCCCTCCCGCTACGTTTCAAGTACAGGTTTGAAATTCGGTAGACACATGTAACAGCCCAATGCCTACAAAAAAGTCTCCTGGTACGAAATCTGAAAACCAACAGGAAGTGAGATATTTTTAATATTCTTTGCAAAATTGCTGCAAATTTTGCCATTTCCATACGTTGTTCTTTAACGAACTCCTCCTAGAGATTTAGTTAGATCATCATCATATTTGCACAGTCTAATCTAAAGGCCTCTGCGACGTTAAATTGCGAAGATCTTGAGTTTTCCCTGGAGGGCATGTCCGTGGCAGGCTGACAAATTTCGATGTTTCGCCATGAAACAGGAAGTTGTTGTAACTCGGGCATACAATGTCCGATCTGCCCCAAACTTCACATGTTTGATAATAGTCCTGACCTGAACACATCTACATGCCAATATTCAGTGACAGTCATAGCGCCACCTGCAGGCAACAGGAAATGTCATGCTTTACACTGTGATTAACTCCTCATTGAAATGTAACCAGAACAACATCATATTAGGTCAGTCTAATCTTAAGGCCTTGTTGATGTTAAACTGTGAAGATCTTGAGTTTTCCCTGGAGGGCGTGTCCGTGGCGACCTCACAAAGTTCCTTGTTTCGCCATGAAACATGAAGTTGTTGTAACTCGGGCATATAATGTCAGATCTGCCCCAAACTTCACATGTTTGATAAGAGTCCGGACCTGAACACATCTACACGCCAATATTCATTGACAGTCATAGCGCCACCTGCAGGCAACAGGAAATGTCATGCTTTACACTGTGATTAACTCCTCATTGAGATTCAACCAGAACAACATCATATTAGGTCAGTCTAATCTTAAGGCCTTGCTGATGTTAAATTATGAAGATCTTCAGTTTTTGCTGAAGGGCGTGTCCGTCGTGGCTTGACAAAATCTGATGTTTCGCCATGAAAGAGGAAGCTGTTGTAACTCAGGCATACAATGTCCGATCTGGCCTAAACTTCACATGTTTGATAAGAGTCCTGTCCTGAACACATCTACATGCCAATATTCAGTTAGTCATAGCGCCACCTGCTGGAAACAGGAAATGGCATGCTTTACACTATAATTCACTCCCAGAAACTCATTTAAATATGCCATGAAGTAGCAAACATGCTAGAAACACATTAAATCATACAACACTTGGCTGAGTGCTAACGTATGCGATTGACGCCACAAAACAGGAAGTTGTTGTAACTCAGGCATACAATGTCCGATCTGCCCCAAACTTCATATGTTTGATAATAGTCCTGGCCTGAAGACATCTACATGGCAATAGTCAGTTATAGTCAAAGCGCCACCTGCTGGCAATAGGAAATGGCATGCTTTACACTGTAATTCACTCACAGAAACACATTTAAATATGCAATAATGTCACAAACATGCTAGAAACACATTAAATCATACAACTCATGGCTAAGTGCTAACGTATGCGATTAACGCCACGAAAGAGGAAGTTGTTGTAACTCAGGCATACAATGTCCGATCTGCCCCAAACTTCATATGTTTGATAATAGTCCTGGCCTGAAGACATCTACATGGCAATAGTCAGTTATAGTCAAAGCGCCACCTGCTGGCAACAGGAAATGGCATGCTTTACACTGTAATTCACTCCCAGAAACACATTTAAATATGCCATGAAGTACAAAACATGCTAGAAACACATTTAATCATACAACTCATGGCTGAGTGCTAACGTATGCGATTAACGCCACGAAACAGGAAGTTGTTGTAACTCAGGCATACAATGTCCGATCTGCCCCAAACTTCACATGTTTGATAATAGTCCTGGCCTGAAGACATCTACATGGCAATAGTCAGTTATAGTCATAGCGCCACCTGCAGGCAACAGGAAATGTCATGCTTTACACTGTGATTAACTCCTCATTGAAATGTAACCAGAACAACATCATATTAGGTCAGTCTAATCTTAAGGCCTTGTTGATGTTAAACTGTGAAGATCTTGAGTTTTCCCTGGAGGGCGTGTCCGTGGCGACCTCACAAAGTTCCTTGTTTCGCCATGAAACATGAAGTTGTTGTAACTCGGGCATATAATGTCAGATCTGCCCCAAACTTCACATGTTTGATAAGAGTCCGGACCTGAACACATCTACACGCCAATATTCATTGACAGTCATAGCGCCACCTGCAGGCAACAGGAAATGTCATGCTTTACACTGTGATTAACTCCTCATTGAGATTCAACCAGAACAACATCATATTAGGTCAGTCTAATCTTAAGGCCTTGCTGATGTTAAATTATGAAGATCTTCAGTTTTTGCTGAAGGGCGTGTCCGTCGTGGCTTGACAAAATCTGATGTTTCGCCATGAAAGAGGAAGCTGCGATGCGATTAACGCCACGAAACAGGAAGTTGTTGTAACTCAGGCATACAATGTCCTATCTGCCCCAAACTTCACTTGTTTAACAATAGTCCTGGCCTGAAGACAACTACATGCCAATATTCAGTTATAGTCAAAGCGCCACCTGCTGGCAGCAGGAAATGTGGCACATTGTAGTGACTTTGCCATATTTCTCCTATGTTTACCAGCATAAATGCATATCGCCCACTATTCACTGTTTTCCCGAGGCCACCGGGTAGCGGTGCTCCCGTGTGCGAGGGCCCTTTCATCGCTGCTTGCAGCTTTAATTATTATTGTATTCTAAGGGCTAATCAGGACCTGAGATAAATACCAGATCTCACCACACATGTGACAACTAGGCCTAGCATCCCATGATTTCCTAACATCCCAAGTAGTGCCAAACTGAAAATGATTACAGAGGCTGCAAATATTTTTATTTGTTTTTGTTTTTTTCCCATTAGAACAGCTCACTGTTAGTTATAAGGCTTGATCCGCAAAAGAAACAATAGCAGGACGCCCTCTAGTGGATTTATATAGGCAACAGGTTTATCCGGGAAGGTTCAGCATAACATCGATTTATAGTCATGCATTAGAGGCATCAGGCATGGCATCTATTTATCAGCTACTCAGTACATTTCCAAATGCATACAGCTCCTAATGCTTTACCATGCTGTTTGTATATACAGCTAACACTAATATCTTTCAATATTCACGATCCCAGTGTTTCTCCAGCTCTTGTGCGCACAACACTGCACATTTTGAACGTGTAATGCTAGGGGGCGCCCATGAGCTGGAATGACAAACAATGAGTCTGGATCTGTCAAATATATATTTTTTAATCTGTCAGATAAAGATCACAAGCAATGATTTCAAGGAAGTGATGTTATTTATTTTGAGAAGGGGTGGTATGAATTGCACATTTAAATCACTGCATGAAAATATTTCCCAAAATAGACAAAATGTGACATCGGTGCTAAAGTGATAATAACAGTGTGTGTTTCATTAACACTGTCTCACTGATTACGCCAGTGTCAAAAAGAGCTTGTTTTTACATTATAATTTACTGTCTTATAATTCATAATCTACTGGCTTCACTGATAAAACAAATGGCCTAATTTATGAAACATGAGCAGCGCCAGGCCAGCTGCAAGAGAGAATGACAGCAGCAGCGGACTTGGGGATATAAGGAGCATGCAGACTCTAAAAAGATTTCTAAATAAAATATATAAAAAACAAAAATAATAAGAAAATAGTAAAAAAATGGAGAATGATAAATCATACATACTATTTGGAGAGAGATTGCAATTGCGTTATTGTATTATAATCGCATTTTTCATTATTTTAGATTATTATTTTGTTTGTAGGCCTATTGCATTGTAATTATGGGTTGTAATTATATTATTCATATTTTATTATGTTTTATTATTATTACTATTAAAAGTCATAAACTACATGGCCATATGTTATTGAACAATGCTTCTCAATCTGAGGGTCATGGGTCCTTAGCCAAGATGACTAAAAATTCTTATTTTTATTAATCTCCTTAACAACTGTTATTTTTATAGATGAATTATGTTCCCACTGCCCCCATTACACTCAAATATAGTTTGTTTTCTTATTGCATTGGTTATGTTTTTGTGTTAGCTGGAGAATTTCTCTCTACAACTTTAACTTCTCATCGAAAAAAAAAATATTGCTATAAACGATATATAATAATAAACAGTGTATATTTATGTAGTCATTTAATTTTTGATCATCACTTTTTTTTTCTGTAATATTGCGGGGACTTGTATTATGACACAATTCCAAAGGTTGAGAATCACACGGTCTGGGAGCGCACGCACACAGATGATAGTCACGTGAGGCTCTGAACTCAACACTATGGCTTCTGTGGACAACAAAATATTCTCGACTTCTTAGGAAATTATTGTGCGGTTATGGTGGTTCTTAAAGTACTGGAAATACAATTTATACATCCCACAAACATGGGACTTGGCATCCTAATGGCAGCTGTTCCAGAGCTCAGTTGCTGACAAGCAGCAAACAGTGCAGAGGTGAGCAACAACAACAGCTAGATGGACTGGTCTTCAATTTTCCAAATGTTTGCTTAACGGCAATGCTTGTGTATTTACATCAGCCAAACAGGTTGCCTTTTGATTTAATGTACAGAGTAGTGCTCCTCTCAATCTGTAACTTTACAGGCGAGAACTGACAGAAGTGCACTATTTCCTTATTCTCTGTGCAGTGTTAAGAGGAACTGAATGTTACAGAAATTAAAGATAAGTTTATGTACTACATTTCATTGCTCGCTCTTTCCAGTAGATTATGTTGTTGTGATTATAATGATAGTTATTGTGCTGAAGTATGGTAGAAGTGTCACGGGGTAATGCATGACATTTTGTGTGATGACATCAATGCCCTCGACAAATCATTAGTTGCTAGAGTGAAGATTATTTGATCTGCAAGCTTCTACTGTGCAAACATATGCACACCGAACACCCAAATTTATCAAATATTACATATTTTGCATAATTTTTGTTTATTTTAGTAATATGCATTATTGGCATAAGGAGCTACTTCTGAAATGTAATATGGTACTATAGAAATTATGCTACTAAAATAGCATAACCGTAAAAATACTCTTTAGATTACACTCATCTATGGTGATCTACAGTAACTTATTTATTTAGTGTCACCGGACTTGCACATCATGTATTATGTAAGTAAGATTACATTAGTATATTACTCAAGCTTGCAGTCTTTAATTTGCAGAGGATATAATACACATTTTCCATGTGTTTCCTATAAAGTTATTTTTGTTATTATTTTATGTAATGAGCATATGTGGTATACAGTAAGTGTCTGCAAAAACTAATAGTATCTTTAGTGCTTTTTATTTCCTTTCATTCCTGACATTTTCTTAGCTTCTTATAGGGGCATACAAAGGCCACAGTTTGGTTAACTGAAAGAGATCATGGAGTGGTTAGCGCCAGCCTTGGAGAGGGACCTGGGTATTGATCAGCGGCAGACTGGACCCAGTCAGCGAACCAATGAACTGGTGGTTCTGGTCCCAACTCGCTGGGTAATGGCCCTGAGAAACAGGAGAGTTACTCGCTGTGCAAGATATGAGTGCTTTAGTGAGGGGGAAATATGCACTCTTCTCCAGCGCTCTCAGATGAAATTGCCATCTGGTTGGACACGTGTTTGTATCCAAGGCCTTAGAAAGCGCAAACTGGGATACAGATTAGCCAGGGAGCCAGGCTGCCATGGAGAGGGACTCTCTCAGGACTCTTTCATGACTCTGATGCAGGGAGTATCCCAGTCTAATTTAAGGTACAGTACTCTGTCTTTCCGATGTTTTTTTTGTTGTTGAGAATAATATGCATAATTGTGGTTTTTAATTCTGTTGATTAAAACAATCTGTTCAAAGTCAACTTCTCTTGAGTTAACGTGCAATATATATATATCAAACAATAATGGTCAGTTTTTCTGCTGATATTTGAATTAAATATTTAATTTTTTGTACTATTTTTACATTTAGATTACCTTTGCCATAATCTAATGCTCAATTAAAGTTATTCTTTAAAAACAGTAATAATTTACAGTAATAACTCTTTTAAATGTAATCTTAAGCAAATTTCAAAATGCATAATATCCATTTTTCATACTGTGCATTATGATGTTGTGAGATCTATTGTGCGGTTAATTTTTATACTGTTTTCCAAGCAGAAAGTGAAAATGACGTGAAGCATTTGGTGAATCAGTGTTTACTTGTAATATACTTCATATATTTTTTTTGTTCCTGCATTTTTTCTTCTTCAGAAATCTGTGGCGTGAAGCTTACATGAATCATGTGCAACCATATTCAGATTTGATTGAGCAGACACCTGTTTTGGCCATAGATGCTGTTCGCCAAGCCTTGCAGAAACTGTTTTGCTCTGGCTTTATCTCTACCGATCGAGTATCACCGTCCCTCTCACCAGCCAAAGAGAAGGAGAAAGACTGCCCATTCCCATCTAGCAGCTCACCCAAACAAAGTACTGACAGTTTGTGTCCAAATGTGCTTCCTGTAGAATGCTTGTTGGAGTCAGAGGAGGTTCTTTATATGGTTTTCCCATACACACAGTACACTGTTCATGACATCGTCACCTACAGTCCAGCTAAGCTGGCTAACAGCCACGCTAAGATATTGTTCATTTTGTACCAACTACTTATAGCAATGCACGAATGTCATGCCTCAGGGCTATTGTGTGGCGAACTCTCCTTACTTGACATTGCAGTTGATGAGCAGCTTTGCAGTCGCCTAAAGATCTCACTGGCACATTATGAAAAATTTGGAGAATACAGGGATGATGTGCCGTATGCATTAGGAAGTAGAGTGCCAATAAGTGTTACCGCAAAAGACAATCTGAGTCATAAGAGTGGTGTGAGTGAACAGCTTTGTCAAAATTGTCTGGATGAGCTCAAATCTCTGGTTCTAGACTGGGTCAATGGTCGAGTCAGCAACTTCCAATATCTGATGGAATTAAATCGACTGGCTGGGAGGCGTGAGGGAGACCCAAACTATCACCCGGTTTTACCTTGGGTAGTCGATTTCACTGTGCCATATGGAAGGTTTCGTGATCTCAATAAGTCTAAATTTCGTCTGAATAAGGGCGATAAACAATTGGACTTCACGTACGAAATGACCAAAGAAGCACTAGCAGCAGCTAATGGAAGTGGTGGAAGCAATTTTGCCTCAGATATTGGTGGACCAGTAGTACCTGGTGGCTCAGGACAGTCGGATCACCTCCACGTTCCCCATCATATCTCAGATGTTCTTTCAGACATCACTTATTATGTCTACAAAGCTAGACAGACACCCAAATCTGTGCTGTGTGGCCATGTTCGTTCCCAGTGGGAGCCTAATGAATATCCAGCTAGTATGGAACGTATTCAGAGTTGGACCCCAGATGAATGCATCCCAGAATTTTACACCGATCCTTCTATATTCCACTCCATTCACCCAGACATGCCAGACCTTGATGTACCTCCATGGTGTAACTCCTACGAAGAGTTTATTGCTGTGCATAGACAGCTGTTAGAGAGTCGTGAAGTGTCTCAACAGTTGCATCACTGGATCGACCTAACATTTGGCTATAAGCTATCAGGTAAAGAAGCTGTCAAAGCCAAGAACGTGTGCTTGCACTTGGTGGATAACCACACCCATCTCACCAGCTACGGAGTTGTGCAACTGTTTGAACACCCTCACCCACCCCGTCTTGCACCTTACCAGTATTCACCTCCAGAACCTCCTCATTTTGGTCCTGTGAACGTAAAGACATGGCAGATTCCACCACTTGAAACCATGCTGGATGGTGTGGATGGATTGGTCCCAGAGGCAACAGGATGTGAATCCAGTGGCTGGTCAGTGGTAGGCCGGGATGAGGATCTTGAACAAGCAATGGAAGCCCTTGACTTAAGTGGCTCATTATCATCTACTTCTGTTCCAATCCCTTTGGTTGGTTCTGCTGGTGGAAAGACCAGTGGGGAGAGTGTTTCTTTGGCTATGTCTCCTTCTCATGGTTCTCTCCCTGGTGAAACACCTGGAAATGTCACGAATACCCTAGGATCAGGTATTAGGGCATCCATGCTTCACAGGGCAGCCTCTATTAGTAAAAAGCCAGAAGCTTCTAATTTTGAGAATTTCAAGATAAGCCTGCCGGAGGGATTCAAACCTCTGCAACCTTTGGATGAGTTTGAAAAGCTCAACAACTTTTTGGTGAAAGGTCTACACTCCCAAGTCCATCATCCAATAGGTCTTGACATGAACAAGAAAGACTTGAGACCTCTACTGAAAGTTCCTCTGTCATTCTCAGATCTTTTCCAGAGAGATATGCAAGCCTTGGGTGTTCTCATCGCTGAGATCTTTTATTCCTCTAAACTGCGAGGACTGAGTCCAGGAACACATCTGAGTGATCGGTTTCAAGCAGTATTGAAGCTGTGCTTTACAAACCTTCGAGATGTTCCACTTCCACTCCATCATGCACTGGAAACTCTTCTGCAGGTCCACAAGCATTGTTCCAGGACAGAAATGTTCACAATACAACCACAAGGACTGCCGTTTCTGTTCAAATATGACCCTATTTCTGAGGGTCTTCCACCACCAAACCCTTGGCAACTGCTTAGTCCTGTTCTGTCACCTCTACCCTTTCCAGCATACTTCCCAACACTGCATAGATTCATATTCTCCTACCACTCCAAGATGGAGTCCATTAACAGTGTTCAGGGCCGTGACATTGTGTTCAACTTATGGCAACAGCTGGAGACACTTCTAAAGGGTGACATAACTGCAGAGGGCCTTGAGATTCTTCTACCCTTTGTGCTTTCTTTGATGTCAGAGGAGTCCACTGCTGTTTATGCGGCCTGGTACTTATTTGAGCCTGTGTCCAGGGTTCTTGGGCCTCGCAATGCCTCCAAGTACTTACTAAAACCTCTGGTAGGGGTGTACGAGAATCCCAGATGCCTTCGAGGCCGCTTCTACCTCTACACGGATTGCTTTGTGCTGCAGCTTATCGTAAGGCTTGGTTTGCAGGCCTTTCTTTCCAGCCTACTTCCACATGTTCTGCAGGTCATCACTGGCTTTGAAAACTGCAGTACAGATGGAGGGACTGAATGGGAGGGCTTAAAAGTTTTAAGGGGAGCTGCTGGTGCCTTAGATGAGGAAGAGGAAGACTACGAGTGTGAGGATGGGAGGTCGTCTACTGCCACATCTTCTGGCAAAGTAGGAGGAGGCAGTGTAGGTGGTAGTGGAGGCGTTGGTGTTGTTGGAGACCAAGGACTTGTGGATTACTCCTCAGGCATCAGTCTCAATGACCAGGTTTTTCTGACTGAAGGTGAGGACTTTCAGAATGGCTTCTATGTGAATAATAATGCATCTGGAGCAACAATGGCGCTTGCTGCCAAACAGCAGAACCAAAGCTCATCAAATAAAGACCAAGACCAGGAATCTCTCAGTGTGGGGAAACTGAGTGACAAGAGCAGCGCTAGTGAGGTGTCCATTGGAGACCGGGCAAGTTTAAAATCTGCTGACAGCTGTCAGGACCTAAAGCAAGCTAGTGATGGTGAGGATGGTGGAGAACTTGAGGATGAGGAGGAGACAGTGGAAGACCGAGAAATTACAGTGCAAAGGGTGCCCAGTCTAGAGATGACTCTTTCAGTCTGCACCGAGGAGTCTGAGGCAACCGTAGCCACACTTGAGGGAGACCTCATGAATGGAATGGTGCAAGAAGATGCAGAGAAAAACATGGAGGAAGAAGAGACTGAACATGACACTTTAGAGGACTCGGAGGAAAAAGAACACAAGATATTGTTAGGTTAGTTAGAACAGATGCATAATTTTTTTGAGCATTTGATTTATTTGTACATCTTTAATATTCATACAATATTCAACAGTACACCTGAATTATGCAATAAAAAATACATTATCTTTTCTAGACACTGTTTGCAAAACTGTCAGATGGCTGTCTGCAAAACTGGGGCCAACATTGACATCTCGATTCATCGCTAGGAACCTGCTGCGATTACTTACTTCATGTTACATAGGTACAACTGCAGTCTCTTAACTGACATTTATCTCTGTATTCTGAGCTTCTTGGTGGTTTTGGCTTTAAACATTTCTCATAATGATCTCTGTTAAAAATATATATATTTTTTGTTTTTTTAAGGTCTTGACAAACACCAGTTCATGCTCTCTGCGAATGAGGAAAATAGCCTTGAGAGTGTCGGAAGTGTATATGAAAAGAAACCAGTTGTTGGTGACCAGACTGCACGACCAGTTCTCGAGTGTCTTATTTACATAGCGCATCTCTACGGAGAACCAGTGTTGACTTACCAATATCTACCTTACATTGGTTACCTGGTAACTGTTTTTAAATCTAAATTTCTATGAAATGGAAATAACCTGGCAAACTCAATTGATGTCTTGAAGAATTCACTGTAATTGAGAAATTATTTTTCAATAATTCACTTGAACCGATTAATAGTAAAGAATGTGGCTCATACTTTTTTTATTTCAATTTCTGCTCCCTTGAAGGTCTCTCCACCTTCTTCTTGCCGTTTGAACACTCGAAAGGAGGCTGGGCTTTTGGGTGCTGCAGTTCTCACTCAGAAGATTATAGTGTTTCTGTCAGACACCACTCTAATGGACATGCTGATGAAGATTAACCAGGAGGTTCTGCTGCCTCTGCTGGATTTGTTAACATCAACTAAGATGGGGTAAAAGCTTACATATATAGTCAGGGTCAGGAAGTTAAAACTTCCCATGAGAATTAGAGCTGCCCTCTGGTTTGTGCTCCGCATGGGCTAAAATGGACTGTTATTTACTTGTTTCTCTGTGTTCAGCTTTCCTAGTGGAGTGCAGACTCGTTCAGCATTGTGTCTGAAGACTTTGAGCCTCATGGCTCTGATCTGCCTGCGTATTGGCCGAGAGATGGTACAGCAGCACATGGCAGAAACCCTCCGTAGGTTCTTCCAAGTTTTCTCCTTCCTGAAATGTCTGCAAAATCAGGTAACCAAAGACAATTTACAATATTTATTTTATTGTATTTAACCTTTATTTAACCAAACAAATCACAACATATTATATTGGATATTGTATTATATACTGTATATAATATAATATTTGCCAGACTGTTGTGTGTGTATGTATATGTCTATATATCTATATATATATATATATATATATATCTTGTTCTGTTGTATTTTTTTGCTGTTGCTTGTTATTTGATTAGTTGCTCTTATTTTATTACTGACTGTTTACTTGGTTTTAATAATATTTTAAATGTATATTAGGCTAGTAGTTTTTGCTCTAGTATCGAAATTGGAATTGTGAAATTTCACTGGTATCTGACATTTGGTGTCATAACCTTATTTATTACAATACAATGTTACATGGGTCAAAAACAATGATTTTGAATATTTTATTTATTTGTGGTGGGGACAGTGAACATTTTGGCAGGGCAAGTAAAAAATGAAATGAATATGGATGCACCAATATAAAATATTTTATAAGAGAAGACTTAAAACTAAAATCAATTGTTTTAAAGACTACAAGTGAATTTAGGCATTTTAATCTACAGTGTAAAAAATGAATATTCATTTTGAGATTTGCAAAAGATTACATTTAACAAATTAAATCATATTTTTAAATCATAAAACTACAGTTTTTATTATACATTAACATTATGCAAGTGTTAGATGACTGCAAATGTCAAAAAGGTGATAAATAGTGGAAATCAGTATGAGCAATTAAATATCCAATATATATATATATATATATATATATATATATATATATATATATATATATATATATATATATATATATAAGATAAATATATTTATATAATTATTAATACTTGGCAGTTGTAGTTTGTAGTCTGATTCATAAACAACTACATAAATATTTAATGATATAAATGAATTTTCTTTATGTGCAGATGGGAAGTGCCCCACGTAGGGAGGTTGGAGACTGCACATACCTAGACGTGTGCATTCCAGACGGGACAGAGGTTACTTGTGAGCTTGGAGTTTTGGAGGAACTTCAGGCTGTGTTCAATCCTGAAATGGCTTATGCATCTTACATTCCTTTCTACTGTCTCGTTGGTAAAACACATTTCTACTGGTTAGCTTGACAAAAACACCTTTTAAGCATTGATAAAGGTGTTCTTTTCACTTGTTTTTTTAGGCGATGCAGCGATTCGCAAACTGGTTCTCAATCATGAGCTAGTTTGGAGCCTTGCCCAATCATATCATGAACGAGCAAGTCCAGGTAGCCCAGAAGCCAACCCAGTTGGAGGACAGAGAACATCTGCTACAGGCCTCTCACCTAGTATGGGTCGCCAGATGAATCGTAGTCCCTTCCCTGCTCCGTCGTCCACTTCCACACCACTAGGTGGAGACATCCTGCCTGAGTCAGGAACCTTTGGCAGTCATCTGGTGGGAAACCGTATCCAGGTACCCCGGGACACTGAAGCCTGTGGGAGTCCAAACTTGTCCTCTTTGGAAACATGGACACGGCCTTATGGTAGCAATGCTCCTCAGACGAGCCTTGCCACCACTGCACTTTCTTCAGCTGGACCTTCTTTCTCTCACTCCTCATACTCTTGGGTCCTGGGACCCACTCCGGAGGACAGCGCACTGAAACAGGACCTCCCGCGCAGCAGCCGTTCCCTGCAGGGTAACTGGCTTGCATACTGGCAGTATGAGATCGGCCTTAACCAGCAGGACTTGCACTTCCACTTCCACCAGATCCGTCTTCAGAGTTTCTTGGGCCACTCGGGCACTGCAAAATGTCTGGCGCCACTAGCAGGGGAGGACTACTTCCTGTCTGGGAGTAAAGACAAAACTGTAAGGCTGTGGCCGCTTTATAACCACGGTGATGGCACACGAGAGGTTGAACCCCGACTCACGTACGCAGAGCACCGCAAATCTGTATTTTATGTTGGCCAGCTAGAGGCCTTCCAGCAAGTGGTTAGCTGTGATGGTACTGTGCATCTGTGGGATCAATTCACAGGTGAGAAAGTAATAATACTATTAATTTGAGCATCTGTAGTATTATTAACCTTGTGTGGCATACTGTATGTTAATAGTTAATTTTTTGTTATTAACCTTTTTTTTTTTTTTTCATTCGTATCAGAGTAGCATGTTGTGCTTCTTCAACCTTCAACTTTTTACCATGCTTTCAATAATGCATAGACTTCATTGTTTACCCTCGTCCCTGACCTAGACTTTTAAACTTCATTATAAAAAATATGAATGATTAATTTATCAATCTAAAAAAAAAAATCAAATAAACATTTAATTTACAATACATTTATTAATATATATATATATATATATATAAATCTAATCATATAAAGAAAAATTTCACATATTATAGTTTTACAGCAATTTCTTAAAATTACGATTGTTTCACAGTCATTTCCAGTGTCACCAGTGAAATATGAGATGTGATATCTTTTTTTGCGTACTTTCCAATGTAATTTTGGCAAATACTGCAAAAAGTATGAAAAGAAAATATTATTTAATTTTGCATATGTTGGATATATAAAATGGTAGCTGTTAAATTAGCCATAGGAATACAAAGGAGTCTGCCATTATATTATAAAAATGCATTTCCACAACTGTCATTTCCATCACAAAATGCTATTATTAATACATTCTTTAATATACAAAACATATACATTACAACTTCCATTACACAGAAGAATACATTTCTTGTACAGATTGTGTGTTTTGACTGTGTCTGTCAAACCAACAAACTTAAAATAATGCCTTGTTTGGTGCTCTCTCTTTCATATGACTAGGTAAGAATTTACGCTGTAATGAACCTCTGGACGGGAAGAACCCTATCACAGCTGTCACCACTATGCCTGCTCCTCACCGCAGCGTAGTGTTTGCTAGCGCTGACTCTGTGCTGCGTTTCATAGACCCGCGCAAACCTGGCTTGCAGGTACTGCTCAGTCTTCTGTCATCCAGTCATTTTAAGATCAGTTGTTTTTTATCAGGCGTAATAGTGGCTAGGCTGTTGTTTTATTCCTTCCTGCAATGCTTATGATTACCAGTAAGGACTCTGTTATTTCTCTGTTGACAGCATGAGTTCCGTCTAGCCTACAGTAACATGAATGCTGGCCTGATACGCTGCCTGGCTGTCAGTCCGGGGGGACGCACTGTGGCGGCAGGTTTCTCTACTGGATTCATAGTGCTGCTGGATGCGAGAACGGGTCTGGTGCTAAGAGGCTGGCCTGGTCACGAGGGAGATATACTGCAAATGAAAGTGAGGATACATGTCGTTGGTTAATGTGTAATGTAAGATGTGCATACGACTGCATGCTCTAATGTCCTTTGATGTTTTCGTAGTTCACATGCTTATTATGTAAAAAAGGATACACACTGTCCATAAAAACTGTGAATCAGATTGTTTACTTCTCTAGCACTCATCATGAGTTATTAGTCCAAATGTACAGGATTACATCTAGAATTACGGGAAATTGAGGATTCAGAGGATTACGGGAAATGGACTTCATTCATGTTTTTACTTCAGTTTCAGTGTCTTGATTCACATCAGTACTTGAAATTTCAGTATGATGAGTAAAACTTGTACTGTGTTGGTTTGTTCAGATGCAGTCAACAAGTGACTAGAACTAGGCAAACTTTATTTAACCCTGATTTGTGGGGTCAAAGGTCTGTCTCTGCCACTAGAGGCCCATGTTTGGGCAAATATAGAGTTACTCATTAGGACAAAATCTATGAGCCTTGCAGATTGCTGCACAATTACTTTATTATTCTTGACTCTATTAGGAAATGGATGAACCTTAGCAGGGTTCAACAATATTTAGCAGGATTCCTACTGCCCCGGGGCTAGTGTGAGGGGAGTTTTGTTTCTGCTGCTGTGTTGCTACTGATAATCTCACATTTATGGATCTTGTACATCCATTTTTATGCCTTTATGAGTTTTAAAATTTTTGTTTTCTGCCACTCTTATAATTCAACTTAATTGTTGCAAATTCTGCTGATTAGTCAACAAGATAATGTTGTAGCAGATTTTTGCAAAAATGACTTGGGATGGTCTTTGGAAAGTTTGGGCTCAGTAAGATTGTAATTAATAATTTTAATCCGCAAGGATACATTAAATTGATCAAAAGTGTCAGTAAAGACATTTATAATATTAAAAAATTTCCATTTAAAATAAATGCTGTTCTTTTATCTATTTATCAGAGAAAATCAAATAAATGCAGCCTTTATGAGAATAAGAGACTTCTTTCAAAAACATACAAAAAAAAAATTCTAATCAACCACAAACTTTTGAACAGTGCTGTATGTGTTGAAAGCTATACAAATTAGTATGCCATCATTGTCCATGCAAAAGTGTATTTATAATTTTATTGGGTCACTTTATAGCTACAGTATATAATTTCTAGCCTGTTGCAAATTTTCTTTTTGTAAAGAAAAACAAAAGTAAAGAACTATGTATATTATATATTATAAGGATCGTTCTTTTGTAGTTGGGCTAGTGAAAATGTTGACACTTCCTCACCTGTTTGTTACTTGACATAGATTTTTTTATGTATTAATTTGTAGGCAACAGATGGAAATTTGCTCATTACTTCTTCATCTGACCACACATTGACTGTTTGGAAAGATGTGGAGCACAAGCCACTCCACCAGTACAGGACTCCATCCGACCCCATCCATGCATTTGATCTTTACGGTGCTGAGATTGTGGCAGGAACTGTTGCCAACAAAATCGGGGTGTACTCCATTCTGGACAGCACAGCCAACCTGGGGGGATCCACCAAGCTCAGCTCAGAGAACTTTCGTGGGACACTCACAAGTCTGTCAGTGCTGCCCACCAAGAGGCTTCTGCTGCTCGGCTCTGACAACGGTGCCATCAGGCTGCTGGCTTAAACTAACTAGTGTTGTGTTGCTTTTTCAAAATTTAATATATTCCTTGTGCCACTTTTGGCTCCTTCCCCAGAATGAAAGAATCTTGCCAACCATGCACAAAGAAACCGGTTTAAGTCTTAGAAGGAGCAAGCCTGATATTTCCATATTAACCTCGCTGAAAAAGAACTTGCAACCTCGCTCTTTAGTAAGTGACCAAAACTGAATATTGCCTCTGATTCATACAATCAAAAGAATTGTCTTTTTTATGATTTTTAGGGTTCATGTGATATAACTGCACTAGCTGCTTTGTATGTAAGAATCGACTCTGTAAATTCTCTTCAAAAAGTCAAATGAATGGACTCTTGGATGCATGCATGAGATGAGCTGCTCAGGAAAGTTCAAGTTTGGTTCTAGTGTAGCGTTTACACTTTCCATTTGATGAGTGAAATTACCAAAAACAACACTGTGAGAATCACAGGTTAGACTATGTTGATCATATCATATCATATGATTTGATTTACCAGACTTGCTCAGCAACTATGCAGTATTCATGGTAGATGTTTATAGTGCACCATGTTTGGCACTTTTTCTATACTACACAGTATGTTTCTACATCCATGTCAATGGAGCATAATGAACAAGACAAATGTGATCAAAATGTGACCGTGGTCAAGTCCAAGATGACTCTTTGTTCTGTTACTATACACTGACTAAGAGTGTAAACACCTAATATGCAATGGAGTGGTCCTGAATCCTGAATTTGGACCCTCTGACAAAATGTATCTAATGACTATTTAGATCAATTTGATGCTTTATTAACCTTGATAATGTATTAATTCATTTGTTTGTCACATCAAACCCAGGTCAAGTGACACGTTACATTTTACACACAACATTCTGTATGTATGTTTGTATATACATACACATTTATATATATTAACGATATATAAGATATATATCTCTGTTGAGCCTAATGCTTACTATCTAAAAGAATACTTTTTTGCAACATCATTGAATAGATATGAACCTATTTAATTTATTACTGGAATGCTTTATGTACTTTATTGTAAAACATTATTGTCTCTAGACATTCCATATATATAATGTTAGAATATTTAGTGAGAATCTATTCAGAGTTATTGGCTCTCTAATTCACCACACCATATTTTCTGAAACCCACTAGCTGTCAGGTTTGGAGATATGGCTTGTGAATTATGAGTTCTGATATGAGTTCAAGCCTTTATTATAATGTGTTGAAATAGACTGATTAGTGTTCTAGTTTGAAAAGCACATTGTTTTATGTTACTAAATAGAGGTTTTCAGTGAATCCTGCACGGTCAGACAATTTGGAAATGTGGATATTGCTTTATATCTGACTCCTTATAAATATTTAAAAATGCAACTGGTTGTATTTTACTCAAACAGCTTGATGTTCCTATAAATCATGCTAATTTCCATGTCCATTTGAGATTTGGCAAACATCTGTATAATATAACACAAGCAACACACTGTCTGAAACCACATTGGCCATTGCTCTTGTATTTTTCTTTTTAAAATGTGACCTTTTTCTATATACCCAGTAAAAATAACCTTTTCTATGATTTAAAGTAAAATAAATAGATAATAAATGTGTCTTGTATTTTTTTGTCATCTGAAAAACATTTCGAATGGGGCGATTTAATGACCTACTCATTGATGAAGGAGTGGGATGGTCAGTTGATCGGTTCACTCTGTGGATTTTTGTGCTTGGAACCAGAGCACCCACCGGAGGTTTTTCTGGTAGGACAAAGTCCATTTGATTGTTTGCAACGCACTGCTTTTCAACTGCTCTCAATTTGGAGATCTTGGCAGATGTCACTGGTTTGTTTGTGTGGCATATAAGAAACCAATATAAAAGCCCTCTATCCAATAACAGTCTATATTAATATCAGCATTGGCAGCACTGACTTGTCATCTCCTCCTCATTTATGTGCAGCTTTTCTTGTGCAGCATGTTTACTCAAACTCAGTGTCTGACATTCACTGTCAGCAGTGAGTTGATTTAGCTCAGCAAACTATACAGTACCAGTTTATAACCTACTCCATACTTCACAGATCTACAAATCTACACACTCGAGTTTGATGTTTGACCCCAAGGTCTCTCAATATTTACATCTATGAAGAGGTAGGTACTAGGACTATATGAGGTAAAGATCAATGAAAGTTGAAATGTAACTGCCTGCTCTGAGACTGCCAACCCCTACAGCCAAGAATTTTCCCATTGCCTATTTTGTGCGTTTCTTTCCTAAATCAGGGCTGGATCCCACAACTGGAGATTTGCACGGTAAGCACACAGTTTTGTTTGTTGTCTTATATACATTTTCATTGTAAATAGTTGTTTGCAATTTATTAGGAAGATATTGTGTTGAAATATGGAAGTTGATCCTGTTGCCAGGGGTTTTGGGTTAGAAAATATGTACATTTCATCTTTGTTTGTGTATTTTTGAAGTATAATCAATTAATAATAAGTTAATTCCCATGGGATGTTTTGATTAAAAAAAACATTTTGAAAATACATATTTTGTGTGCACAAGAAGAGTGTCAGTAGTAATATCCTGTAATCTATTTTTATTTTACTATATATAGGTATATATAATTTTCCTGTGATCTACATTTATTTCAACCTGTAGCTTTAAATAAATGTAAAAGGCTTAAACACCGAATTATGCAACAGCTGACAGACCTTTAGCCATGTTAAGTGTTTATTGATTTTTGACAATTTTGTGAATTTAAAAATAATCCAGCTGAAATTGGGGCTGTTAATCAGTTCACATCTATATTTGTAGTTTATTGCGAAATTTTAATGACAGTAGCTGGATCATGGATTTATGTGCAAGTGAGGGAGAATTATAAAAAATAAAAAAATCTCTCATCAACAAATATGCTATGTGTGCTTGTGTTAACATCTTATAACAATACACCCAAAATGTGTATTAATGGATATGATATGTATTTTATCCATAATGATTATGAGTATTTAAGGATAATATGTAAAATGGAAGAGTACCTTTGAACAAATGGCCAGTTACCAATGAAAAAACAAACAAACAAATAATTCCAAATACTTTATAAGTTGTTCTGTTCTTTGGTTTTTAGACAATCTTCTAGAACATGAACTTGTGTTTTCTGGCATTCCTCCTCCTTTGTTATGCCAAGCAAGGCTGGACGGTAAAGCACTCAGCTGATCTTATATTGTTTTATTATTTTCAAATGATTTTATTCCATTTAAATGCCATGAATTGTGCTTTTTCACTGCAGGAAGATGCGATTGAACCAGAGGATGGAGGGGATCCTTTAATTCCTCTCATTCCACTAATGCCAAGTACACCCATATCAGTAAGAACCCACAATGCTCAGTGCTCATCCTTAAGGGTATACACACATTTAGACTTTTGACACTCCAATCGCACTGTCCCTCTCAGGATTTGAAGGGCACTCTTGGCCCCACCATAACAGAAGCACACACGAGTACTCCAGATGGCCTGGAAGCAGATCCTACAGTCACGGTTCCTTCTCCTGGGCAGAAAGAAGGCTCCTCTGAGGAGGACCTTGATACACTCTGTGATGGGGAAATGTCAAGCCAACAGATTAAGCGGACCCTAGGCAACGGCATAATGAAGCTTGGCCTTTGGTTCCTGGAAAACTTGAAGCCTAGTCCAGAGCAGCCCAATGTCATAATTTCCCCTCTTAGCTTGTCCATTGCACTCTCACAGCTAGCGCTGGGTAAGTCTGGAATCTACAATAAAAACAAAAGACTCAGAGAATAACAAATGTTTTAGTTTCATTTTTTGCATGCGTACATATTAATGTTTATTAACACCCAATATTAACACCCAGACAATCTTGTTGTTTATCTAAATCTCAGGAGCAACAAATGAGACGGAAGAGCTGCTTCTCCACCACCTGCATGCAGACGCACTGCCCTGCTACCACACTGCCCTCAGTAGCCTCCTGCGCAACTTCCGCAAAAGGAGCCTGTCAATCGCCAGCCGCATCTATCTGCAAACTGGTGAGAGACATGCACATATAACACAAAATATATACATTGTCAGCAATTTCATGCAGGTCTACACAGTGGCCCCAAAACGTTTTTTAGTGCATTAATTAAGTAATTTCCCCTGAAGCTCACACATGAACATATTTCATATGCATGTATTACATTCAATATATATATTTATTTTAAATTATGAAATATATTTGATGTATATTTATATTTTAGGTTTAAAATTTCCTTAAATAATGCAAAGACATATATTTTTTAAAAGTGGTTAAGTATCCAAATACATTTTTAACGTCATGGTTAGTAATAAAAAAAAAAAATCTATATTATTATTATTAATCAAGAAAATCAAGTTTTTAATGTTGTTTGTATGTCTATGTGGTGTCAACACCATCAATACCATTGCTCAATATTTTCTCCTTAAAATGCTGTGAACCAAAGACAGACTCAAAAACACAGTTTGAAATCACCTGTGTTTCTTACGTCACAAACTACCTTGTAATGTCAATGTGTGGGCGGGCTTAAGCATATCATTAACTGCTGCA
This sequence comes from Rhinogobio ventralis, assembly GCA_039654625.1. NCBI lineage: Eukaryota > Metazoa > Chordata > Actinopteri > Cypriniformes > Gobionidae > Rhinogobio > Rhinogobio ventralis. The sequence continues at coordinate 21,029,378 of CM077199.1, forward strand.
AAGCTGGGGAGACTCAAGAGAAGCCAGGTTATCCCGGTAAATTTTTCTGTTAATGTGAAAAATTGCGTACATTAGCAATATAGCGGGTAAATTATGTATATGCATATTGCGATGTTATGATGAACTATATGCCTTTCTCTACTGACGTTCTGAGTTATTCAAAGCTTTTCCAAGGATACTGATTTTTAGAAGGCAGGCTGAGATTGCGACCGTGAACATGGTTTGTGTAAAATTATCAACACATTATTAGCTGTTTGATAACATATTCAAGCAAAGGGCTTATCATATTACTTACCATTAACCATTCACTATAGGATATTTGAATTTTTTTTCTTTTATTTGTTTTAAATAGGATTGGAAATGTGCTTTTTTTTGTACTAAATCTTTCTAGTTAATATATTTGAGGAACAATTGATTATTGTACTATGCAAAGCTTGGTTGTCTTTTTTCCTCAGGATTTAAAGCAAAACAGGAGTTCATGGAAGATTCTCAGAAACTGTATGACTCAGAGCCGGCCACTTTAACTGATGTTAATAGCATCAATGAATGGGTTAAGAAAGCCACAAGTGGGCACATCTCAGAGTTTCTGTCCAGTCTCCCTCCTAGTACCGTTATGATGCTGATCAATGCTATGCACTACAAAGGTCAGAACAAACACCTGTTACCAGCAAGTATTTAGCAATTTCCTCTTGTGTTTCTGTGAGTCACATCAGAAGTTTTGCATTACTCAGATCTTGTTCCCTTTTTATTTCACAAGTGTAAATCAAAAAATGACTTTTTTTTCCTCTCTAACAGGAGAGTGGCTCACCCGCTTTGACCCTCATTTCACCTCAACTGAGCTCTTCTACATAGATGAAAACCAGATTGTTAATGTGGACATGATGCTTGGGCCAAAGTATCCTCTAAGCGTTTTCACCCACCATGAGCTGGATGCCCAGGTTACTGCCTTTAAGATGCTACTTCATAAATATAGCACTGATTAAATCTCTTTTCCTCACCTTTTTTCCTCTTTGACCTCTACAGGTTGCTCGATTCCCCTTTAAAGGCGACAGGAGTCTACTAGTGGTAATGCCTACGTCTGGACATGTGAATGTGTCAGCCATTGCAGCTAAGCTCAATATCTCAGATCTTTATATTCGATTACCACGAGAAAGAAACATGCAGGTCAAACTCCCAAAATTCAAACTTAATTTCAACCAAGAGCTCCAAGAGGCTATGACAAGCATGGGTAAGATGTCTTGCATCCTGTACATGCACATTATGACTAGTTAGTGGTACATATGTTTAACTAGCTTTGGCCTTGGCTAGCTTTAACTAGCTAATTCAATAAATGCTACCTTGCTAATTGGTAACACAATGTTTTGATAGCATTAGCATAGCATAGCACTTGCTGAATGAGAACAGCAATATAAACATCTGTTCTCAATCACCATGATGGTAACCCCCCAAAATAACAGAAACTCTTCTAAACGAACATAGCAAAACATTAAACACTACTAAATCTCCCACTTAACATTAATCTCGCACAAAAAAACATTATATTACACTTAATTATAGCATCTACTCTCCCTTTTGAGTGTCATGGCAAAGCATGCTGGGAAATAGAAATCCCAGCCCAGTTTCATGTACATTTAAGTTTGTCTAAATGAAAAGAAACAAGTTCATAAAAATCTAAACAATGAAACAAATTCAGATTACTTAAAATGTGTCAGTTTTGTGAACTCAAAAGAAAGATAAAGTTTTAAATATGCATAAAAGTTAATTTGATTGAACTAATTTGTTTAATTTGAGTTGGCTTTACTAAAATCAATTAATTATTTTGAGCGTTAGGATTTACAGTGATAATCCAAAGATATCCAAAGAGATCACTTTGGATCCACAGTCATTTTAGTATTTCTTCTATTTATGTATACTAACAAATATATAATTCTACTGCAATCCAGGTCTAGGAATGCTATTTAGTCATCCGAAGCTGGACCGCATCTCTGAGGGCCCCTTGTTTGTGTCCAATGTGCAGCATATGTCCAGTGTTGAGATCAATGAAGAAGGGGCAGAGGCAGCGGCGGCAACAAGTGTGGTCATCTCACGTTCCAACCCTTCATTTACTGTCAATCAGCCATTTTTCTTTGCCCTAATGGATGACTTGAGTCAAACGCCATTTTTTCTGGGAGTAATTTCCAACCCAAACCCTGGAGCATCCTCTATGGTCACAAACCCTGGCAATTCAGATAAAACTAATGACAAGCCACAATCTTTTGAAGTTCATCCAAAGTAGTTTTCATAGTTTTAGCAGAACGAGCCCATACGTGATTGTTGACTGCATAGTTGGTCCCCACTGGGAGGCAAATTAAGGACATATTTTCTAAAAGTAAATTGTGTCTATAACACAATGTCTATAAGATCATTTGAAATTACTCCCCCTATGTGAATTAATGTTCTTTTAAATGTCCTTGCTAATCTTGTTAAAAAGTAATGATTTATTTCATTTTTTTAATTAAAGAAATTTGGACAGAAATTCCTAAGTGCCTCATAAGTGTATTTATTTAAAGGGTTAATAGTTCTCCCAATTTGTTTACTCATTCTTTATGTTATTGAAAACCTTATAATTTTATTTTATTTTAGTGAAATATTGCCTTCTTTCAGGTAGTATAACATAATCTGCAGTGCTACTAACAGAGAAATCACTTGTGCAGCATTTTATGCGATTTTACAAACATGTGCTTCAGATTATTACTATTTTTTAATAAATACTGGTCAAAATTTACAGCACCAATTCACAAACTTCTTTTGATCAACGAAGTTGTATTTGTCACATGGCTAAACACAAAGCAGGTTTGTTGAGTTCCAGTTTTTCGCTACAGGGGACACAACTTTCTTTGTATATGAAAAAATATTTTATTATAATAGGCCTACATCAAATTATTTGTCACAGTTATCTGTTTTAAACAGAACAAATTGTGGACTGGAAAAAGAAACAATTGTACATTTGTTATATCATTATTTTGGAAGTTTTAGAAACCTATATTAACATATAACTGGGGTGTATGAAATTTGTGTATTTGATGTGCCTTTTCATTTTTAGAATATTTTGGAATGTAAAAAAACATGCATTATTTCGTTTATTTAGAAAATACCATATACTGTAGCTCTTATTCTTAATTTAAGTTATACATAAATATTTTGATACAAACTAACAAAAGGGGGAGCTAATGTGTGGCAGCCATGGCAGCTAATGTTGTTAATAATGTAATACTTATTGTTCTTGTGGCATTGAATAAAAACACTGTTTGTTACAAAAAAAGGTTTAAATAGAACAAAACATGGGCCACATTAAATCGTTTGCAAAATTACAACAAATTAATTAAAAAATATTTTTCAGACTTATATTTATATTTATTTTGACCTTCAGCGGAAGTAGTTTGAAACGGGAAACGCGTCATCGTTTGACGCACTTTCGCGCGTTTGGAGTGAGTTGGCGCGAGGATACAGGAGAGTGCTGAGGTTCAGACCGTTGTGATTTCTTGTCATTACAAAATTTTATCTTTCGTTCGTAATACTTTTTGTGAAAACATGACTGTTAGGCTGTCAGAAGGGGCAATTGAGGTAAGAGTAAGACCGCAGCGTTATTTCAACCGTTGCAGACAAATGCTTGCTAAGTGAGTTAGCCAGCCAGTGTTTCTGCGATTATGACAGTGAGATCAAATACAATTGTATTATCTTGTGTTTAATGTAGTTATTTTTGTCTCATGATTGCAAGTTTGAACTGTAACAAGGTTAAAATTGAGGATGAAATCTTAACATGTCAACGCAATGCAGATAACGTTACTTTTTTATGTCCTCCGCTCAATGCAATGGCTGCAGTGGATACTGAGCAGACAATATAAAAACAGGAAAATAGCTCATGTTCCCCGAGATTTGAACGTGTGTGTGTGAAATAAGGCAGATATCTGAATTCGCTAATATTGTTTGTGATTTTATATGAGTGAATGTTTTGGATTGTGTACTTTTTCTTTTCAGTCCCTGACTAAAGGAATTGAAGTCAACAGCCCTGTTCTTCAATGCGTGGTAACTGTCAGATTCCTTGGACACTGTTCACAAGTTATTAAAATTGTTACATTACCTTATATTCTAGGGATGATGTTAAGGCCAATATTGTAGACTAATGCCAATATCAGATTTTGTCATTTCTGAGGGGAGTAAAATGTTAATGTATGAATTAATGTATAGTATAATATAATGTATTAGTAAGGTCTCATTTGTGAACATTAGCTAATGCATGTAACAATGAGCAATATATCTAATAGCATTTAGTTAATACAAATCTTCATTAGTTCACAGTGCATTAACTTATGTTAATAGATACAACTTCTAATCTTAATGTTTTTGTCAATGTTGAGATTAACATTAACTAAGATTAAAAAATGCTGGTAAAGCGTTGTTCATTCTTAATTCATGTTAAATTATGTTAACTAATACAACCTTATTGTAAAGTCTTACCTTTTTCATTGCTTATATCAATGCTGTTAGTAATTTAATGTTTTTAACTTATGAAAGTTGAGTTTACGCTTGTGTTTCTTCAAGAGTGTGTTTCTCCATTTATTTCCATTCTAGTCATCTTAGTCTAAGAATGTAAAATGTTGAATATTCTCTCCAGAACATCCGCAAGATTGATGGGGGAAATGGCCCGTCCCGTTTCCGTCTCATGATGAGTGATGGGCTGCACACTATGTCCTGTAAGTTTGATCAGTTTTCAGATGCCTTTGTGTATTTCATTTGGTGTCTGTCCATAAAATTTAATGTCATTTTCATGTCAAGGAGGATGTTGTTTTGGGCTTGTTTTTACAAGACAGCTGTTACTGGAGCTTCAGTTCTCATGTGGGACTTTGTTTATTGATCATCAGTACCAAAAGCCATATATTTCTCTTAATAGCTACTTCTGTTACATAAACATTTAAATGTCCATGTTAGGTGCTTATGCGTTTGAAAGTTGAATGGTCTATTTGAGATCATTTGGATAAGCAGTGTTACTTAAGGGTTATGAAACCCTTTAAAGTTATGCGTGTTGAACATCATAGAAGACAATGTTACCATCTGTTAGTTTTGAATGTGGGAGAAAACTAGTTAATTTTAAACCTTTTTGCTCTATTTTCAACTTCCAGGTTTAAATTCGTCTTCAATTTCAATGTCATAGGTTGTGATGTTTTCTCGTACTATAGTACGGCGATGACTTATTGGTGTCTCATAATTATTAATGAGTCTGCATGTCCTTATCCTATGAGAAGACGTGTTGCTTAATTCATGACAGCACGCGTTGATGCGCATTATCCTCTGGCGCTTCAAACAGTGAGATTGCATACAGTAAGTGAGAGATGCATTAATGCATCAAAAATGAGTGTTGGTTTTTGCTTTGTAAGCGTTTCTGCATTGCATTAGTTCTCTTCAATAGATCCTGGGTCTTCGACGCAAACGTGATTCATCCACACTGTGAGTGTAACCACTCGTTACGGCCCTTTAACCGACCAAACGGCTTATAAAAACTCCACAAAGTCTCAAAAGTTATCAAAGATGCAACAGTGTGTTCATGTATATTTTCGATGCAGTGAACAAATTGCGTTGTGTTGTCGGTCTCCCCACATCCCACTCCACTCCGCAGCTTAACCACGCCCACTTTTATAGCATTTTCAAAACTGTGGTGAGAACTGACTGCTGCTGAAACGGGGTTTCATGACTCTTTACGAGGGAGTATTATTTGTTAAAATATCATATTTCTCTTTCTCATATCATTGGGATGTAAACCCCAGGTTTTCTACATACAAATATGAGAGAGGGAGTCCTAAAACCATGTATTTTTTTTAATATGGTTTGTTCCCTGCATGCAGCATTCATGCTGTCCACACAGCTCAATCCCATGGCTGAGCAAAACCAGTTGGCCTCTAACTGTGTCTGTATGCTGAAAAGGAGTGTCACTAATGTTCTCAAGGATGGGCGGTAAGCATTCGTGTCCAGGTCTTGATCTTTTTTATTTTATTTATTTTTTTACAGTTGTTATAAGCAAGTTTCTCTGTGGCTCTGCTTTATTTATACTACCATTTAAAAGTTTGGGGACGGTTAGATTTAAAAAAAAATGTTTTTGTAAGTCTCTTAGGCTCACCAAGGCAGCGTTTATTAGATCAACAGTAAAACTAATATTAAATATTAGCAAAAATAATATTATGAATTATTATTACCATTTAAAATAAATATTTTCTATTTTAATATATTTAAAAATGTTATGTATTCCTTTGATGGCAAAGCTGAATTTTCAGCATCATTACTCCAGTCTTCAGTGTCACATGATCCTTCAGAAATCATTCTAATATGATGATTTGATGTTCAAGAAACATTTTTATCATACTGAAAACTGCGTAATATTTAGTGGAAACCGTGATGCATTTTTTCAAAAAAAGAAAACAGTATTTATTTGAAATAGAAGTCTTTTGTGACATTATAAATGCCTTTGGAAAATGTAATGCATTGTTGCTCAATAAAATAAAAAATCTTCCTGACCTCAAACTTTTGAATAGTGTATTTTCAATACATATTAAGCTTTTGTGTTTCTTGTACACAGACGTGTGGTGGTTATACTGGACTTGGAAGTACTCAAGTCTGCTGACCAGATGCCAGGAAAAATTGGAGACCCAACTCCTTATGTGGAGGGTGAGAGAGTACATTTGACACGTTTTTTTTTTTTGCTCATATAAAGCAGACATCCCAACTCTCCTGGAAGTTCCTGGAGTCTCCTGCAAATTGATAGCGGCTCCCTGAAGCCTGCAAATTATGTACAATATCCGGAAATTGAATGAGCGGGAGAGAAGCTGTTTCCACCTGGTACTAATATGTGTTTTTGGTAATCTGATCACAGGTGGTCAGGCAAAAAGCATTACTGTTTACACCTGGTATCATCATTACGGCTGTTTCACACCACAAGCATGAGCAGTGCGTGAGCAGGGGTTTTGGATTTTTGCTGCGCTGCTGATGCTCAGTGAAAGCACACTTTAGATGGACAAAATAAATGATTTCACACAAAGTACTCAATGCACAGAATAAGCATGTCTAGTGTTTTTTAACAAGAACTACATTACGTGAACTAACAAGATTTAACAAGATTTACGGAAGTTTTGATCATGCTGATTTGTCTGACTCTGCAGTGAGGCTTGTGCGTGCGTGTGTGTGTGTTAGTGATGCACGGTTCGCGGTTATATCCACCAATTGGGCGGGCCAAGTAATAAAAAATAACATTCCAATTAATTTGCGGGTGGATGAGAGATAAATCATTGTGTTTGTTTGATAAAGACATATTGCGATCCCTGTGGGCGAATTAGAATTCTGGTTGCCGTCACAGAATGACATGAAATTCAGTTTTGGGTGAAAGTATACCCAAACCAAACCTGAGTATGACTGAAATGAAATTAATTGGAGCTGTTTTTTTGGTTGTGTTTGTGGTTTACCATTTACATGCAAATGTTGTACACACCCCATGTTAACAAACTTTCAAGACTATCAAGTTTATAAATGACTAACTTCTAAAAACCAATATAGTTGTCTTTTACAAGAAATGCTCACTTATATGTAGCTTTGGAGCCGCTACTGTGAAGCTGTACAAACGTTTCAAATGTAAATACACTTGCGTGTCTGTAGCTGCAGTGACGGTGTAGATACTAGGGCTGGGTATTGACACAAATTTCGCGATTAGATTTCCATTCTCAAGCTTTCTATTCAATATCGATTATTGTGGAGATATATCAGATACAGTACATGGCAAATTTTCTTGAGGAAAAAAAATCTTAACTAATGCTGTAAACTTTACATGGTAGTCAGTTGGTACTACATTACTATAATATTGAAGGTTAAAATTACCTGATTTAAAGGTGTCATAAACTGGCTTTAAAAAATTTTTTTATGCTGTTGTCTGAGGTCAACTTACGACAATCGCGTGGTTTTTACATTCAAAAACATCATAATGAATAAGTAATAGGCTATTTTCTACCCTGGTTTTGAGCCTCTCTCATGGAACGCTTGTTTTTTATGGGCGTGCCGCATTGAAGACTTGGAAGTAAACGCCCACTGCTTTGATTGGATAAGCTTTGCATATTATAATGAGCTCCATCTCCCCCGTGAGTACACATGAGAAATTGTTTTGAAAGCGTGTGGGAAAACGGCAACCGGGATGTTTCGCCCACAGGGCTCGCAAAATTTCTTTATCAAACAAACACAATTTATCTCTCATCCACCCGCAATTAATTGGCATGTTATTTTTTATTACTTGGCCCGCCCGATCGGTGGATATAACCACAAACCGTGCATCACTAACACACACACACACGCACAAGCCTCACTGCAGAGTCAGACAAATCAGCATGATCAAAACTTCCGTGATTTGTATTTTTCCTTCAAATAGCAAGTCAAAAGAGTGAAAGGAATGTTATTTCACTATTTAAGATTCACTGGCCTGCCGACGGGCTTACGTTTTGGTAGCCCATCTGGAAAACACATAGCCCCGGGACGTTGGGCTTTGCGAACCCTGGCCCATACATGTTCTAGTCTGATCCTGAATCACAGCACAATGAACCAACACCTCAGATAAAGGATTCTCCAGCTTGTGACAGCGTGCTAATGTTAGACACGTACACATAATCAATAGATATCAAACGATCTGTAACAATGCAATACTGTCACATATAAAAAACATTTTTTACTTACATTAGTGTGTTGCTTCATTCATTCATGTAATCTCATCCGGTCTGCAAATCCAGTCTCTTGTTTACAAACAAATCTGTGGTGAAATGAAGGAACAAACGCGCAATGTCTTCCCCACGTGAGCTGGATCTTCATTAAAAATAAAGTTAAACCATGCATTCATAATATTAGAATCCGAAGGAAGCTTTTGCAGCAACTATGTTCTTCCACAACCAGGCACATCTTTGGCATGTTTCTTGCTCGGTTGCGTGATCCGTTTAGATCCACGAAGGCCCATGTTATTTTTTACATTTCTTGCACGAGTCGGTGGGCGGGGCTACAGAATCAGGCGTACTTCTTCTGTTGAGGTGGCGTTTAACCACAGCTTGGCACATTCTGAGATCAAGCGTTTGCTGGGCCTGGTGTCAATAAAAGCTTTCCTTTGAATAACAAGGAAGTTTTCAGCTCCGAAACGTAGAGGATATTCTATCACGATTAACTTTTATATTTCAAAGGCTGAATGAAAAGTTGATTTCTCAATTCATGACACCTTTAAATACAAACATAAATAAGGTGTTCAATAATGTTTGTTTCGCGCTGTAACTGCTATTGAAGCGGAGGAGATGACCCGTTCACATGAGCTGCGTGTTGCCGGTTCTCTTGAACTGAAACACTACAGCAATCTGTCATACCACATTAAACGGCACCAAAGCGGTTTATTTTTTTTATTTCGTAGTAAAATGGATGTCATTTGAAATCTGAGACTTTATTTCATATCAAAAGTAACAAAGCACAAAGATTTTTGCGATTTATTGGATGGGAAGGGCTCTACAAAGTTCCGTTCATTCATCAGCTGAAAACAGGATGGACTAATCGATTCTTCATAAAAATCATAAAAATGAGAATATCGATTAAAATATAGAAATTATTTTTTTACCCAGCCCTGGTAGTTATTCTGACATGAAGCTGATGCGAAGCTCATGCTTGCGGGGTGAAACAGACATTAGGGTCCTATGAGTTCCATTTTATTTTTTCCATTTTATTTTCTGTGTTGTTTTTTTTCTTCCTGGCAATCAAATGAAGACATAAAACATTCATTTATCTTTGAAGCATATGACATTACACTTTTTTGTCAAAGTGCTGCACTAAAGAGCTTTACTGTTAAAATTAAAACATGGAGGAATTGTTTTTAAATTGTTTGTTAAACAACGTTTTAATTTATTATTAATATTAACATTATTAGTGTTATTAAAACATTGAGACAGC